>OU015742.1:99136525-99179905 GCA_907169655.1 Acomys percivali
TAGATTTCCTTAAAGGATTTATTCATTTCCTCTTCAAAGACATCTATTCTATTCATAAAGACTATTTCACAGTCTTTTTCTTGTGCATCAGCTATGTCCCAGTACCTGGGCCTGTTGTGGTAGGTTGCTGGGCTCTAGAGGAAACATATTGTCCTGCCTGTCATTGTGTTTTTTGCTGGCATCACGGCGTCTGAGTTTGGGAAGATTGTGATTCAAGGTGCTGATATCTGGTCTTCTTTTTGTGGGGTGGGTGTTTTCTCTTTCTTTCTTTTCTTTTCTTTTCTTTTTTTCTTTTTTTGGTTTCCTGAGACAGGGTTTCTCTGTGTACCCTTGGCTGACCTGGACTTGCTTTGTAGACCAGGCTGGCCTTGAACTCACAGTGATCCACGTGCTTCTGCCTCCCAAGTGCTGGGATTACAGGCAAGGGCCATCACGCCCGGCTTCTGCCTGGTAAGGAATTCTGGGATCCTGATAGGTGTGGCCCCTAGGAGATCTGGGTAAAAATACATTTCTAGGTGTTGGCAGCTGACACTTCGGAACGGGGATGGGCTAAGAGGTAGCACTGAACAGGCCTATAGGAGGGAAGAGAAGCTGGGTGTTCCCCTAGGAACTGGGGGTGGGGGGGGAGCAGCCAGGGGGGCAGGTAAGGATGAAAGGCCACAGCAGATAGCCTACCACAGAGCTAGCTGTGAGAGGAGTGCCTCAATATAAAGGAAAGGGAGAGTGGCGACCTGAAGCTCCCCTAACTCTTTGAAGGCCTACTTGCTTTTCTGGCAGGCTTGGCTGGTCACTTCCCCAGGAGTGCATGCTGGAGTTAGGGCCTCAGGTAACAGGATGAGTGGGAAGGTTGCAGAAGATGTTGGGTTGTTGGAGATGGGGGGGCAGAGAGGAATGGCGGGGGGGGAGGGGGCTCACCAGGTGGTCTGCTACAGTGCTGGGGATGAGCCTGGGGGGTAGGATTTAGAGAAGAGGAGAGAAAGAGAAGTTCTGCAGGGCTATCTGCTTCCCTGGCAGGAGTGACCTGGAGGGTACCAGGGTACCAGAGACTGCCTGCCGGAGTTGGGGCCTGAGGGGAAGGAAGGGAAGGGAAGATGCACTGGAGGGTAGAAGGGAGAGGAAGGGAGGGAAGATGCTCTGGAGGGGAGGAGGGAGAGGAAGGGAGAGTAGATGCTCTGGAGGGGAGGAGGGAGAGGAAGGACGCACAGGCCATCAGCTGAGCGCTGGGGATGGACTGACAGAATGGATTTGTAGGACAGACTGGAGAGGTGAAGATCTGCACTTAGCCTACCACTGGCTTCCCTGGCTTAAGGGGCTGGCGGGTTCTTGGGGAACGTCTCCTGGAGTTCCTCGATTGATTGATTGACTGATTCTTCGGCAATTCCATAAGTTTATACAATGAGGTGGAGAATATAATGAGTTTCCGTTGTGCCTCTCCCTCCCCTCCCCTTTGGTTTGCTGAGACCAGGCCTCAAATGAGGCCTGGCTGGTCTCTAACACACTGGGTAACTGAAGATGGCTTCAAACTCCTGGTCCTCCGGCCTCTGGCCCCCAAGCACTGGGGTTTATGGGTGTGCACCACCAAGCCCAGAGTCTGGTTTTTGTTTTTATCTCCTCATTCAAAATTTATTAGTTTGCTTTATGGTTTGTATATCTAATCTGTTGTGGTGTTTTTTTTCTTCCTGGCCCTAAGCTCTCAAAGTAAGGGCTCATGAGATTAAAAATATATATTACAAATACCTAAGCCATATAGCTAGGCCCATGACTAGCTCATAACTGAAAATAAATCATTTGCTCTAATCTACATCTGCCACATGGCTGGTTACCTCTGCTCTGTACCACGCATCTGTCCTCACATCTTCAGAGTGAATCTTGAGTGCCTGAATCTATCCCAAAAGCCTCTCTTCCTGCTGGATGCCCCACCCCCTATGTCCTGGCTCAGCTACAGCCCATTAGCTTTTTATTGACAGGGGATACTTCCATACAGACACAAGAAATTCCTTCTACACTAATCACATTTTTAAAACAGCTCTTCAAGGGTCAGGGGTGGTGGCACATGCCTTTAATACCAGCACTTGGGAGGCAGAGGCAGGGTGGCTCTCTGTGAGTTCAAGGCCAGTCTGATCTGCAAAGTGAGTCCAGTACAGTCAAAGATACACAGAGAAACCTTGTCTAAAAAAAAAAAAAAAAAGAGAATTTGCTTAATGAAAGTAAAATCTTTATTGAAAATAAGAAGGTGTGATGGTTAATTTTTGTCAACCTGACACAAATAGACTCACCTGGAAAGAGGAAATCTGAGTAGAAGATTTTTCCCCATCTGGTTACCTATAGGACATTTTCTGAATTTCAGTTCATGTAAGAGGGCCCACCATGCTGTTGGTAGTGCCATCCTTGGGCCAGAGAGCTTTAAGAAGTGTGGCCAAGTAAGCCTCATGAAGCAAGCCAGTAGGCAGCATTCTTCTGTTTGCTTTTGCTTTAAGCTTCTATCTGAGGCTCCTGTCTCAGCTTCCCTCTGTAGTGACTGTCATCTGGCATGCATGGTGTTTATTACAGTAACAGAGAAGCAGGCTAAGAGTGGCCTCCACATTTCTTTTGTTTTTATAACTTGTTTACATGAAAGGAAAACATTTATTGAAATTAAGAAGCCAAAGGGAAGCTACCTATGAACACAAAAATGCAATGCAACTGAAAAGAACAGGACTGTTTTAGTTAGGGTCACTATTGCTAAAGTGAAACACCTTGGCCAAAGCAATTTGGGGAGGAAAGGGTTTACTTGACTTACACTTCCATATTGTTGTTCATAATCTGAGAAGGCAGGAACGGAACTCAAACCGAGCAGGAACCTGGCCTGGAGATGATGCCATGGAGGGGTGCTGCTTACTGGCTTGTTCCCCATGGCTTGCTCAGCTTGCTTTCTCATAGAACCTAGAACCACCAGGCCAGGGACAGTACCACCCACCATGGGCTTAACCCTCCTCCACCAATCACTGATTAGGAAAATGCCCTGCAGCTGCATCTTATGGAGGCATTTTCTCAATTGAGGCTCCTCCTCTCAGATGGTTTAGTCCCTGTTAAGCTGACATAAAACTGTCCAGCATAAGGACCCAACCTCTTACGCAAAAGACTGAAACCTTCACCTGCATCCTCTGCCCATTGCCTAAGATACACACTGTGGTCCCAGGGCCTGTCCAGCTCTCTTGGCGGTACACTTTGTTCTCAAACATTTCTGAAGCCTCTCTCCTAGCCTTCCTAGGAACCCTTTCTTTTGCTATTTTGTTCTCAAGATTTTACTCATTTATTGGAGAAACCAACTAACCTCAACAAGATTATCTATGAGAAGAGGCCCCTCCCAATCTCTTCCTTCTTCATTTGACATTTACACATTCAAAGGAGCTCTCGGGAAGCCAGAGATCTCTCCAACCCAGAGAGAATGTCCATTTCTGTCACTTTATGATCTCCCTTATATACTGAATACATCCTTTTTCTGACACCCCAAACTTTTTTTTTTAATAAGGTCTGCCTTGGCAAGCTTCCTTTTTTGACCTACACCAACCTTGAAGAACAAATCAGAACATACTCAAATCCCTTCAAAAGAAACTGTGCCTTTCAAATCTTTATAAGCAAAGTCCATTTTACTGGCTAGTTTGTAAGGGAGCCAAGAAGAGCTGTAAGCCACACCCCAGCGCACACAACACCTTTGATGCTCCCGTGTCTGCTTTTCTTTTCCTGGCTCCAGCAGAGAGGTGGGGTGGGCAGGCAGGCTCAACAATTTCCCACGGAGGGCGAGGCTAGAATCCTACTCTCTGAAAGTCACCCCTATCCTCCCTGTCTTTGCTGCTAATAGCTTCAGTGTAGGCTTCTGGCTGGGACCATCATCACCTCTCCATCAGCACAGCAGCCAGTGCAGTCCTAAAGCTAGGGCATATTTGCCATATAAGCTTGGTCTGGCCGGAAGTGGTGGCACATGCCTGTAGTTATGGCATTCTGGAAGCTTGGGAAATGGTGATTGTTTTGAGCTCAAAGCCAGGATGGCATACATAGCAAAACCTTGCTGAGACGCGCGCGCGTACACACACACACAGAAGAAAGGAGGGAGGGAGGGAGAGAGACTGGGTAGGTTGGGTGGGTTGGGGATAGAACATTTGCTTAACATGCTTCAGGCCCTGGGATCTGTTCCCCAGCCTCTCTCATACTCAACTCCGGGCACACATCAGGTGTGGCCAAAGACTGGGAAAGGAATGGAAATGGCCTACGTATTATGATGCATAAGAAACATGGACTCTTGGATGAGATAATGTTGAACTAGAGTTGTATTCAGAAGGAGGTTTTGTTTTGCTTGCTTTTGGTTTTGATAGTATAGAAAGGAAATTGAACAAAAGGGGAGGCAGAGTGCTGGCTGTGGTGGCACATGCCTTTAATCCAGCACTTGAAAGGCAGAAGCAAGAGAATCTCAAATTCAAATATAAATATCAAGACTTTGTTCAAAGTAAATATAAATGAACACTTTTGCCAGTATGTATGTCTATGTGAGAGTGTCAGATCTTGGAGTTACAGTGAGTTGTGAGCTGCTGGGATCTGAACCCGGGTCCTCTAGAAGAACAGTCAGTGCCCTTAACCACTGAGCCATCTCTCCAGCCCCATAAATAAATACTGTTAAAAAGATAGAAAGGATGGAGAACACGTAACTCTTGCAGTAATTTGCATTGTTAAATGAGTCAGTTTGGTTTAGTCTTTATCCAGATAAGACACTACAATAATTATATACAAAAGTCTAATCAAAGAAAAGATTAACTAATTCAGTCAGAATCAATATTTGTTGAATGTGTATTACGTACCAACAGCATTCCTGGTGGTTAGAATACATGAGGGAAGAAAACAAAGGCTGCTGCCCCTTCAGGATTAATTCTTAATGGAGGAGACAGACTTACCCAAAGTACAATGAGTAAGCCATGTTGTGATGCTGTGGGGAAGGTAAGCACAGTATGGGAGGACTAGAGATCCTCAGATGGGGCATGGCTGTGTGTGGCTTCAGATAAGAAGGCCAAGGCAAGGCTCACTGAGCAGGCAGCCTTCGAGCAAAGGCTTTAGTGGAGATAAGACCATTAGCTGAGCAGGTTTCTTGGGCAAGGACGTTCCAAACAGCGGGCAAAGGTCTGTAAGCTGAGTATACCTGGTGTTTGCTAAGGAAAAAGGAGTACAGTGCAGGTAAGGAGAAGGAGTGAGATCACGTGAGGCTTCGTGAACTATTGTAAAGATAAGGGCACTCTCTGGGCGGTGGTGGCGCACACCTTTAATCCCAGCACTTCGGAGACAGAAGCAGCCGGATCGCTGTGAGTTCAAGGCCAGCCTGGTCTACAAAGTGAGTCCAGGACAGTCAAGGCTACACAGAGAAACCCTGTCTCAAAAAAAAAAAAAAAAAAGATAAGGGCACTTTTCTGAGTGGCCTCAATGGGAGCCATTGAGGAATTTAAGGCGAGGAATGGCATGAAGTGACAAATGTTAGGCACTGGGCTTTGTCTGCAACGTTGAGAAACCTCTGCCCGAGGCACACCATTATTACCAGCACTTGAGAAGCCGAGGCAGGCAGGTCTCTGACTTCGGGGCTTGCCCATGCAGGCCAGGGCTACACAGTGACTCCCTATCTCAAAATAACACCAATGAAATACACACAAAAAAAATATGGCAAGTGCTGCCTAGAGCGTCTCTAGAAGGGCTTTGAGGAGGCTATTTAAACTGCTCTCTTCAGGGGCCACTATGGCTTTGTCTAGAGTGGTACTGCAGGCATGGATTCTAGACACATTTGTGGGTAAAGAGGAAGGAAGCAGGGAAGAGCCTTTAAGGTGCAGGGCTTGGGCACATGCAAGGAGAGCAGCCAAGTGGTTGCCCATGGTTACTGGAAAATCCTCACTGCGGAAGCACCATGAACACAGCTGTGGGCTTTCTGAGAGCCATGGGTTTAACTCTGGGAGCTGGGATGCCAGGCAGGCCCGACTTCTGAAGTGCCCTCAGCCAGGGGTTTCCAGGCTCCTTGTCTGTGCCCAAGACGAATCAGGAAAAACAGACAAGGAGTGAGGACTGAGGAGACCGGTAAAGAAAGGCAAGTGAAAAGGCCGGGTCAGCTGGCTTTCGTGGGTTTTATGGTGGGGGCAAGGTGGAGGTTGAGGTAACCTTATATTAGGGTTGGTCATGTTGGGGCACAGCTGGTTGCAGGCCTTGCCCAGAAGGAATCCGTCAACCTTAGGCATGCTCTCTCAGCACTGCTAGAGTCACTCATCCACTCAAGGGAGAGGTCACATGGGCTGATCCACCTCGGGCCTCGCCCTTTCTGCCTGAGGAGGGCTAGGTCCTGTCCTGTCGCAACACCACAGAGGAGTAAGCGTTCACAAGTGATTATAGAATGTAACAGAAAAGCCCTCTAATCCTCACTGCCTGCCCTGACTGTGTGTGTGTGTGTGCATGTTTGTTTGAGGGCGGTGTCTCCTGTAGCCCAGTCTGGCCTTCAACTTCCTGTGTAGCCAAGGATGCTTCTGAACTTCTGATTCTCTTACTTCACTTCCCAAGTACTGGGGTTACGGGGCATGTGTCACCATGCCAGGTTTATGCAGTGTTGGGATGGAGCTGTGTACATGCAAGGCAAAAAAAAAAAAAAAAAAAAGAAAGAAAGAAAGAAAGAAAGAAAGAAAGAAAGAAAAAGAAAAGAAAAGAAAAGAAAAGCTTATTCTACCAACTGCAGCCTCAGCCCAGATTTGCCGCTTTTGTTATCAGCCAAATATATAGTTTTGCTTTCCTTTGTTCTTTTCTGGGACCATGCTGCAAATTAGAGGTCAGAGGATGGTTTGCAAGCATCAGGCTCCTCCATCCTATGGATTTTGGGGAACTGAACTCAGGCTATCAGCCTTGGCCCAGAATACTTTTGCTTGCTGAGCCATCTGGATGCCCCTGGTTGGGTTTTTTTGAGACAAGGTCTCACCTAGGCTAGGTTGGCCTTTAACTCACTACTTAGAAGATGCTCTAGAACTTCCGAACCTCCTGATTTTGTGTCATAAATGCTGAGGTTACTTTAATTTTTAATTTTTTCTTTTTAAATTTTAAAAAGAACTTTAGCTAGGTATGGTGGCTCATGCTTGTAAAGCCAGCACTGGGAGGCTGAGGAAGGAGGGTTACGCAGAATTTGAAGCAAGCTTGGGCTACAGAGTGAATTTCAAGTCACTTAGGTTACAGAATGAGACCTTGTCTCAAGAAACTTAAAAAGGGCAGGGTTGGGGGAGTGGGCAAGGGCTGGTGGGAAAGTGGTAGAAGTACTTGCTACCCTTCCGTGTGAGCCTAACACCTCAAACTTTATCTCCAAGGTGGAAGAAGTGAACCAGCTCCACAGAGTTGACCTCTGACCTCTTTATGGATGCTCTGACCTCTGACCTCCTCAGGGACACACTGACACACACACATAAACACACAGTGATAAAAACTATAAAATTAAATTAAAACCTACAGCAACAATAGATAAGTTAATTAATGAAGGTGGAGAAGGAGGCAAGATTTACACGGGGTTTTTCAAGTGTCAAACTGTCCCAGCTGCCATGGTGAAGGGCCCAGGTGTGTGGTATCCTGGACCCCCTTTTCTTTCCTTTTCTTTTCTTTTTTTCCTTTCTCTATATTTTTTTCTCTCAGGCTGTGGACTGAAACCAAGGTCTCCACACCCTAAGCAAGTTCTCTAACTAGCCCTGGAGTCTGACCAGTTACATTAGTTTTGCTCCATGTGTTACAGTTTTCAAACTGGAGGAACACACATGGGAATGCCTGGGCTTTCCCTCGCTATGAGGTGCTCCCGTTTCTGTCATGCAAGATTTCATTTGAAAATAAAAACAATTTTAGGAAAAAGAAAAAAAAAAAAAAAAAGACTCATTCAAGGATCATGAGTCCAAACAACAGCTTCCGTTCAGAGGCAAAACCACTGTGTGCCTCAGGGCTGCTTACTGGCTAGTGTCTCACAAAGGCTCTCTGCTCGGCCAGCTGCAGGCAAGCCTACACGCTTTCTCCCAATCTCACTCACTCCTGTAATGTAAACTTTTAGCAAACAACTCCACCAAGTGAGTTTAGCAAGGACCCTTTGCCTTCCTTGGCATCCTCGTCCTCGTCTCCCACTGTCCCCTAGGCTGATGTCTGTCTGTGACCTTGTCTGTCTTCAGCAAAAATGATGCTAGCTCAGTATAGCCAGAACCCTCCCTTATCCCTGAGGTTTTCTCTTAGGAATTTTCCATCTTCTGACCTCTGCCCTGCTATGTATTCCCCCTCATCCCCCCTATTCCCCCCCAAACCCCCCCCTCCCCAGCAGCCGTCTGTTTGGAATTGAACCTATCCTCTGTCCCCTACTGCAAAGTGACACTGCGGTGGTTCTTGCCACCTACTATGATGGCTCCAAATAAAGTGTGCCTCTCTATACTGCAGTAACAAATTTTGTTAGGGGTCAGCAAGCTGGCTCAGCTGGGGAAGGCGGGCCCCCGGCACTGAGACCGGACTCCAAGCCTCCCTAGAACCAATCCACGTGGCAGAAGAAGTGGCTCCCACCAGCTGTTCTCTGACCTCCACCAGTACCTTGTGGCATTTATAGCCCCCTCCGCCAGACATAAATATATTTTTATCATATTGATTTTGTTTTCTGTTACAGAATTAGCCATGAGATTTTTGCTATTGTTGTTGTTTTGTTTTTCGAGACAGTGTAGCCCTTGCTGTCACGGAACTTGCTCTGTAGACCAGGCTGACCTCGAACTCACAAGGATCCACCTGCCTCTGCCTGCTGAGTGCTGCTAGGATTAAAGCCGAGCGCTACCACACCCAGCTTAGTGAAGATTCTTATTCAGTAGCCTGGAGCAGGAGCTAAGATTATACATTTTGAGTAGACTTCTTGGTACCAAAGCAGCTGAGCGTTCTCAGCCAACCTTGAATAGCATTATCTTTTCTATTCACCCAACCAACTTTTGTTCCCCAGGCTGGAGCTGGACCCAGAGTTTCACTCTGTAGCTCATGTCGGCCGTGCTGAGTGTTAAAATTATAAGCATGAGCCACCACATCCAGCCATATAGATTTTTGAAAAATTGTGTGCATACATGTTTGCATGTATGTGTGTACACATGTATGTGTGCTCATGGGGTTGGAGGCATTGGAGGCCCCTGGAGCTGGAGTTGCTGTCACCTGGCATGGATTCTGTGAACAGAATTTAGGTCCTCTGCAAGAGCAGCAAATGCTTTTAACCACTGAGCCGTTTCTCAGGCCCCTAAACAGACATTTTAATGAAATATTTTCCCCACAATGATTTTATGTCGGGCAAAATGATGAGTTCTAGACTCCACTGTGACTCCCCAGTCGGAAGTCTCAGGCTTTCTTACCATCTGTCTGTCTCATTCCCCTTGTCTATCTGTCTCTCTAAGTAATATTTAAACTTGTGGGCACTTAAGGACACTTCAAGTGTGTGGCAAAATGTATGCCTTGCCTTAGTTCATCTCAGCAAGAACCAACTACAGAGGGCTTGCAAAATCTGCTAGGAGTGAATTATTTAAAAGTGGTAGAATGACAGGTTCCCCTAAATTTAGCATCTTAATAAACTTCTCCACATTACACTCTGGGGGGGGGGGGGGTTCGTCTGGTGCTATGTATTCTGATGCTAATTACTGCACCTGGGAGATTTGTTGCGGCCCAGAGGACCACATTCTCACATGCACCTGTCCTTGTTGTGTAAACCTTACTCTACCTAATTTAAAGTTGATTGGACAGTGGCTCCCGCCTTTAATCCCAGCACTCAGGAGGCAGCGGCAGGCGGGTGGCTGTGAGTTCGAGGCCAGCCTGGTCTACAAAGCGAGTCCAGGACAGCCAAGGCTACACAGAGAAACCCTGCTTCGAAAAACAAACAAACAAAAATTTGGTTGGATAATAAAAATGATGAAGCCTGGGACTTGGCAGAAGAAAGGGAGGTGGAGATGAGGTTCCCAGGATTGGGGCTCTAGAGAGGACAAGATGGCGAAAGAGGACATGGCCTGATGGAGCAGGCCCACCCCGGAAAGCATTACTTATTGTCAAGTAATGTGGGTAGCGTAGCTCAGAGAGAGAGCTAACTAGCTTAGCTCCTGTGCTGCCCAGCTCCTGTACTTTAAGCTTGTGAAACAAATCACAGTCTCTCTGTGTCTATTATTTTGGAAGCTAGCGGGTCTAAAGAAAACTGTTGCTTTACTAATTAGCATCTTGGATTACACCCTTCCACCCTTTATGTAAAAAAAAAAACAAAAAACAAAAAAAAAAAACCCCTCAGCTCATACTTGAGATTTTTCTTTCCCATGTCAGAACTTTCCTACAGCTTCTTTCTCAAAACACTTCCCAAGCAGCCTTTCCCTGGACACTATCCTTTTTCTGGAGAGTGGAACTGACTGTTCTTACAAGTTGTTCTGTCACTTCTATACATGTGACACTTGTGACACATGCGTCCCCACCCTCATCCCAAAGCAAATAAAAATGTAAAAACTTTAATTTATTTTTTATTTTTTTGGTTTTTTGGTTTTTTTGAGACAGGGTTTCCTTGTGTATGTAGCCTTGGCTGTCCTGGACTGTCTTTGTAGACCACGCTAGCCTCGAATTTACAGAGATCCACCTGCTTCTGCCTCCTGAGTGCTGGGATTTAAAAGTGTGCACTACCACTCCTGGTTTATAAAAACATTTTAAAGTTTAATTTACAGGAAACAGGACAATAGTCTATCAGTATGTCAACACTACAGCAGTCTGATTTCAACTCCCCGTGGACCTTGAGACCCAGGCAGGTAATGGCCATTGGTTGCTCAGCAGACTGGTCAGACCAACACGGCAGAAATGGAGTGCCAGCTCTGCTATGTGGGGCAGCTTTATTAGGCCACATGGAAGCAGATAAGTGAGCAAAGGAACCCGTGCACAAGAGTGAAACAAGCTCACAAGGAAATGGCGAGCCTAGCCTGCCGAGCAGAGGGAGAGGTGGGTTCTTGCAGCGCCAGCTGAGCTTCCTGGCTGGCTCTCCATGTAATCCCTGCCTATTTTTATATCAAGCATCTCTTACGTAGCCAATTGGCTTGCATTTCTGTTTCTTGCCACCTGATAACTTGAGCAACCTTTCCTAGCCAACTTTCCAAATGACTGGCAATTTTCTGCTGGAAACAGCCACGTGTCTACACCCTTTGACTTTGCTGGGTGTGCTTCCTGTCTCATAGCCCCCCACCCTACCCCCACCCCAGCCAGCACCCTCTATTTGTTTCCAGTACTTCTTTCTTTCTCTCTCTTTTTTGTTTCTTTAAGAAGCATAGTTGGAGATTTCGGGTTAAAAAGATATTTTTGTATAAGCTTAACTATGAAGGTTAGGATGGAAAGAGATGGTTGGAAGAAAGCAAGATGGGGCTGGAGCTCAGTGGTTAAGGCGTTTGCTGCTTTTCCAGAGGACTGAGTTTGACTCCCTGCACCCATGAGGTTGCTTACAGCTGTCTGTAACTCCCCTTCTATGGTTCCAATGTCCATTTCTGTTCTCTGTGGATCCCAGGCAATCACATAGAGCACAGACACACAAAAAGGCACAACACCCATATGCATAAAATTAAAACATTTAAAATGAAGAAAACAGTACATATCCAAGTGGTGGTATGGGCTCCGTAAGCAGGAAATAACCTCTGATATGTGTCTCTGTTTCTGGATAGCCCTAATTTTACATTAACATAGCTTTCTTCCCTTCTCTTTTCCTTTTCTTCTAGATTTTTTAAAAAATACAAACCTTGCTAGGTTTTTGTTTGTTTGTTTGTTTAAATATAAGACTTCTTATGTTGTAGACCAGGCTGGTTTCAAACTCTCAATCCTCCTGCTGCAACTTCCTGGGTTTACAGAGGCTTTATAGGGTTGCCCAAGTTTAGAGCTCTGTTTTTGATACTATTGCATGAGTTCATCTTTTCTATCAAATGGGTGTGCACATTTGGGTATGTATGTGTGTGCCTGGACACATACGTGTGTGTGTGTGTGTGTGTGTGTGTGTGTGTGTGTGTGTGTGTGAGAGAGAGAGAGAGAGAGAGAGAGGTGTATGGTGTGTGTATGTGGAATGTGTGTGCATGTAGTGTGTGTATGTGGTTTGTGAGTGTTTGTGTGTATGTGTGCAGTGTATGTGTTGTGTGTGTGGTGAATGATGTAATATGTGTATGTATGATGTGTGTGTATGTAGTATGTGTTTGTGTGTATATGAAGTGGTGTGTGTGTGTGTGTGTGTGTGTGTGTGTGTGTTTGTGTGTGTGTGTGTGATGAAGGAACCAGAAGAGATCCAGCTGTCTCCTCTATATTTTGCCTTATTCCCTTGAGTTTTCTGAGTTCCAGGCCATGGTCTACGAGCAAGTTCCAGGAAAGCTAGGGATATACAGAGAAATCCTTGAACAACCAAAAAGAAGAAGAAGAACTAGAAGAGGAAGAAGATAAGGAGGAGGAGGGGGGGAGAAGGAGGAGAAGGAGGAGGAAAAAGATTGAGGCTAGCTATGGTGGTGCATACCTGTAATCCTAATACTTTGGAGGTAGGGGCAGAAGGCTCAAGAATTCAAGGTCATCCTTGGCTACAAAAGAGTTTAGCTACACAAGATCATGTCAAATAAGACAAGAAAAAAAAAAAAAAGCACATTGGGAATGGTGGCACACACCTTTAATCGTAGCACTTGGGAAGTAGAGGCAGGTGGATCTCTGTAAGTTCAAGGCCAGCCTGGCCTACAAAGTGAGACCAGGACAGCCAAGACTACACAGAAAAGTCCTGTCTTGAAAAACCAACCAACCAACCAAACCAAACCAAACCAAACCAAACCAAACAAAACAAAAGCCTTTCACTGGCCATTCTAACATTTTAGCCCAAGTGGCATGCCGTACTTTGGAGTACTGTATTATTCCACTCTTAGGACAATTATTGCTTTTATACAAGTACTACCGCTACGATGTCTGCACCACAAGCTGCTCTAAGAAATTGGACTGCAACAACCAAAATGACACAGTCAAGGTTCTTGTTGCTAAAAGTCATAAAGTCTGTTTTTTTTTTTTTTTTATCAGATCACCTTATCAAAATGCTTTTAGAATTATTTTATCCTTGATGTAATGGCTTGGGTTGAATCCAATAGCAATATGCGATGCTAAACACACTTTAGATGTAAGTAGCTATATTTTTATTTCTCCTTTTCAGCCTAAATATGAGAACATTTATTATTTATTTACTTAAAACACTTTATATATTTGAATGTTTGTCTGTACATGCACTATTTGTGTACCTGGTGCCCTCGGAGGTCAAAAGAGGACATCAGCTCCTTTGGAACTGGAGTTACAGGTGGTTGTGAGTCACCATGTAGGTGCTGGGAACTGAACCCAGCTCCTCTGCAAGATTAACAAGTGCTCCTAACCACTGAGTCATCTCTCCATTTTATTTGGTTTCTTTCTCTTTCTCTTTCTCTTTTTCTTTTTCTTTTTCTTTTTGAGAGAGGATCTCACAACTTAGCCTTTGGCTGGTCTGGACCTTACTATGTAAACCAGGCGGGTCTCAGACTCACAGAGATCTGCCTCACTCCGCCTCCAGAGTGCTGGCATTAAAGGCATGCGCCACCATGCTTGGTACCCTGGTTTATTTTTGAGCCATGTTTGAATTCTGTATTCTAGGCTAGTGTGGGACTTGTTAGGTAGACAGGCTGTCCTGTAACTTGGAGCATTCCTCCGAGCTTGCCACCACGATTGCCTATTTTTAAACCAATATATTTTCTATTGTGTTTGTTTTCCAGTAAAACTTATCACTAAGTAAGCTCCTTTAAAGTTGCTCTATGTTTGTTTCCTCCAAGATAAAATGTTCCATTTTGGAGAAAACCTCATAAAGATGCAGGATGTCTTAAAGGGAAGCTAAACATGTCTTCCAACCCATGGAGAAGCTTGTTAAGATGGGCAAGTGGACAAAGGCTTCAGGAAATTCCTGAAATTGGCTGGATGAACTAGGCTCCTCCCAGCTCCAAGGACTGTTGGGAGGTACCATTAGACCAAACAAGCTGCCTAGAATCTCCTTAGAGATAAGCCAAACTGCCTGGAGAAAGCACAGCCCAACTGAACTGCCTAGGAAGGGCTATCTCCGATGAGCTGAGCCACCTGGAGAGGCTGTGCCCAGGTTCCCAGCTGTCGTGAGTTGTCACTCATGCTGGAGTGGGCTTTTGGTGATGCTACTCTTTGAGTCACTTCTGTTCCAGCAAGTAACCCTGCGAGTGCTCGTGCACGGACGTGCGCGCGGGCGCGCCCGCACACTGCGTGCTAAAACACATTGGTTCAGTAATCTGATGGTCTGTATTGGTTCCGTACTTGGCGTGAGTGGGTATTTATTTATGTCTCCCCAGGCAAGGATCACACAACAGAAATGTTCTGGAGAAAGACGAAAGCTGCGCCAGAAACCTTGAAGCCTAAAGCTCTTCTTTGTTTAACGAGTCAACGTCTCTTTTAGATGGCTCACTTTTGTAAACTCAAGGGAAAAGCTGTTCCCTCGCCCTTCTCGGGCGGAGGTGGGATAAATGTGCCCTGTCTTCCTGGGGAATCAGTCACTGCAGAGGAGAGTTAACGGATGGAGATGCGGAAGATTCACTGCTTGACCTTGGACGCGGTATATTCTTTTCCTCGGTTTATTTACTCTATAGTGGCCTGACACATGGGAAGATTTATCTCTGAACTGCCACCCAGGTTTCAACGTCTATGAATCTTTTAGAGTTCAGGAAGAGCAGTTAACTACCCGAGTTTAAAACAGACGCAGTGATGAGCGAAAAAGAGAACTATATAGTGTTTTGAGAGTTTTGGTCTCTTTAAAAATTCAGTTATGTGCCGGGCATGGTGGCGCATACCTTTAAACCCAGCACTTGGGAGGCAGACGCAGGTGGATGTCTGTGAGTTTGAGGCTAGCCTGGTCTACAAAAGCGAGTCAAGGACAGCTGAGGCTACACAGAGAAACCCCGTTTCAAAAAAACAAAACAAAACAAAACAACAACAAAAAAGAACAACAACAACACAAACCCCTCAGTTACGTGTGTTTCGGTGCTCCTGCTGGATCAGTGAACAGGCACGGTCTGGACATGCAGAACGGCGCTGGGGAGTTTGTGGACCTGTAAGTGGCCGCAGAAATGCTTGGAGAGCATGAGTCCATCCATATGAATATGGCTGAGGTTGGCAGGGTCACAGGCCAGTTTAAAACCTATGCTGTCTGCGGGGCCGTTCGCAGGATGGGCAAGTCCAATGATTGCATTCTCCGTTTGGCTGAAGCTGATGGACTCGTCTCCAAGAACTTTTGATGAGAAGAGATTGGGAATATTTGTCATAAATAAATGAGAAAGTAGCCGGGTGTGGTGGCGCACACCTTTAGCCCCAGCACTCAGGAGGCAGAGGCAGGAGGAGCGCTGTGAGTTCGAGGCTAGCCTGGTCTACAAAGTGAGTTCAGGACAGTCAAGGCTACACAGAGAAACCCTGTCTCAGAGAGAGACAGAGAGAGAGACAGAGAGAGAGAGAGAGAGAGAGAGAGAGAGAGAGAGAGAGAGAGAACAAAACAAAAGAAAAAACCCAAAAATTCAGTTATGTTATGTGAATTTTGTTTTGTTTTGTTTTTCAAGACAGGGTTTCTCTGTGTAGCCTTGGCTGTCCTGAACTCGCATTGTGGACCAGGCTGGCCTCGAACTCCCAGGGACCCTCCTGCCTCTGCTTGCCGAGGGCTGGGATTAAAGGCGTGCAGAATGTTTTGTTTTAATCCCAGGTATGGGATATGGGGCTGTTTCAGTTTGTCCACAGCTATTAGATTGTCTCATGTACCAGCAGGTGTGTGATATTTGCCAGCTGCAGATAATTCAATTCTGAGGACTCTGCTAGAGCCCAGAGAGGGACTGGGGTACTCCAAAGAAGAAGGTGGCCGCTGCTCTCCCTGCTGCCGCCCATACTGCTGTTTGTTAGTCCTGCTGCTGTGTTTGCTGTTGAGTTTGCTATTGCTGTTTTGCTTGGACTGCTGTATATCCTGATGGCCAAGATTTAATTTGCCCCTAGGAAGCAGATGACCCTAATCAACAGGAAGGAGTCTAAAGAGATTTACACTCCCTTTCCCCTCTAACCTTCTATCTCTCCTATCTGGTGATTGAGGCTGGAAGGGAGGTAGAGGTATAAGAACCCAAATGAAGTAGCTGAAAAAATTCACCAACAAGTGGCACCAGGCAAAACGAGAAACTTGGTTTTGTTTGCTTGTTTGGTTGGTTTTGTTTTGCTTTTCGAGACAAGGTTTCTCTGTGTAGCACTGCCTGGGGAAGCTTGGTTTCTAATGGCATAGAAGAGAAAGCAGGGTACCAAGGAATGGTTGCTGAGGTCAGCTGTGTTCTCTTCTGCTTTATTCTTAGAGGAGATTTTCTATTTCTTCTTCTCCATCTTCTTCCTGTATTCTATTTCAAAAGAAGGTTGGGAGAACGGCTGAACAATTGGAAAGAAAGAAAGAAATCCAAAAAGGCAAATCAAGTTTATGGGTAGAGGTTGAAGCTCTTGGAAAGAAAAATGTTCCAGAGACGGGAGAACAAGGATTCAGACCTGGTGACTGAGAGCAGGAGCTTCCTGAAGGATGAAAGAGGAAAACAGAGTGGGCTAGAAGACAGATCACAGCCCCTGGGTGGAGCGGGGAACAATACAGGGCAAAAAGGGCGAAAGAGAACAGTCTTCTTCAAGAGAAAGGGTTAATCTGGGGCAGACTGAGCCAATAGACGCCATCCTGGGCCTGGGAGATCTCCACCCTTAGCTTTCCCAGCAGCCACCAGAAGCCTCAGATATCAAGATGCCCAGTGCTTCAAGTGTGGGAAATTCTGTCATTTGAAAAGGCATTGTAACTCATGCACGTCACTAGCACTGGGGGCTCTGGAGAGGGAATGAAGGCCAGAGTTCAGAGAAGGACTGGGGTGCTCCAGAAAAGAAGGGGCTGCTGCTGCTTCATGTTGCTGCTGCTGCTGGTTTGCTGCACTGCTGGATATCCTGCCTACCAAGATTGGACTCGCCCCACGGAACTGACAACCCTAACCAGCAGGAAGTAGTCTAAAAAGACCTCTGCCCCCTTTTCCCTCCAACCCTCTGTCTCTCCTACTTGGTGTTTGGGGGTGGCAGGGCGTTGTAAGGGATTAGTGTGGATAAAGGCTGGAAGGGAGGTAGCAGTATAAGAACCCAAGTACAGTAGTGTAAAAAAAAATACGCCAACAATACAGAATATATGGTTCACTCTACATATCAAATAATGTATTAGTCTGTATCTGTCGTGGAGGCACTGATGTTGTGGTATAAGTACTGTAGGTTTTTGAAGAAGTGGACATAGAAATGGAAAGATTTAATTTCCAGGTTTATAATGACAACAGTAAACTTAAGTCATAGTTTGCCATTTTTTGTTTTATTGGGCTTTTGTTGTTGTTTTGTTGCTGTGGTTGTTTTTGACACAGGGTTTCTCTGTGTAGCCTTGGCTGTCCTGGATTGACTTTGTAGACCAGGGTGGCCTTGAACTCACAGTGATCCATCTGCCTCTGCCTCCTGAGTGCTGGGATCAAAGGCGTGGATCACCACCGCCTGGCTCATAGTTTTGTTTCTTACCATATACTTGATAGGAAAAAAAAACCCTTTCCTTTTTCTAAATTTAACTCCCCATGTAGATGGCCTTAAACACTTGACTGTCCTCTGTCCACCTTCTAAGTGCTGGGATTTCAAGTGTGAGGCACTACGCCCTGCTTTCTCTCTGAGACAGAAGCGCCCTATGAAGCACAGGCTGACCTCGGCAGCATGGCCGTCCTCTAGCGTCACTCTACCAAGTAATGGAATGTAAACACGCACCACCAAGGGCAGCTCGATAGGCTGCTTTTCTAGGCTTTGGTTTCCTTATCTGTAAAGTGGAATTCCTTAAAGTATAGAGTTGGCAGATTCATCAAAACTTGACAGAACCAGAAAGTATATCCAAAGGGTATGTCCATAATACTACAAATTATTCTACACTTGTCTGAAACTCAGATTTAACTGAGCAGCACTGTACCCGTAAAGGCAATACATGTACAATACATGCAAAGTCCAAAGCAATTAGTGAGGGCTCTGTACAGTTTTTTTGTTTTGATTTTTACTACTTATTTTTACTTATGAGACAGTCCCACAGTAAATGTTAACTTTTGTAAAATTTGGATCTGATTCCAAAGTCCATTTCCTCTCCCCAAACAAAAAATCCCCTGCTTCATGAATGTGTCCAGTGCACTTCAGTCAGAGGGGGCAGCGGTATTTTCAATAAAATTGTAAGGTCTATACAGCATTTGCAAAGCCTGACCTACGGTGGCCAGCCTTAGGGAAGGCGATGAACCTGGGGCCTTGCCCCGGCACACGCGTCGCGGGCGGACACTCTCGCGTCCCGCGCCAGCCCGTCCACTCAGCAGCCGTGCCGCGCCACTGCCGCCCTCCCATAGGTCCTTCCGGGGACAGGCGAGGTCTTTTCACTTTCCCGCCTGCTCTGCCCGCACGGTCCCTCCGCGTCCCCGCCTAGCCATCCGAGCCCGCCCCGCCCTTCCGGACGCCACCACCCCCCTCCCTCCCCATCCCCCCCTCCCCGCCTTCGGGGCAGCCCGGAGGGGCAGCCACCGCCCTGGTAGGAGGCGGGACGGAAGGAGGGGCGGGGCCAAGCGCCTTGGCGCCGCGTTGCCATGGTAGCGGGGCGGGGAGGAGGAGGGAGGAAGCGAGCGGGCGGGAGGGGGATGTGGTGCTGCGGCGGCCGCCACCGCAGCTGCCGCTGCCTGCTCGCGGCTGGGTGTCCCGGAGGCGGCTGCTGGGAGCCTCGGGAGCAGCTGCGGTGCTCTGCCATCTTGTGTCTGGCCCGGCCCGGCTCAGCCCTCGCCTCCCCCGCGCGGCGGCTGCGCTGACGGTGAGTCCCGGGGCCGAGCGGCGCGGAGGCAGCGCGTGCGGCCGGCGCTGGGCGTGGGGCGCGGAGGCGGCTTGTCCCGTGACGCGCCGGGACATTTCTGTCCCGTGAAGAATCGGCGCCCGGCGCGGGGGTGTTCCCGGCGCGCGGCCCGGGCGAAGCGTGGGCTCCCGGGGGTGTGGAACTGAGGCGAGCGTGGCCCCGTGAAGAGTTAGGAGTTTCTTCCGAGGTAATGACCGTCCGGAGGGGACGTCGCGCGGCCCGAGCCACAGTGGGCGAGCCCAGAGGGTGGCCGGGCGGGCTCGGCGGAAACCTGCGGCCGGGGAGTTGCTCTGGGCGCCCGGGGAGCCCGCGCCACGTCGCCGCTCGGGCTCCGATCGGAGCGGGTCGCGCGCGGCGTGGAGTCCTGGTCCAGCCCGAGCGGGATGGTGGGCCCGGAGGAGTAGCGCCCAGGAGGCGCCGCGCGCGACCCGCGTGAACTTTGGGCGCGGGGCCCGGATGTGGCGCGGCGGACCCCGGCTCGCCCCCCTCTCCCCCGGGCTCCCCAGGCCGGCGCCCCCCGAGGGTGGCTGACCGGGTGGGTTGGGAGCGGTGCAATATGGGCACTTCCTGTTCGCCATCTCCTTTGGGGCCGAGGTTACTTCTGCCCTTCGGCCCTCGCCCCCGCCGCCGGGAGAGGTGCTCGGTTGGCCGGCGGCCTGGAGCTCCGGGAGCGGGCTGACCCGTGTGCAGTGGCCGGCGGCAGGGTGGCCGGTGGAAGTAGGGGGAGGCAGTCCATGTGCGAGGTGCTTGGTCGGTCTTTACTCCAAACTCCGCCCCCGGTTACCCGCTTGCAGGATGCCTGCGTTCCCACCGCACCTCCCGGGAGCGAGTCGGGGTAGTTATTTCATTGGGAAACCGCACTCTTGAGATCTTCTTGCACTTCGTTTCTGCTTTTAAAGCTTTCCCTTTTCACCTTACGGGAGGTGCGGCGGGGACAGGCAGGGAGTCGTAAGTGCAGAGAAAATGACAGACTTTTTTTTTTCCCTACTCGCAACTCCTATGTGAGCGGTTAATTATTTCCAGGTTAGTTGGTGCTCTTTCTCCTGTCTTCTGATTGTGACAGCCACGTGGCCGGCCAAGTGCAATAGAGTGCTCTAGTGGCCAGAAGCTTGAGGCTTCTCCCGTAGCCTTATAGTCTTGGGTTAGGCAACAGACTTGTCTTAGTGTTCTCTGATATGGGGAAGTGGAAAAGCTGAACCGATCGTGTCTAGCTGTTTCACTTTAATCGTATGATAGCTTTCCTTTCCATTTCTGGTAAGGTGTATGTTGCCATTTTTGCAGTCCTCTGCAACTGTGATTATTCATCTTAAAATTTCAGCAGTATCTCAAAGAGTAACCAGGAATAGAGCGGTTTCTTCATCGAATTGCCAGACTCTTAAAAAGCGTTTGAATTTAAAACCATTAACGAGCGATTCTAATGAATCTGAAATGATCACATTCTAGCGTTGTTTTGGGTTTGTGAAAAAACTCATTTCCCCTTTTAACATAGATAGAAATCAAAATATCTTTTAGGAGTAGATATTAGTCTGACTTGTATGCAGTCAAATTTGAACTCAATTCATCTTAAGTGGAAAATTACTATTTATAATGTATAAAAGTGAAAGGGAAAATAATTAAAGTTACAAAGTAAACTTCTGGAGAGTAAAGTTTTACAATGTGTACTTCTAGATTACCAATGCATTATGCATCATCTTTTTTGATTGCTTTAGCAAATTTGATTTGTTTCTGTTATAATTTAGTTTCGAATAATTGGGAAACCATAGAAAAGAAACACCTTAGGTTTGTAAAGAATTGTGGAGAGAAGTTATTACCACTTTGTTTACTGAAAATCGGATTATTCTCTAATTGGTTGTGCGGAGTGAAGTTAATGAAGATATTGAAGAGAGATGCTTTCTGTAGAAAAGAAACTGAAAAGTGAACTGGAAAGGTGAAAACATGTTGAAAAGATAGGATTAGATCAATTTGGTGATAAGATCTAATAGCAAAATGAAACTTAAAAGTAGTGTGTGTGTGTTTTGAGAAGGCTTTCACTATGTAGTCCTGGCAGGCTTTGAAATTGGAGTGATTCTCCTGCCTCTGCATCTTTGTTGTTTTGTGACAAGATCTTGCTATGCAGACCTGGCGGTTCTGGAACTTACGATGTAGATCAGGCTGGCCTGCAACTCCCAGAGAACCAGTTTGCCTTACATCATGAATGCAGGAATTGTAGTGTGCCCCACTGTAGGTGGCTCACCTGTGGTTTTGTTTTGATTGTTCGAGACAGGATCTTAAATAGCTAAGGCTAGCCTTGTGTGTAGATGAGCACAAATTTAAACTCCTGCTCCACCTACCTGCCTCTGTCTCTTAAGAGGTACACACCACCACCTTGGCTTATATATGTTTCCTTGCTATTGTTTCAACAACTCAAAAAATAGTTATTTTTGAAACACTATTTATTCTTTAAGAATTTATTTATTGAAGACTTTATTCACACTGGGCGTGGTGGTGCACACTTTTAATTCTAGCCCTCAGGAAGCAGAGGCAGGAGGATTGATGTGAGTTTGAGGCCAGCCTGTTCTACAAAGTGAGCCCAGGACAGCCAAGGCTACACAGAGAAACACTGTCTCGAAAAAAAAAAAAAAAAGAGAGAGAGAGAAAGAAAAAGAAAAAGAGAGAAAGAAAAATAATTTATTCACAGAGACCTTGGAAACCCCTTCCCCAACCGCTCCCCCACTCTCATACAGTGAGATGCCTCAGATCCACCTGCACTTCTGTACCCACCCAAATTAACGTCCCCCCTTTCTCTTTAACCAAGAATGGTAATCTTTATTGTCCTTTTTTCATTGTTGATGCTTTTTGATTGTATAATTTAATAGCTGGGTTTTATGTAAATGCAAAATGGCCTTCCAAAAATAGCTTTGAGAGCTTAGGGCCTTAAGTTGGAGTTTCCAACAGACGATACACGAATTAAGCTGTGATAAAGGGAGGAACGGCAAGGCAGTACGTCGAGAGGGGAAGTGTAGGTAGAGGCTTCTTGGGAAAAGAAGGCTGTTGCTTTCTAAAGGGGACTTCCGTGCTTCCTCCATTACACTCCTGTAGATGGTGTCATCCAGATGGCCCTCCCCGCCCCACACCCCTTCCCCTTTTGAGACAGGGTTTCTCCGTGTAGCCCTGGCTGTCCTGGAACTTGCTTTGTAGACCAGGCTGGCCTCGAACTCAGAGATCCACCTGCATCTGCCACCTGAGTGCTGGGATTAAAGGAGCATGCCGCCACTGCCCTGCCTTTTTAAATATAGCAAGAATGAGACTTTTTTTTACCCCTTTAACTTTCTAGTCTTCTTCCATCTTGATCTTTCACGGTCCTACAGAAACTTAACTTATGCCTCAGTGTGGTACTAAAAGTTATATTTATGTTGACAGTACCTGTTGTTTATCTGTTGGAAAGACAGTTGGATACTCCAGCATAAAGCCTGGCTGAAATACTGATTGTTCTGCACACCTTGGAATCATGGACTTTCCGAATCATCTTTACTTTCAAAATTCTTCTCCTTCTGTAACAGCATGTAGTTCCTCCAGGTGGTAACAGTCTCTGTTGCCTCTTTGATTTAACAAAAAGGAAAAAAAAAAAAAGAATACTTAACTATGTGCTAAGCTCTATTATAAGAGCAGTGAATGATACTGAACCAGAGGAATTCCTTCGTTTCTATTCTTTTAGGTTTTATGGCCCTAATTACAATATATGTCCTTGACCACTTATTAGAGCCTTATTTTAGATATGTGCTCTCTGCCTAATCTGAATAACGAAGTAGGATTTGTGGTGTGAGGTGTGAAGTGAATAGAAAGGTCTGTCTTTATGAGTAAAGGTGGGAGAAGAACTTACGAATTTAAATGTGGTCTCATTTCCTTCAGGATGAGTTGGAGAATGGTATGAAATCCTTTTTTGAGGAAGATTCATTTGGCTGCAGTGTGATGCTGTGCTCGGGGAATGGGAGGAACTGGAAACAGCACTTTTGAAGGAAATAATGACTGAATGAAGTCAGGGATGGTGTTTATTGCCAGGACGCTGGTGAGCTCAGTCATCCGAATGCAGATGAGGGAGATGTCCGGAGAACATGGCCTGTATGGATGGCCATGGGGTCCGAACAGCGCAGCGGGGACAGTGAGTGGCATGGATTTTTATAAGAGCTTGAAGTGTTGAGAACTAAGAATATTGCTTTGGAGACTAGAATGCAGTGGGCATTTGCTTGGCAACATGGAGGGTTGTAATGAATAGTGTAGACTTGTATCTGATACTTTCAGTTCCACTAGAGCAGACTACTGTCCCCGTCTTGCCAGAGACCAAAAGAACACTTATCCTCATTTAGTTTTTATTTAAACAAACTTTATTTTAGAATAGTTTGTGCATTCGCAGAAGCAGTTTCTCTGATTAACTTCTTATTTATTCAGATACATTGTCACAGTTGAGGAAACACAATTCCAGCCGGGCACAGTCATGCACACCTGTGATCCCAGCACCCAGGGAAGGCAAAGGCAAGTGGACGAGCTCTGTGAGTTCGAGGCCAGCCTCGTCTACGAAGCAAGTCCAGGACAGCCAAGAAACCCTGTCTTGAAAAAAAAAAAGAAAGAAAGAAAGAAAGAAAACAAGATTTTTATATTACTGTTAATTAGACATGTCATTCAGATTTCCCTGATTTTTCTCTGATGTCCCTTTTTATTTCATAACTGCAGTTTCTCAGACTTAAGTTTTGATGACATGAAAGCTTTAAGACCTAACCAGAAATTTTATAGTGTCCCTCAGACGAGTCTTACCCAATGTATTACTCAGGTTGAGACTTGGTTTGTGCCTTTAGGGAGGAAAAACAACTCGTAGTATATTGAGGGTACATGCCAACATACCATGAACAGATAACCATCATGCGTCATGATCTCTGATTGCCAGATTTTACATCTCTTACTCACTTCTGCATACCAAGTCAGCGCACCAAGCCCATGCTCATGGGCTTTGGCCCAGTTTTGATGCATTTTTTTCCCTCTTATGTAAAACAACGAACAAACAAACCTAGGCAATACATCTACTGTACTTAGGTACTAAGACTGGAGTTGTGAGCAAAAGAGACATTTTTATACCCTGGGCAGTATGCCTGATTTAATTATAAAGTAGGATTTCTTGCCCTACTGTGTGTTTTGATTTCATGAGCATTTATAAATATGAAGTTACCAAAGCCCTAAAAGTCTTGTAAGCTACTGTCATACAAGTTTAGTAATGAGTAGTCCCTTTGCTATCAACACAGGCTTTCTTTCTTCCTAAATAGTTATATTCTAATAAGTTGCCAGAATTGTTTAATAATTGTTGTCAGGTATCTTCATAGCTTTGGGGTGTGTGTGTGTGTGTGTGTGTGTGTGTGTGTGTGTGTGTGTGTGTCACAGCCTTCTGTGTAGCTGAGGCTGGCCTTGAGCTCCTGATCCTCCTGCCTCTAAATCCTGAGTCCTGGGATATAGGCCTCACGAAAGGTGAGCGTTTTTTGTTTTGTTTTGTTTTAAGATTTATTTTATTTATTGCATATGAGTACTTTATCTGCAGAAGAGGGTATCAGATTACATCATAGATGGTTGGGAGCCACCATGTGGTTGCTGGGAATTGAACTCAGGACCCCTGGAAGAGCAGGCGGCGCGCTTAACCACTGAGCCATCTCTCCAGCCCCAGGTGAGAGTTTTCATGTGTTAAGAAAACAGGAATTTTCTTGGCTTTTATGTTTTTTAAACTTTATGTGTATGTATGTGCCTGAATATATGAATGTACATCACACGTGTGCAAGTGTCCGACGAGGCCAGAAGAAGAGGGTGTTGGGACACCTGGACCTGGAGTTACAGATAGTGGCGAGTTGCCCAGTGTGAATGCTGGGAATCAACCTGCTCCTCTGCAGGGTTAGCAGCAGGAATCTGCTCTCTATCCACCAGGCCTCTGCCTTTCTGATAGGCCATCTCCTGATAAGATCACTTAGTTCTTTCAGCACTCAGGCAGAAGCCTGTCTTATTTGTCTGAAATTGATGTGTGAAAATACATGTATAGGAAAACACACTGAAAAGAACAGGGGTGCATGCATAGGTAGAGGAGGTCAGGACACCTTGTGGGGGTTGGTTTTCAAGAATCAGGATGTGGCAGGTGCTTTTCCCTGATGAGCCATCTTGCTGGCCCTCCTTTTTATTGTATCAGACAAGCCTTTCTTATATATCCAGACTGGCCTCAAACTATGTTTAGCCCAGACTGGTCTCAAACTATTGAGTCTCCTGATTTATTTAGCTTTCTGAATCTTGGCATCACAGGCTTGTAGCATCAAGTCCGGTTTTCAAATTTTGTATAAATTGTATGAATACTCTTAAGTTGTGGATTCACTGGACAGAATTTAATAGTAGATTTTACACTGATAAGGTACTAATAGAATTTTTTGTTGTTTTGTTTTTGAGACTGGCCAGATAGCCCCAGCTGGCCTGGAACTCACAGAGATCCCTCTGCCTCTGCCTCCTAAGTACTAGGACTAAAAGTGCGTACTGCCAGGGCCTAATACGATTATTTTGAATTTTACGCATAATCTTAGAGGTAAGGAATTTTAGAAACTATAAAAACATACCTTTGTGATTTATGTTAAAAGCAGAAATACAAAGAAAAACGGGAAGAAGTTTCTTTTAAATTAAGATTTTTGCTACACTATGGTTTATATTGATTGCATCTTCATCCTTAAAAGTTAAATTGAAAGATTTCCCCTCAGCCGGGTGGTGGTGGCGGTGGCACACGCCTTTAATCCAGGCAGAGACAGGCAGATTGCTGTAAATTCAAGGCTAGCCTGCTCTACATAGCAAGTCCAGGACAGCCAAGGCTACACAGAAAAACCCTGTCTTGAAAAACCGAAAAGAAAGAAAGAAGAAAGAAAGATTCCCGCCCCCTCTCCCAAGTTAGAGTACAGATCCTTTGGATCTAGATTTACAGGTGGCTGTGAGTCACCTGACATGGTATTTTCTGGAAGAGTAAATGAGCTCTTAACTGCCGATCCGTCTTTCCAGTTGGAAATACTCCTTTCTTTTGTGCTGATGGAACATTTACTAATAATCATATCAATAATTGCTATCTCTTACTAATTGTTTGTTGTATCCTGGCATGGTATTGTGCTACTAGATACATGCATATATAATTCTTAGCAATGACCCTGAAGGAACTACTGTATTTTTCTACATTTAAGAAACAAATAATGAGAAATTATATAAATAAAGTGTAACTGGGTATTTGAACACATCTGTCATAGTTAAAAATCAATGTTCTTTGTATTACAGTCTGGAGTCTTAAGAAAATGGGCCATTTGTCAGAGTGAAGTGCTTACATATTGATCTGTTCCAAGCAGGAATAGTAAAGGATGCTTCATAGAGAAACCGTTATTCAGATGCCTGTGCTGGCAGGAATGTCAGTTTCTTTGTTAATTGTAGCAGTCCACTTGCCTCTGCCTCCCAAGTGCTGGGATTACAGGCATGTGCCGCTACACTGGGCTATTCTTGTAAATTCTTGTAGTTTCTTTGCATGAGCTTTCATTTTTGGATTTTTTTCTTTTCCCTTTTATTTTGTATTCTTGAGCCCTTCCACTTCATCTAAGCTCTTCTGAGTTCTCTGATTCCTTTCTACTTCTGCTATTTTCCTTTTATGGCTTGTATGATTTTTAAAAAATATTTATTTATTTTTATGTATATAGTGTTTTGCCTGCATGTACACCTGCAGGCCAGAAGAAGGCATCAGGTCTCATTATAGATGGTTGTGAGTCACCATATGGTTGCTGGGAATTGAACTTATGACCTTTGGAGGAGCAGTCAGTGCCCTTAACCTGAGCCATCTCTCCAACCCTTTTTTTTTTTTTTTTTTTTTTTTTTAAAGCTCATTTTGAAGTTGCTCATTTATTTTATGTTATTGCCTAAGGAAGCCAGAAGAGGGCATTGGATCCCTGAGACTGGAGTTACAAATGATTGTTAACCACCTATGGGTTCTGGAAATTGAACCCTGTCCTCTGCAAGAGCAGCCAGTGAGCATCTGTCCAGGCTCTCTTTGGTTCTTTTGTTTATGTTTTGTTTTGTTTTGAGACAGAGTTTCACTCTTGCCATAGCTGGCCTAGAACTTTCAGCCAGCATTCTACCATTGCCTTCCTAGTGCTGGGACATAAAGCAGTGCTATACCAAACCAGCTTTCTGAGTATATTTTTCAAGTATGTTTTATTACCTAAAAGGGTATAATTTTACTCTTTTGTTTTGTTTTGCTGTTTTTCAAGACAGGGTTTTTCTGTGTAGCCTTGACTGTACTGGATTCACTTTGTAGACCAGGCCGGCCTCAAACTCACAAAGATACACCTATCGCTGCCTCCCAGAGTGCTTAGATTACAGGCGTGCCCCATGGCACTTGCTTTTCTGTTCAGCTTTATTTCCATCCCCAATATTATATACTAAATGTGGTTTTGCCCTGGAAAAGAGCTCCAAGAATCCAGACAGGCCAGCCAGAGAAAGACATGGAAGCCACCACTCCCTCCCATCTTGCTGGCCTGGGCAGGTCTGAAGACACTGACCCACCTGCTGTGATGGGCAAACGTATAATGGAGAGATGGAAAAGATGGAGTGCGAAGTGGAGAGGTGGAAGAAAAAGCAAGACCCAGGGCCGGACACAGGGCTTTGAGCTGGCTCTTGCCAACACCTGCCCCATCTGTGAACTACTAGAGTATGTGAAGGGGCCAATCCTGCAGATCCAAAGCCGCAGGATCTCCATGACACGGCAACAACAGGGTATCACAGAGGAGTCCCGGCGAGGATCCAGTGTTGATAGTGCGCAGAAGCCAGAGGCCTGGAACCAGTGATTCATAGCAGTGAACATTTACAAGGAAAGATGTGTGAACAAAAGGCTTACTTTGTGACACACTACAGCTTCTACCACAAGATTTCTTCTTCTCTTTTTTAAAAATCTTGCTTTCTTTTGGTGGGGGGTTGCAAGAACAGAAGGGTGGGTACGAAGGGACGGAGAGATGGGTGGGATTGGGTGCTGATATAAAATGCACAAAGAATCAACAAAAGGTTAACAGACAGGAGCGCCCAGCTGTGTAGGCCTTG
Organism: Acomys percivali; assembly: GCA_907169655.1. Taxonomy (NCBI): domain Eukaryota; kingdom Metazoa; phylum Chordata; class Mammalia; order Rodentia; family Muridae; genus Acomys; species Acomys percivali. The sequence goes on from OU015742.1 coordinate 99,164,601, forward strand.
CTTTGGGTGTCTGGTGCTGGCCTGCTATTGGAGTACTGTTAGCTTCTTTTGACAGCTGGTGCCTCTGGGGCTCCCGGAGGAGTGCTGCTGGCTGGTCAGCTGCTGTTCACAGCCCCATCAGCATCTCTCTTACACGCTCTTATTTAGACAGTATAGAAAACAAGGCTGTGGCCGTTATTTCAGTCCTTGTTTCTTGGGTTTTGTTGTATTCTGTGAGTTGATGAGTTTGAGGATCAGCTTTCTAGTTGCTTTTTGTTATTTTTTGTTGTTGTTGCTGGTGGTGGTGGTGGTGAGGATTGAAACCAGGGCCTTTTAACACTGAGCCACATCTCCAGCCATAGTTACTGTCTTTATGTGATGATCATGAGGAATCAAAAATTTATGTATTGTAGCTGCTATGCTGCAACAGTCCTCTCTAGGATCTTTTTTCTTTTTCTTTTTCTTTTTCTTTTTCTTTTTTTTTTTTTTTGCTTTTGTTTTTTGAGACAAGGTCTCTCTTTGTTAGCCTTGACTGTCCTGGACCTGCTCTGTAGACCAGGCTGGCCTCGAACTCACAGCGATCCGCCTACCTCTGCCTCCCAAGTGCTGGGATTAAAGGCGTGCACCACCACACCCAGCTTCTTTTTCTTTTTTGGCTTTTTGAGACAGGGTTTCTCTGTGTAGCCTTGGCTGCCCTGGACTCACTTTATGGACCAGGCTGGCCTTGAACTCACAGAGATCCACCTGCCTCTGCCTCCCGAGTGCTGGGATTAAAGGCGTGTGCCACCATGCCTGGCTTCTAGGATCATTTTAACTTTTGTAATGATCACATTACAAATCCTTTTTTCCCCCCCGAAAATTATTACTAATTAATTTTTTACAGTAATTTACATATCAAAAAGCGCCCCCCCCCTTTCTGTTTCTTCTTAGTTAAGCTAGCATTTAAAGATCTAGTAAAGGTTCTTTGGAAGCGTGAGGTGACCCTAGGATTAGTTCTGTTGGAGATACTTGCTTGGTTGACTTTCTTAACTAGTACTGTGTAGCTAGCCTCATGGTACAGAGCTAACTACGCTCTAGACTTACGGAGAAATAACGATTTAAATAGCTCAACACTGATGGGCTATTGTTTGGGGAACATTTGGGTTTTTTTATTTAGAGATTATTTATTTAGAAATTAGAGACATATTTGCATATATTCGTAGATACTTGAGGTGGTGAGGCAGGAAGACCACAAGTCCAGGAGTTGGAAGCCACCCAGTCAGAACAGTGTAGTGAGACTTTTTCTTAAAGTAAATAACGGAGGGCCGAAAGATGGCTCAATGATTCAGAGCACTTACTTCTACTACAGAGAGCCCAAATTTAATTCCCAGCACCCACCTCCGGTGTACCGTAGCTGCCTGTAACTTCTCATGCAGGGATCTGATGCCTCAGGCCTCCGTCCACGTCAGTATACATGCTCATACTCACACAGAGGCATAATTACAAATGAGATAAATCTTTAGGGATAAATAAAAGATAGTTTGGAAATGAATTAAATTATCAGAAAGCTAGTGGAGAGTTCCTTTGTTTTATTTTGCTCTTGCTGTTATTGTTTGTGTTTGGGTTCTTTGTTTAATATTGTTCTGTTTTCTTCGAGACAGCATTTCTCTGTGTAGTGCTGGCTGTCCTGGAACTTGCTCTGTATGTAAGGCTGGCTTTGAAGTCAGAGATCTGCCTGTCACTACTTTCCAAGTGCAGGGATTAAAGGCATGCACCACCACTGCCTGGCTTTAGAATTAATTTAATTAAAAGAAAAAAACATATTATGTGTACGTTTTTGAGTGTGTGCACATGTCTTTGCGTTCCTGCAGAGGCAGGAGAGGGGTTTCAGATGTCCTGGAGCTGGAGTCACACTTGACATGGGTGTCCTAAGAGCAGCCTGTGCTCTCAACTACTAAGTTCTCTTTGTAGTAAGTTCTCTCAATGGAGAGGTCTTTTTATGTTCAGAAGAACAAAGAGGTTAAATTGTATAAGTGAAGATTACTTAACATGTCAGATGCTTGACACACACACACACACACACACACACACACACACACACACACACACACCAGCTGTCTATACACAGTTGTGGCATCAGTCTTCTGGATTCTGTCCCCATTGCCACAATTGAAAAAAAAAAGGGAATATAGACTTTTTTAGACATAGGTTCAGCTAAGAGTCATGGTACCGAGGGAATGTGAGGAGGAGGGATGGGCTTTCCTCAGGGGGCAGGGGGATCTAAAGTGACCTGGCTCGGAAGGAAAGTACCTTTACCCTGGAGCTATTTTGGGAGGGCCCAGTTCTATTTGAAAGTAATATGTCCCAATGCCCTATCTTACCTGTTTTTCCTTCTATCTTTTTTCTTAATTTTTGTTTGTGATAAAATTTTCCAAGTGTTATAGCAGTACAATTCTGTGGTAGAACACTTGTCTCCTGAGGTCAGGGCTCTGACAAAATAAAGCATAAGAAAACTTGACCAGATATATCTTAACTGAGAACAGAATATTAGCAAGTGTCATCCCAAGGCAGAACGGGCATTGGCAGGCAGCACACGTTATGCTCTATACTTGGACGGCAAATTGCTCAGTGAATACTGTAGAGACTTTCAGTTGTGACTGTTGCTTCACAGCTGATTAACATGTCTCCTCTGTTTAACTGAGACACAGCTGAGAGTCACATAACTTGGGTATACTTTTCCCTCTGTGCTTTTCACCTGGCTGGACAGCAAGGCAAAGGCGGGTTATACCTCAGGGATTATGCTTATGGATTTTGGGTCTATTTTTTCCAGTTTTCTTTCTCTGGATAGCAATTTGTTTGACTTCCTCTGAATTAAACACCGTATAGGGTATGGAACGTTAGTGTTTATAAATAATCCAGTGTCTATTTTTTGAACTACTTATATTAACAACCACTAGAGAAATATAGTAAAAGTTGGGATAAGGGTCTGGCGGTGGTGGCTCACACCTTTAACCCCAGCACTTGGGAGGCAGAGGCAGGCAGATCTCTGAGTTTGAGACCAGCCTGGTCTACAAAGTGAGTTCAGGACAGTCAGAACTACACAAAGGAACCTTGTCTTGAAAAACCTAAAACAAAACAAAACAACAACAACAACAACAACAACAAAAGAGGAAGAAGAAAGTAGTTGTTAGGGTAGGAATTTTTAAGGAGGACCTGCCATTGTTAGGCTTCTGTGATAGATGTGGGTATGTGTACTGGTCTCTACATGCGAAAGGAGAGTGTTGGATATCACATACTATTTCTGCCTTATTGAGTCATTCTGTGACTCACAGGCTGCTCCACACAGTCCTGAGGTTACAGGCATGTGTGGCCATACCAGGCCTTTTTACTTGAAAGCTAAGGATTTGAACTCAGGTCTTCATGCTTGCATAGTCACCATTCTTTCCTGCTGAGCCATCTCCCCAGCACTGTGTCTCATGTAGCCCAGGTTGGCCTTCAACCACTATCTTGCCTTTACTTGAGTGTCCCACCATGCCCATCTGTTAGGCTGGGGCCTTGAAAGTGTCTCAGTTAGGGTTTCTATTGCTGTGAAGAGACACTATGACCATGGCAACTCTTATAAAGGACACATTTCGTTGGGGCTGGCTTGCAGTTTTGTTTTTGTTTTTTGTTTTCTTTTTCTTTTTCTTGTTTGTTTTTCAAGACAAGAGTTTCTCTGTGTAGCCTTGGCTGTCCTGGACTCATTATGTAGACCCGGCTGGCCTAGAACTCACAGAGATCCTATGTTGCCTGCCTCTGACTCTCTGAGTGCTGGAGTAGCATGCGCCACCACGCCTGGCTTGGTTTATAGTTTCAGACGTTTACTCCATTATCATGGCAGGAAGCATGGCGCACACAGGCAGACACGGTGCTGGAGAAGGAGCTGATAGTTGTACGTCTTTGTCTGAAGGCAGCAGGAGTGTAGCTTTAGACCTCAGGTGCCTGCCTGCACAGTGGTGCTCCCTGTAGCAAGGCACACCTAACAGCGCCACTCCTATGGCCAAGCATTCAAACACGTAAATCTGGGGGGAGGGGGCGCCAAACCTGTGTATATCACCACAGTCCCCTCCCTCTCTTAGCCTCAGGCAAACTCTTCAGGCAAGGGCAAAATGCAGCCACATTCTTTACTAAACATCACAAGAATGGCCCCTAGGACACTTGCTAAGATTCTAGCATCCTATATTGTTCTGCCTCAGACTGCTTCCAGGACAGCATCAAGGAGAGCTGCTGATCCCACTAGGGCTAGCCATTCAGACTGTCCCAAACAGGACTTTGATGAGCCTGAAAAGTTTCAGCATGAGGCTAGAATATCTTGTGTCAGTGTGTCAGCATCTTCCAGGATGAATCCTGTCAGGTTCCATCCAGTGTCACTGGTGTTTTATTCTTTTGTTCTGAAATCATAATTTCTCACAAATAGCGTACAGTCCTAAAATTGTAAATACATGAGATGCGCAGGATGCATCAGTTAAGGATGGTTCTCTGCTCTTTGTATAAGCAGAAGAGTGACACCTGTCTTCCTTTGAGCCAGTCTGGATTTGTATACTACTGTAAACTAATTTTATCTATGCCATTTAATGGAATGGCATGATAAGATTTGAAGCTTTTTTTTTCTTTTTTCTTTTTTTTTTCTTTTCTTTTCCTTTTTCTAGACAGGGTTTCTCTGTGTAACAACTCTGGCTGTCCTGGACTCACTTTGTAGACCAGGCTGGCCTCGAACTCACAGTGATCCATCTGCCTCTGCCTCCCAAGGTGTGTGCCACCATGCCTGGCAAGTTTTGAGGATTTTGTAGCCAACAAGATTTATTGGCTATTGTATAGGTGAAGTTCTTGCTGCAGACATATGTCCCAGCCAGTCTCTTCCCATGTGGAGCGATCAGCAAATTGTGTTATTTGTGCTGTTTGGTCTTCTGATTTCTTTCTTCTCGTGTGTGGTCAAGACGTTTAGGGCTCTTCTTCTGTCACATCTATCACATCCTTATTATTTTGGATAAAATCCAAAGCCTTTTTCTTTTTCCTGTTAACAGAAACATAAGGCCCCCTCTCCCAAAATAGCATAGCTTTTGTTGTCTAGTTTGAAGCCATCATAATTATAGAATGATCTAGTTCAGCAGTCTAATTCTTATCCTGGTCTGCTATATTTTTATTTCTCTCAAAGGGATGAATAATATTATCATTGAATATACAAACATCTTTATGTTGATAAATCAGAACAAAAGTGTATAGAGTTAATATATACTCTTTTATGGATTTTTTTTTTTTTTTTTTTTTTTTTTTTTTTTTTTTTGAGAAAAGGTTTCTTTGTATAGCCTGGGTTGCCCTGAATTTGTTCTATAGATAAGGCTGGCATTGATCATAAGGAACCTATCTATTATCCTTTCTTCCCAGGTATTGGGATAAAAGGCATGTATTTAATCAATTAAATTATTTTAATTAAATTATAAATTTATTTTTGTGCTAGTCTGAGTACCTATCAGTTTCCTTGGAAGTCCATACCAAGAAGACCAGTAGGCTGCTCAGAGCATAAATTAATTGTTCATTTTGTACTAGTCTGAGTTCCTCAAGTTCCATCCACCCAAACTAGGCTGTTGTCTCTAAGATGTTTTCCCAGGAGCCACTCTGTGAGCTGAGCAGGGGTTGTTCCTGTCAGCTCTGTGCTTATCAATTGTTTAATCCTCCCTCTGCAGCGCCATCTTGTGAGAGCCCAACGATTAATAGCTTCCATGTCTGTGAGGTCTGCGGAAGCTTGTGTGCCATGGTGGTGTGTGTGCAACAGAGCAAGGGTACTCTGCCTCTGCACATGCACACACCTGTCCAGCAGCTAAAGTTTGAAAAGAGGCTTGTGTCTCCTAGGCAGGTATTGGGTAGGACCCTGCAGCAGGCTGTCTGTGCCGAAGAGTCTCTCTTAAAGAGATGCTTCAGAGACTCGTATTTGACCTGGGAGTTTTTAGACTTTAAGCTTGGGTTTTAATTGCCATTAAGCCATGGTAAAATAAGATTTGTAAGGGTGCGAATAGCATGAAATCCATAATTAGATAAAAGGCAGGAATTGTTATGGGATGGTCTGGTGCTTTGTATTTAATTAATTGCTTTCCCCTTGAGATTCTTCCTGTTCAATGAGCAGACCCTCACACATCCCAAAGTGATGCTGTACGACCTTGCCTGAATACCTGGGTAAGGCAGAAGTGAGGTAGGCACAGTGAAGGCTTGAGGGCTTGGGGACAGAGGATCGTGGGAGAGGAGAGGAGAGGAGGCAGAGTCACCCTGGAGTAGTGTGAACGAATAGCACATGGCCAGGAGGAGCCTGCTCTGAGTATCTGCGATGGAGGAAAGCTGCACAGATGAGAAACAGGCGAGTATTTATGGGATATTGAATGGTAAGTAGCCCAAGTAGGAATAATTAAAGCAAGTGGGATGGAATGTGGGCCTTGGAGGTAAAGATAGCGTAGGGGGTTAGTTTCTGCCCAGCCCCAGAGTTTAAGGCATATTAAAATCTAACAGGTGTCTGTCTTTTTTTATTTGTATGATAGTGGAATAAATAGTAACCACTACAATTACATATACTTATAACCAAAATTTTCTACAACAAAAGCCTCTTCAGCAGGGCCCCCACAGTTCAAATTACCCTCGGTACTGTCTTCTACGTTTCTTCTAGTGTGGCCTGTTAAGCCCCACTTAAAGCATTCCACTGCTTTCCTAATCCAAAGTCCCTAAACCCACAATCCTCCAAACAAAAGTATGTTCTGGCCTACTGTAGCTATACCCCACTCCTGGTACCAACTTCTGTCTTAGGGTTTCCATTGCTATGAAGAGACATCATGACCAACACAACCTTTTTTTTTTAAAGACAACTCTTATAAAGGACAGCATTTAATTGGGCCTGGCTTATAGTTCAGCGACTTATTTAATCTATTATCATCATGGCGGGAACCATGAGAGCCTGCAGGTAGACATGGTGCTGGAAGAGCCACGAGTTTACATCTTGATCCAAAGGCAACAGGAGACTGAATGTGTTACACACTGATCCTAGCTTGAACATCTAAGACTTCAAAGCCCACCTCCACAGTGACACACTTCAGGGCCACTCCCTGTGGCCAAGCATGCACACACACGAGTCTGTGGGGCCATTCCTATTCAGACCACCACAGTAGGGGAAGTAGATAATCCTGATGTTTAGAGTTGTAGTTGCAAAAGTACGTAAGTGACCAGTAACCACTTTAATATAGTTTGAATTTATTTCAGGTAGAGAGAGGAGCATTATCCTAAGGGTGTAATACTGAGTTGTGTATATGGATGATAGCAAGTACTTTCCCCATCCTTTTGCACTAAGGAAGCAGTGAAAGCAGACGGCACCGAGACAGAACTGAGTGTGGGCTCTGTCGTGGCACTCAGTGAGTCACATGCCATTTGATCTCCCTGTTTCCATACATACGTTAGAGCCCAGTGAAAGTAAACATCCGATACAGTTGTTACAAAACTCATGGATTAGCTTTAGAAAAGATTTTTAAATGATATTTATTAACAATAAGCATGGTGTTCTATTTTCTCTGTAATATATGCACACGTGTTCATTTATCTATAGGAAAGCGGTAATGCTGAATTTGAGTGTGTATGTTTAAAGACTTCTTCTTGCTTTGTCGTGTCGGCCTATCCTAAACTTCCACTTCAGTCTCCTCAGTGCTGTAACAAAAAGTAGCATACACCACCGGAATTCAGTTTTGATTATTTATTACTTAGACTACTCTATTAAAACTAAATCATACTGTTTCTCAGATACCAAATGACATGATAGCAGAACCTTGGTTCATCATACAGCAAACATTAGAGCAGCAAACAAAACATAGCTATGTCTTTCTGGAAACTTGAGTCTGCTTAAGCCATTTCCAGTGTGGCAGTTTTTTATTTAATTGTGGGAGGGTAATAGAAGGCCTCTGCCTAGCCTGGATGTTAGACCATGCTTACAGTTTTTAAGCTGAAATGTAAATCAGAAGTAGCAGTTACTAGAGTTAGGTGTGCTATAAACAATTTAAAGCACAGAAATGCAAGAAAATCTTACTTGGGAACATATTATCAGAGTTCCTGTGTGCTGGAGTTTCCATTTAGATGTACTACATTTTTAGTGGTCTAGGTTAAACACTATAGTAAATTAGTCCCATAATTTATTATTTTTTTAATTTATTTATTATGTATACAATGATCTGCCTGCGTGTGCACCTGCCTGCCAGAAGAGGCAGCAGATCTCATTATAGATGGTTGTGAGCCACCATGTGGTTGCTGGGAATTGAACTCAGGACCTCTGGAAAAGCAGTCAGTGCTCTTAACCTCTAAGCCATCTCTCTAGCCCTAGTCCCGTAATTTAAATAATAGTAAACATTTTCAAATTGTTTTGTTTTCAATTTAAAAAAAGAAAAGAAGCATTCACTTTCTTTGTTGGGTAGCAGGTACTTTTCATTCAATTGAGTTATTGTGGTAAACATTTCTTAATTTTTATTTTGTTGTTGTTTGTTTTTTTGTTTTGCTTTTTCAAGACAGGGTTTGTCAGTATAGCCTTTGCTGTCCTAGACTCACTCTATAGACCAGGCTGGCCTCGAACTCACAGAGATCCATCTGCCTCTGCCTGAAGCCAGAGTTAAAGCAATTGTAAGCTGCCCACTATGGGTGCTGGGGATCAGACTCAGCTGTCTAGAGGAGCGTTATACTGCTGAGCTATCTCTCTGGTCCTATGATGCTACTGTTGGCTTTGTGAGACAGGGTCTCACTGTGTACCACCAACTAGCCTGAAACTCACAGAGATCTACCCACCTTGCTTTCTGAATCTTGAGGTTTAAAGAGATTAAAGGTATGTATGTACCACTGGATCCTTGTAGTGTTTTTTTTGAAGTCATTATTTATAGGTAAATCACGATTTCTTATAATTAAATGTTGTAGGTTTCCCCCTCTAATTTAAATAGATCTTAATAATGTTTATGGCTCTTAATGTTTGTATTTTAAGAACATTTTATTTCATTTTTGTTTTTTTCAACACAGGGTTTCTCTGTGTAACTGTTCTCGCTGTCCTGGAACTTGCTCTGTAGGCCAGGCTGGCCTCAAACTCAGAGGCTGTCTCCCAAGTGCTGGGATTAAAAACGTGCACCATCATGCCCAGTCTTTGGAACTTTTTTTTTTTAAACTAAAAGTTTTACTTTAAGCTGGGCAGTGGTGGTACACACCTTTAATCCCAGCACTTGGGCGGCAGAGGAAGGCGGATCTTTGTGAGTTGAGTTCAAGGCCAGCCGTCTAGTCTACATAGTAAGTCCAGGACAACCAAGGCTACACAGAGAAACCCTGCCTTGAAAAAATGCATGCATAGCTGGGCGTGGTGGCGCACACCTTTAATCCCAGCACTCGGGAGGCAGAGGCAGGCGGATCGCTGTGAGTCCGAGGCCAGCCTGGACTTCAAAGAGAGTCTTGGACAGCCAAGGCTACACAGAGAAACCCTGTCTCGAAAAACAAAAAAAAAAAAAAAAAAAAAAAAAAGAAAAATGCATGCATGCATGCATGCAAACATACATACATTTACTTTATATGTGTATGGGTATTCTATCTACACGTATGTCTGTGTAACATGTGTACCTGATACCAACTGGAGTTACACATGTGATCAGGTGTGTCCTCTGGAAGAGCAGCAAGTGCTCTTAACTACAGAGCCATCTCTAGTGCCTATACTTTAGGAATAATTATTACCATACTGATGCCTAACAGTTTCTTATTTTTTTTATAGCCTTAAAACTAGCTTTGGAAGTCATTAAGTACATAAACTTCACTAGTAAAATCTACCCTTGGCTTCAAAGAATGTGACAACCTATAGACAAATAAATACATGTATTCTTTCAGTATTCCCAGATTTTAAACTAAGCTTTAGTGTGAAAAGCTGATTCTTCAGTAAAACTTAAACCAATTAGTTAAAGAGATGACCAGGACATGAACAAGAGGCATGTGGCACTATGATATACAACATAAGTTAGCAATTTGATGAATGTCACTGAAAAGAGTAATCAGCTGTGTAGACATCAAGGTCCTTATTAGAAGGAAAAGCATTGCCATATTCACACGCAGCCATCTCACATTCCTGGGTTTTGAAGTATTCAGGCTGCTGTTCCCAGTTTTAGCAAGGATATTTCAACTGAAGTCCCACTTAGTGCCTTGACACAAACCCCAGATCGTTTAAACAAAAGTCAAGGCGTGGTTCAAAAGTCTAGGCAGGCAGGATGTCTGTCTGTCTGTCTCTGTCTCTTATTGTTTATGTTTTTTATATAGAAAATAACAAGTTGGCTTGCTGTTTACTTGTTAGAAGTATTTCGTGTTTTACCTTATCAAATATTATATCATTGTAGCTTCCCCAAGAAACCAACAAATGTCCCATGTTTTTAGATTTATGCTGGAAAAATGTATAGGGATACCACATTGTGTACAAATTATTTACATAGATGTAGAATATAAATTCAAGGTTACAAAGTGTATCTGGGAGAGTTAAGGAGTTAGGGAGAAAGAAAAGTAGATTTAGACAGAAGCTGCCATACTGATATTTTTTCCTGTTTAATTTTAGTGGATTCTGCTTTTAGCACTGTTGAAAGGTCTTACCCTCATTTCAGAAGCAGTTTCTCCATGAGAACTGTCTCCTCTTAACTAGAAAATGCAACTGCACACGTTTGTTGTTGTTCAGAGCCATTGGCTCACATGCTGTGCCACCTAGATCTGACCAAGGCAGTTTCATCTCTAAGAGACGGCAGCTCCTCGGTTCTCCTAGGTACATGGCATCATGTAGCATTATGGTCAAATAGACATCTTTTTGCAGTTAAATTTGGGATTTGAAAGATTTCATTTAGTGTGTGTGTGTGTGTGTGTGTGTGTGTCCCCGTCCACACATTCAGGAGTCTGAGAAGATCAAAAGCCATTGGATCCCCTGTAACTGGATCTACAGGTGATTGTGGGCTGCCTTGTGGGTACTGTGATCCTAGAGCAGTAAATGCTCTTAACCACTAAGCTATCTCTTCAGCTGTTACATTTGGGATTTTAAATCTATCTTCACATCTCAAAATTGGGTGTTATGGAATGAGTTCTATTTATAATGGAGAGCTTACTATTACTATAATGCTGGGCTGGAGAGATGGCTTAGAGGTTAAGGGTACTGGCTGCTCTTTTAAAGGTCCCCTGAGTTCAATTCCCAGCAACCACGTGCGGCTCTCAACTCTCTGTAGTGAGATCTGGTGCCCTCTTCTGGCATACAGATGTACATGCAGGCAGAACACTATATACAATAAATTGTAGATATAATGTTAAAACCTTAGGAAAAGCTGGGGCATCTTATGGTCTCCGTCACAGGCACTGTTCTGTTGCTGTGAAAAGCCACTATGAGCAAGGCAACTTAATATAAGAGAAAACAATTACTTGGGATCTGTCTTAGACAGTTTCATGGTCAGGAGATGGGCGCAGTCAAGAGATCCTCCAGCCTGTGCCACCTAAGTGCTGGGGTACAAGTGTGTGCCGTCATTTCCAGCCATAAGTGTCATAATAGATGGATTTTGTAACTTGAGAAAAATTCTGAAAAAAGACAGTAGATGCTAAGGAGTTGAATATGAAGGAATATAATTCTGTACATTTTGAAATAGCTGTTTTCATTATACCATATATTGTATTTGTTGCTTTATCTTTTGTTAATGAGAATGGTAATAATAAGTAAAGCTCTCAACCTTTATTTCTAAATTTCTTAGCGGTTTTTTGTTTTGTTTTGTTTTTAGACAGGGTTTCTCTGTGTAGTCTTGGCTATCCAGGACTCACTTTGTAGACCAGGCTGGCCTCAAACTCACATCAATCCGCTTGCCTCTGCCTCCCGAGTATTGGGATTAAAGGGTGTACCACCAGGCCTGGCTTAGGTTGTCTTTTAAGACTTATTTGTAAAAAATATTTTAAACTTATTTTTATTTCATGTGTGTTGGTGGTTTGCCTTCATGTATGTCTGTGTAAGAGTGTCAGATCCTCCAGAACTGGAATTATAGCATTGTGGTGCTGTGGTACTATGGGGGTACTGGGAATTGAACTTGGGTCCTCTGGAACAACAACCACTGACTGCTCTTAACTGTGGAGCCATCTCTCCAGCCTTAAAAACTTTTAAAGGTGGTTGTAAGCCACTATGTGGCTCTTTTTACAGAATTCTTTTAAGCCTGAAAATGTTGGTGCTAGGCAGTTGACAATCAGAAATTTTATTTTTTACATTAATAACAAAATACTAAAAGTTGTAAGAAATAAATTATTTTAAGTTGCTTAAATCCCACGGATCGGAAGAACGGTTCTATTAAGTGATCTTGTTGACTGCCAGAGCCCAACCATAAATACAGTGCATGAAACAAGCAGAATAAGAAAGTAAAAATGCTGCATCCTGAGGAAGGTGGTAACCTTAAGAGTAGAGTCTTCTTTATAATTTCAAAGCAAAAAGTATCTCTATTGATGAATTGATTCACGTTATAGAAAAAAGCCTTTTGGGCTACGATAGGCTGTTCTGACCATGTAAGAGGTGGCTTTTGTGTAGGCCTGAAGTTTTCTAATCATGAATCTATGAGTTGCTCTGTGTGTGTGTGTGTGTGTGTGTGTGTATGTGTGTGTGTGTTGTAACTACTATAAGTAAAAATAGTCTAGCACAGCATTTTTCTCAAGAACCTAGCACAAGTTTAACCTGTAAAAATAAATACATTAAAGAAAACCTGGAAAGACTAACAAAGGTCAGGAGTATAAACGGCTGTAAAACACACTTCTGTCTAGGTTTTACAAGTTGTTTTATTTCAGTTACTGTTTTTAGGAAAGTCAATTTTAGTGGCTATTGAATAGCAGATTGAATCGGTAACTGCACATTCTCTATTGCAGGACGTGCAAGTTAAGTAGTTTCCCAACTTTAATGATTGTTTGGGTATTTGTGGAGACGGAGAGGGAAATGGGAAGGTTGTAGATGGACATGATACAATTTATATTTTTTAGACAGAAATAGATGTTGATTTTTATTGCTAATATCTATGCTTGTATGTACCACGGGCTGTGCCGCATACATAATGTGTGACACCACGTTTTGTTATGCTCGTCATTGCCTTGATCGCTAGTAAAGTTAAATATTGTCCCACATATTTTTTTCTATTGACACTTATTTATTTCTGCTGTGGCAGAGTTAGTGCTTGGATAGGGAATGATTGTTAGTACTCTAAAATGATCGTTTAAAACAGTTGTTTTTGCTTGAAAATACTGTCAGTCTTGAAATAAGAAAATGGCAGCCTTCAGTGTCATCTTGAGTTTTCCACTCTGCCTGCTATGTACTTCCTATAACACTAAAGCATATTTGCTACCACTTATATACCATCCCCAGATAATGGTCTTTTAAATTGTTAAGCCAAATGGTCATATCAACACCAAATGGTCATATCAACATAGTAATACGCCAGCATTGTAACAAGTTTGAAATATGGACACGTCATAATAGTGTGGACACCAGTCATCATGTTTATGAACCAAAAAAGGAAATAATAAAGGAATTTCTATAAACTTGAACTTTAGAAGAAAACCATATATGCCCCATCTAAATAAATTTCTGAGAATATTTAGTCAAGAGATTTTTGAGTACCTGTTACATTAATACTACCTGTAGCAGAGGAGTCACAGCTTGTACCCCCTAAATAGACGGATACAGGATGGAGAGGAGACAAACTTAGACTTGAAGTTTAACTATTAAGTAGAAATGTATGAACTCATTTACTTATTTTTCTTTCAGAATTGTTTTTGTAAATGAAATTGTAAATTGATTTTATCTTGTTCGTGGTTATAGTTTTAAGAGTGAAAGAGGAAGTTTGAGGCCAGCCTGGTCTACAGAGCGAGTCTCAGGAGAGCCAGGGCTACACAGAAAAACCCTCTCTTAAAAGACAAGAATGAAAGATGAGTGCTAATGTCAAATTCAAGGTGACAAACACCTGGGGGGGGCACTCCAGCACAGGCCTGTAATTCAAGAACTTGAATCTGAAGTTCAAGGTCATACTTGTGTACATAGAACTTGAGACCCTGTCTTTTTGTTTTTAAGTTAGCATACATTCTGGCTTTGAATAAGCAGAATTTATTTAGTATTTTAGCAGCCTTGTTTTGAGATGTTTTTAGGAAAGCTCCCATTATCTTTATGCACTTTTGGCTTTATCCCTTGTGTGAATGCAGGAAAGACAAGCACGCATTGGTGATGTTTATAACTGTTACATGCTATGTTGTGTCTAGAGTTTTGGTTCTGAGTTTGCTTCCATGGGTATTTAGTCTGGTGGGGTTTTGTTTATTTGTTTGTTTTTCAGGTTTTTGTTGTTGTTGTCTGTTTTGGTTTTTCGAGGCAGGGTCTCTCTGTGTAGCCCTGGCTGTCCTGGACTTGTTTTGTAGACCAGGCTGATCTCAAACTCACAGCGATCCGCCTGCCTCTGCCTCCTGAGTGCTGGGATCAAAGGCGTGCGCCACCACGCCCAGCTGTTTCACTCTGTTTTCCCATATTTGCCAGGATGCTTAGCCTCATCTATAAAACAAGGTTCATAATTGTCTCAGCTTTACTTTATGGCTAACTGACACATAGCATATAGCAAGATAGTGTCTGGCCTCAAAATATTGGCTGATGTTATCACTAATTGAGAAATTTAATTATAACTTCCACGATCCAAATAGATAAGTGACATAGTTCTTGAAGTGGCCTGTTAGCTATGCTTTAAGCAAATGAAGCTCTGCTGGTACTTCTCCCCTTCCTAGTTAACCGGCGGCTAGAACAGGTTTAAGACATCTTTATGTACACTGAAAATGAATTAATGCTCTGGCAGGAGTTGGTTTTTTTTTTTGGGGGGGAGGGGTGTTTGTTTTTTTAATGGCAGTTCAAACTTCCTATGACGGGACGTGCTGAGGGTGAGATGATTCTGAGTTCAGGGTTAAATAAAATACTAATTTTTTTTTTTTTTTTAAGGAAACAGCAAGTTATACTGAATTTAACTTAGCTGATAATGAATTTAGGAAGTAAGAAATGTTATTTTGGTGAACTTGTAGAAGAAATAAAGAATGATAGTTTCCAGATACTGTAGCAGCGGAGGGGGAGGGATGCTAGTCAGAGGGTGCAAAGGCGCAGGTTCACAGGTGGGTAAGTTCTAGATCTCTACTGCATGCTGCTACCACAGAGAGAAATAGGTGTGTGAGGCGATTTACGTTAGTTATGTTGACCTTCTTGGTGTGTGTGTTTGTGTGTGTGTGTGTGTGTGTGTGTGTGTGTGTGTGTGTGTGTGTGT
>OU015742.1:99182634-99233908 GCA_907169655.1 Acomys percivali
GAGAGAGAGAGAGAGAGAGAGAGAGAGAGAGAGAGAGAGAGAGAGAGAGAGTGTATACACACACACATACATACATATTCTATTTACTCAGTATAATCTACCTCATAATGAATGTGTCACTTATTTACATCAAAGGAGAAGACAAGAATTATTTTTAATTTATTTATTCTCTGTTCTGTTTTTTAAAATTCGCTTTTAAAATGTGCTTAAAAATAGAAAAGGTTTTCTGTAGCTATAGGAAGTATATAAAGGCGGTATTATATTTTGTAGGAATGAGAAATGTAAGCAGGTAAAGTGGAAGGGTTCGATGAATGTTGTGAAGGCTGGTGAATGTCATAAGTTTCTTAAGGTGTCAGTTTTGAGGTAAAAGGTGATAAGATTTTCCTTTATTTGTGAATGATAGTGCATTGTTGTCTTAAACATGTCTAGATTCTCTCTCAAGTGAGAATTATACTTAGTACCACATGTGGGTATAGTTTTAGTAAAGATGTAGGATTTAAACAGTTGATAAGTAATACTTGCCTCATGTCTAAATCAGTTGACTTATTTTGATATTGTATTATAAGGTAAGAATCGCTTTAGAAATTCATTTTTCCTTGATTTGCAAAATATATAAAACTACATTCATACTTAGCTGGATTTTTTTATTTTTATTTATTTATTTTTTTACTATAAACTTTAAAAAAAATGTTTTTCCAATACAGGGTTTCTCTGTGTAGCCCTGGCTGTCCTGGAACTCACTCTGTAGATATCTGTAGAAACTCACTCACATATATCCTCCTGTTCTGCTTCCCAGTGCTGGAATTAAAGGTGTGTGCTACCAATCTCCAGCCTCCTTACTATTAACATTTTAAACATTTTTGAATAGCTTTGTTTCACTTTTGTCTTTTAAGTTTAGTGCTTCCTTGTGTGATCTCAAGCATATCCATGGCTTCACACAGCATCCAGATGCTAAGACTCTTCAAGTCTCATAAAGACCTGACCTAATTTCAACTAATTGTTTAATCTAGAGTTATATTAGCTGAACATTATTGCCCCTCCGCTGACATCCCAAAAGGAGAAAGCCTTCTTCCCTACACAGTCTCAAAAACCCTCAGGCTGAGTGTCCCTCCCTTCTACTTCCTGTACGTCTCTCTGTCCATCCTCCTCGCTGCCTCTCACTCTGTGGTTTTTTCCTATGTTCACTTCCTGTCGACTGGTTGCTTGCTCTGCCTCTTGACCGAGGACTAACTTTATTTAGTCAAACAGAAAGCTCTTGGATTAAAGATGTGTGCTGGGACTGAAGCAGACCATAACTAGAAACAGGTTTTTCCAGTAAACAGCAGTCTCAGGGTTCATCGTGTGAGCAAAGTGAGTTCTAGGACAGCAAGGCCGCACAGAGAAACCACAGACAGTGATGTAGAAGGCAAGACCGTCACATAGTAGTAGTCTGTCTCCTCTGAACTTGTTATTTAAAACTTTCATTAAGATCAATCTTTGTAATTTAGCCCTTAATATACTCCTTTCTACAAAGCCTTTAAAAGCATCCTTACGGCTCTAAAACTCCTGACAGTGAATGGGACAATGCATATTTTGTTTTCTGCCAGAATCCAGACTCTTACAGGCAGATTTTATTTTAAAATGATATTTATAAAACTTGTATCATTTGTTTTATTGTCTAAGCAATATTAAGAATTAGTTAAAAATTCTTTTTAGAGACTCTAAAATATAGATAAACAAATACACAGTTTTATGTCTTGTTACTGCCGGCTCATGAGCAGACCCAGTGAAAGGAAGTGCTGCCATGGCGACCCGAGCCAGACTGTTATGTGACACTATCCTCGGTACTTTAGTGCCTGAAACTGCAAGTTCTCAGTTTTTACAATTTGCTCTTTCAAGGAAACAGCTTTTTTTTTTTTTTTTACTGTGGTCAAAACAATTTTCAGACTTCTTATTATAGAATTTGAAAACAAAACTTGAACCAAGCAGTGTGTAGGAGATATTCTGGAATACCAGGGTAGATTCCGGGTAGTTACTGATAAAATTGTGTTGGTCAGTGTATGAAATTACTTACGCTTATGAAACCCAATTGAGACAAATGATGTATGTTGACATTTAGTTTTTTGTCAAAACATGTCTGTCATTTTGTCTAACTGACTTAACAAAGTTGGCTTTTATCACTACCTAAAACTCCATTTGCAAATCAAAACCTTTCTTGGAAAAACTTGTCAGTTGCTTGTTTTTTTATTTTTGTCCATTAGTTTTTGGGACAGGGCACACGCAGACACACACGCGCGCACACACAGTGCTGACTGGGACAGAACTCTGTGTAGAATGGGCTGCCTTGAAGTTAAGACCATTCTCCTCCCTCCACTTCCCAAGGACTTGGATTACACCACACTTGGGGCAAATACTTTTCTGTGGCACTTCACCCCTCAGTGCCGGCGGTGCCTCATGGGATAACTCAGCCATCTCTCCCTGTGTTAGTATGTTGAAGGACAAGCTGTGTTTCCCATTGTTGCGTGTCTCAGTTGCCAGGGTGTTTAAAACTGTTTTGTTCAGCTTTTTGCCAAGATGGTGCTGAAAGCTAAGAAGGAAGCGCCTTCCCTCCCAAAGCCAAAGCAGGCTTTGGGCTAAGAGGGAAGTCCTGAAAGGCTTCCATGACACCCACTTTCCTGCGGCCCAACCCTGCTGCTCCCGAGCCAGCCCAAAAACCCTGCAAGAGTGCACCCAGGAGAACCGAGCTTGACCACTATGCCACCATCAGATTCCCCCTGACCACCCAGTCAGCCATGAAGAAGATGGAGGACAGCAACACACTAGTGTTCACTGTGGATGTCCAGGCTAACTAGTACCAGGTCAAACAGGCCATGAAGAGACTCTGTGACATTGATGTGGCCAAAGCCAACACCCTGATAAGACCTGACCGAGAAGAAGGCGTGTGCTCGCTGCCTTCTCATTATGATGCTCTGGGTGTTGCCGACAAGATTGGCACTGAGCCCAGCTGGCTAGTTCTAAGTAGACACTGTTTTCACCATTACAAAAGAAAAAAACTGTTCTGTTCAGCTGGCTGTGCTGACACACACCTGTAATCCCAGCACTGAGGAGGCAGAGGCATGTGGATCTCTGTGAGTTCAAGACCAGCCTGGTCTACAATATGAGTCCAGGACAGCCAAGGCTACACAGAGAAACCCTGCCTCAAAATACCCATAACCATCACCAACACTGTTCTTTGGACTTTCCCAGCTACACAGCTTTCCCTCGCCGTTAGTCTTATCCCTTACTGTTGATCACCTAACTCTTTAAAATGTAGTTTTGTTCTTATTGTTGCTATTATTAATACCCTTCCTTCTACCAGCATTCAGTAAACACTCTATGCCAATCTCTAAATAACTAGTTGATGGTCATTTATTTTGAACTGTGTCACTTGGCTATAAATTACTCTATTTAAAATCTCATTACAACTCACTGAAGTGACTTTGGAGCTATATTTTATAGGTAAAATGTAAGAGGTTTGACTCTCAGATTGAATGATTTGTCCATTTTCATATGGCCAGTGAGTAAGTAGTAATGAATTTCTGGGGGTTTTAAGATTTTTTTTTTTAAATTATATATTAGGTGTGTAAGTATGCATACCTGTGTGCAAGTGCCAGCAGGCTAAAGCTGTGTGAGAGCCCCTGGAACTGGAGCTGTGTGTGCTTGGCGCCTCCTGGTGTGCGTGCTGGGAGCCAAGCCCAGGCCCTCTGCAAGCGCTAATTGCTGGGCCATCTCTCCAGCCCCCCAGATCCTAATTCTTAAACTTACTGAACAATAGTTCATCATACCATTTTATAAAAATAAAATAGTATTCAAAGATAAGAGAGCTCAAGAATATATTAATATTGCTGTGACAAAGAATGTAGAAAATGGAAGCAATGTGAAGATAATTGCATTAAACCTTACGTCACAGGTGATTTTATACAAGGAAGGAATAAGGGGAAGGAAATAACTAAATTTAATTGTTTTTCAAAGAATCGTTAATGTGGTTGTAAAGTAAAACTTAAATTTTATAATTTTTGCAATATAAAAAGCATAGTGTCAGCGAGATGGCTCAGAAGGTAAAGGCACTTGCTACCGAGGCTGAGAGACCTGACTCTGAGTTCTTAGATCCAGGCAGTAAAAGAAGAGAGCTGACTCAGGCAAGTTTTCCTCCCACCCCTCCACTCTTGGCGTGTCGGTCTCCTCATAGATAAATAGATAAATTCTAAGCCTGGGTATAAATAAGTTTGATCTCTCTCATCTTGTGATTAGAGCAAGTTTTATGTAATTTATGGTGACTGCAATCAGTTGTGTTCAGCAGGCTCACTTGCACGTTTTAGGAGGTGTGGAAGCAGGAATGGGTGTCACAGCAGATGCTGGGCAGGCACTGTACCACTAGGCTGCATCCCCAGCTTGCTTCCACTTTGGTATGCACTCAGCAGGTGGGAGGGTTTCTCCCCTGCGAGTTCAGGCTACTCACTCTTGCACCATCTCTTCTAGGTTAATGGAAAAGGTTCCTTATGGTGCGTTGATCCAGAGTATAAGCCCAGCCTGGTGCAGGCCTTGAAGAAGCAGCCATTTTCCTCTGCACAAACGTAAGGGCCTTTGTGTGATTCAGACTTATATTGGGAGCTGGAGAAAACAAAGTTGTAGGGCCTTGTTTTATTTCTGTGTTTATTTAATTGTATAACTAAGGTATTTTCTTCTTGGTTAATTGCTCTTTTTCTAGAAAATAATGCTTTGAAGGTTTTTTATGTTTCCCGAGAAATGTTTTTATAATGTATTTTCTTACAACTGCCCCTAGCTTTAGTTTTCTTCACTTATATTTAACTCTTGTCATTATATGATATCCTTAAGTCCGATTTTACTTCTTTTTCCTATGGAATCCTTAAGAATATTAAAATTCAACCAGGTGTGCTGGTACACACCTTTAATCCCAGCCTCACTGAGGCAGAGGCAGGGTGCAAGAGTCCAAGGCCAGCCTGGGGTACAAAGCAAGTCCAGGACAGCCAGGGCTACACAGAGAAACCCTGTCTTGAAAAACAAACAAACAAATTTTTAAAAACTTCAAAATTTTATTATGTACATTCATTTGTGTTAGATAGTCCTTGATGCTTAATGTTTTTTCAAAAGTCTGAAAGATGAGTTTTACATTTTCAAAAACATACATAGGGATAAAATTAAAATGAAATCTCACTTTAACAAATTCAGAGTTTCCTAGCCAGGCGGTGGTGGTGCACACCTTTAATCCCAGCACTTGGGAGGCAGAGGCAGGCAGATCGCTGTGAGTTTGAGGCCAGCCTGGTCTACAAAAGTGAGTCCAGGACATCCAAGGCTACACAGAGAAACCCTGTCTCAAAAAACAAAACAAAACAAAAACAAAAACAAAAAAAATTCAGAATTTCCTACTGTGGTTCATTTGAATTCTTGAATCATTAATTAACGGAAAGTTATAGTTGAATATAGTAATAAATAAATGATCAGGAAAGTAAAATTGAAATGCCAGCAGCATCACCTCTTGGACATTATATATCATTGTAAGAGGAACCAGCAGGTAATGTAACAAAATTTTTAAAGAATGAAATGAAACAAATTTTTTTAAAGAAATGGAGACAGGTATAGTGTTGAGTCGTAGGACTGAAGAGGGCTTTCTCTGAGTTAAAGGTCAGCCTAAAGTACATGGTGAACCCTGTCTCAAAAGAAAAAAGAAAAGAAAAAAATCAGACCTTTGCTTATCTGTTAATTAATAATTTGGAGCTAAGCCAGGTGTGGTGGCACACACCTTTAATCCCAGCACTCAGTTGGCAGAGGCAGGTGGATCGCTGTGAGTTTCAGAACAGCCAGGACTATTACACAGAGAAACCCTGTCTCAAAAAACAAAACAAAACGTCGTCGTCGTCGTCGTCGTCGTAGTAATTTGGAATAATAATAATAAGAAGGAAATATCTTTAGTGTTCACTTTCATGACTTATTTAACTATGCTCCTAATTAAAGGCAAATGGGACAGTGGCACTGTCCTTTGTAAACAGTCACAAATCACATTTCACTGCCTTTATGCTATATATTCACATTTGTCTCTTTAGCAATTTTACATTTTTAAAATAACAGCATGGGGGTTATTACTTGCTGGCTTTAAAATATTAATAAAATGAAACAGTTTGCTCCATTTTCTTCCTTCCTTCTGACATGTTTTTGTGTAACCTTCCTGTAATTTGTGAGTAAGGGAAAAAAGAACGAGGTGTATGTAAAATCTGTGAGTAGGAAATGCACTTTTAATAACATTTAAAAAGATTATTCTCTACTACCACAAATAGAATCCCCTCCTCCCAAAAAAGTTTTAATGTTTGTACTAAAAAACCCTGGGAACTTAACTCTGTGGTATTTTATATAGAATTTTTCTTAAACATTGTTTTGGTAAATTCTTAGTGTTAAACTAATAACTGTTGATATTATGCTAAACTTAAATATCCAATATAAAACCAAATACACACACACACACACACACACACACACACACACACACAATTAAAGGCATTTAAAGTGCATTATTATGTAGCTGGTACAAAAATACTATGTTAGAAGCTTTTTCTGTCTTACAAATGAAGAAATTAAGAGAAAGTATTTTCTTAACAGTGACCAAATGATGATTTTTAATCTTGACCTTTGTGCACTTTGGACCGTAGTAGACTCTTTCTAAACTGAGTGCTATTAGCAAAGAAAACGGGGTGGAAATTACTTGTGGTTTTCATTGTACATATAAGCATTTGTGACTAGGTTCTATAGAAAAATGAAATAAGATTTTACAAGCACATCTGTCTTCCCTTCTTGTTTTTAGTGGTTCTCTCTCGCCTCACTACTTAAGTTCTGTTCTCAAGCAAAGTCAAGTGCAAACTCTTAAAGGTATGTATGAAAAGCGTCCTCTTGGCTAAAATCCAGGAGTTTAAGTTTTTTTAATTATAGAAGATTTAAGGAATTAATTTCTAAAGAGAAAGTAAAAGTCATCTTTTATCAATATATGGTATGATGTATATGCCCATGTGTTTTTCTAGTAATTCATAATGTCTAGGTAGTTTGTTCCTCTTCATTGCTTTTATGTATAGTTTTTCTTGAAAGTGGCATTTAATTTCTTAGTAATACTACCATTGGAGTTACTTTTACTTATTATTATGTGGCCTATGATAATGTTACATTTATGAAGTGGTCGAAGAAAAAAAATGAAACTAACAATGATATTTTGAGAGATAGTATCTATTACAGCAGTAATATTAGCTGTAACAGAGACCTACACATTACTCCTTTGATTTTGCCAACTGGCTTATCATAAAACGCTTGTGACCCTTTCCTAAAGAATTTTGCCATCCCTTATTGTTGAAAGTTATTTTTATAAAACATTGTATATTTGTCTTAGCTTATTTCTTAACCCGGCTATCACACAAATAATTGAGACTCTTTTACAATACAAGGCTTTACAATACAATCCTAAGTAGTGTAAGTCTGTTCTTAACCCTCTGCTGTTTTGTCTTCCAGCAAACATCCCAGCAATGCTTGCACTCTGTAGCTTTCCTTGGCTCCATCTCCCTCCTCTTTATCTTTCTTGGGCCTTTGCCAGTGGCTGAATCCCTATTTCCTCCCTTAGCTCCTCCTTCCCTGGCTGGCAGGAAGTCCAGCCCTATTCTCTCCCCTGCTCATCGACTGGCTGTAAACTGTTTTTATTGACGTATCAGGGGGGAAATTTGGGACCGTAGTTTACACAACACTTGGACAGTAAATTCTCAGAACATAGCTTGTAGCTACACATGGGTATAGAAATCAGCATTTAAACTACTCAATAACCTTATGCCTACACTTCCCCCTTTTAGTCTAATAAAAAGCTCCTTTCCTCTCTCTTTTTTAATGTATTATGTATTCTGTGTACTGCCTGCATGTACACCTGCAGGATCGAAGAGGGCATCAGATCTCATTAGAGATGGTTGTGAGCCACCATGTGGTTGCTGGGAATTAAACTCAGGACCCTTTGAAAGAGAAGCCAGTATTCTTAACCTCTAAGCCATCTCTCCAGTCCCAAAAGGCTTCCTTTCTTACAGTAACAAACTCTATATAACAATTATGAAAATTATTAGGTAAGACTTAACATTTGTTTATTTGGCAATCCTTGGATACAGTATTTTACTATACCAATTTCTATCCTAAATAATTTATCTCTGAGACTATTAACTATCTTTTTTTAAAAGATTTATTTATTATGTATACAATGCACATTAGATCACATTATAGATGGTTGTGAGCCACCATGTTGTGGCTGGGAATTGAACTCAGGACCTCTGGAAGAGCAGCCAGTGCTCTTACAGCTGAACCATCTTTCAAGCCCAGACTACAACTATCTAGTCTTCAACTCTATCAGAGACCTTAGAAGAAATAAATATTACCTAAATATGTAGGAAGCGCTGGCAAGCAGCTTTCAAAAGTATAGAAATGACAGAGATATTTGGCTGCCTAGACAGTTCCCCAAATTCCTCCATAACGTTGGAGCATCATCTTCATTCTGGCCTAGGATATTTGACAGGCTTTTCTGTGAAGCAGGTCTTGCCTCCCTTGTCCTTACAAAGCTCGGCAGTCAACTCTCCTACATGCAGTTTGTCCTGTTTGGACGGTATTCTGTCTGTAATTGATACAAGGACATTTTCTCACCCACTGGCTGGATTGCCACATGTGAAGCCTTTGATGCTCTGAAGTAGAACAGGGGTGCTGCCAGGAGCAGACCTGCCTCATGTCAGAAATGCCTTGAGTTAATAAAATCTTTAAGTGCCATGTTCTATAGATCTCTGAGGTTTTTGAAGACCATTTCCCTCTGTATGTTATTTGAATTGTTTGTTTCTAGCAATTTTTATTTACCAATCTAGAAAACATTTGTGTAATTAACTAATGATATGTTACAGGACCATTAGTTTGATTGTCTTGACTGCTAATATGCATTTCTTAAGTATCCTAAACAGTTGGCAATGGCAGCTTTCAAAAAGACTAGACACTGCAGTTTTAACAGTTACGTAGGTACAATGCTATACCAGTATAAGATTTCAGGCTTATTAATGCTTTTTGGTCTAAAAATAGATTCAATAATCTACCTTTTTAACTTTAACTGTTCTTATATCCAGCCCCTTTAAAACAATAACAAACAACTGTCACCCATACAATGATCAAAACCATCCACCCCCTCCATGGGAATGGTACATAGATTTTTTTGGATGGGATATTGTCTAGTCTTAAGAAAACTGGCTGAAACATTTGCTGTCCAGTCTCTGAATGCTGAGAAAGTTCAGAGCTTAACTGAAGTCCTGACTGGAACAGTCTGTGATGCTGGATGATCTAGATAGGCGTTTTGAAATTGTCCTAGATGAAGATTTTCAAGGAACCGTTGTCCCTAAGGCCTTCTGTGAGATAGGCTCGCCTAGGCTGCTTGTCTTGTCTTTTTGGTGTCTGGTCCTCTTGCTCTGCAAAATCTATAAACTTTGAAACATATTTTTGTGTTAATATATGTATGGGCTGTGTACTGAGCACAGTTCAGTTAAAGAATTTTTTATGCCGTTTAAAAGAATAGCATGATAAGTCCTGAGGAATGTGTAGCCAAAGATTTATTGGCCTTGCATAGCTGAAGTCCTGGCTGAAGAAATTTTCATGCCTCAATCATCTCAGAGCTCTACCTGTCCTGTTTGGTCTTCTTGATTTCTTTGCTTCAGTCTGCAGCCAAGACTTTCAGGAGGTCTTCCCCCTGTCAAATTTGATTTCCATCAGTTTGGATGGAATACATAGCCTTTTGTTTTCTGTCGAGACAAGAGCATATTCCCTTCCCCAACACATTTCCTGTCTTCCATTTTAGAATTAGGACCTTTATATGCTGATTTAATTCAGCAGTTCTTTCTAAAATCCAATGTATCTTATCAGGTGTGCTATTTGTTTCATTTAAAAAATTGAAAATCAGGGCTGGACATGTGGCACATATCTTTAATCTCAGCACTCAGGAGGCAGAGGCAGGGGGATGTGAGTTCGAGGCTAGCCTGGTCTACAAAGCGAGTCCAGGACAGCCAAGGCGACACAGAGAAACCCTGTCTCCACAAACAAACAAACAAACAAAAAAGAAAAAGAAAAAACACAACAAATTAAAACCAATGTAATATTTAATCTATTTCAGGGAGATATTATATTCCTCTTCTGTTTTATGACCATCTTTTAAAAATTATTGTTAATATCATAATTGTTTGACATACAGGATTATAAGTTATATCTGTGATAGTTTTCATGTCATAATGCTTTTTTTAAAAAGTTGTATTCCAATGGATACACATGCTGAAGCACTGTGATCCCCAATTGCAAAGATATCTCTCCAAGACAGTCACCATCTCTAGCAAACGTGTAACCTCAGAGCCATGCTCTCCTGAGTTTAAGGCAAGGCCTGTTGGAATTCTGAATATGAACTATGGCATGGTGCATATATATGGTGCATATGCATTTTTTAGCTCTCCAATCTCTTCAAAGTGAAGCACATAGGCCATTGTATGACCTTGTTCCAAGGCAGCACCAAACAGGATCTGCGTTTTTACTTTAACATATAGACCTTCATCCAGTAATTGAGCCTTGACAATGCACACATAATATCTAGTCTGACCATGTTGGCCTATAGCCAAAGACTTTCTAGCCAGCACCTCAGTGGCCTGCTATTCTGCACTTTCTTCAGGCCTTTGTGGATTCTCCTCATCTGGAACTACCTCTTGTGGTGTTACTGTAAGTTCCAGATTGGGTTTCTCTGAAGATTCTCTTGCTCCAACTTTTATTCTGTGGCCTTCAATTTAGCATCTAACTTCTCAGTCTCTTCTTTCTCCAAGTCTGTCTTATCCTGATCTCTCCCAAAGAGTACATACAAAACTATAATTGTCACTGAAAATATTATTTGTATGCTAAGAAACACAAACTCAAATGGAATCCAGAAGCATGTGTTACTGTGTCTTCCATCTTTATCAACATAGAAAATTTCTTTACCTCAAAATCTCTGCCTAAGGACTTTATTTATTTATTTATTTTTGTTTGTTTGTTTTTGTTTTTTTGAGACAGGGTTTCTCTGTGTAGCCTTGGCTGTCCTAGACACTCTTTGTAGACCAGGCTGGCCTCAAACTCACAGAGATCCGCCTGCCTCTTCCTCCCAAGTGCTGGGATTAAAGGTATGCACACCACTGCCCCGCTGGACTTTATTTTCTTAGACCAAGCTTTCCTTCTAGACCTTACCTGTGCAGATGCATGAGGCTTCTCTGTCTTTGGCTCCTGGTTACAGAGAGAAGTTTTTCTTTTTTTTCTTTTTCTTCTGCCACCCTTACAGATCCTGACCCCTCCCCTACTCTGGGAAGTTATTGTGTCCACCAAGTATTTGCTCTTCTAGCCAGCAGGAGTCAGGCCAGCAAGAGCCCCTTCTCAAAGGGATTTGGCTTCCTGCCTTGGCTGGGAAGGAAAGTCTGGCTGTGAGAGAAGCTTGCTTAGAACCGACACCACCTCTCTCTCCCTCCTTCTCTCCACTCCCCCATCCTCCAGGAAACTGCCTCTTCGGGGTTTTTATGTTTTTGTTTTTGTTTGTTTGTTTGTTTGTTTCAAGACAGGGTCTCTCTGTATAGTCTTGACTGTCCTGGACTCACTTTGTAGACCAGGCTGGCCTCGAACTCACATCAACCCCCCTGCCTCTGCCTCCCAAGTGCTGGAATTAAAGGCATGCACCACCACTGCCTGGCTGGAACAGGGTTTGTAAAGTATTAGTTTAATTTTAGCCAAAAGGCCTCGAAGGGATAGTTTTCCTGCAGCAGCTGCAGGCCTTGCTGCTCTTAGGGGATGTGTCTGATCAGGAAGCAGTGAGCTCCTGCCTTAGGAACTGCCCTTCCTCTCTTTTTTAACACAACCAAGAAATGGGTCTGTAGTTTTATTTTCTACAAAAGTTCTTGCTAGATTACTGTGAATTCTGCCCCTTGTATTTCATTTGCTGAAGTTTTTATACAATAGTATTTGTTTCTCTTAGTTCATTTCTTAACCTGGCTATCACACAAGTAATTGAGAGTCTTTTATAATACAAGGGCTCACAACACAATCTGAGCAGTTAAAGTCTGGTCTTAACCCTCTGTGCTAGTTTGTCTTCCTCCCAGCAAAACATTCCGGCAATGTTAGCACTTCGTAGCTCGCCTGGGCTCCAGCTCCCTCCTCCTGGTCTTCCTTGGACCCCTAGTAGTGGCTGAGTCCCTACTTCCCCTAACTCCTCCTCCTGTGCTGGCAAGAAGTCCAGCCTTATTCTCTCCCCTGGTCATCAATTGGCTGTAAACTGCTTTATTGACATCAGGGGGACAATTGGGGAGCACAGTTTACACAACATTTCAACAGTAAATTCTCAGAACAAAGCTTGTAACCAGACATGGGGGTGGGTTACAGAAATCAGCATGTAAACTTCATAATAAACTTATGCTTACAGCTTAGATTAAGATATAGTTTAGAATATTTTTTATGGTTTAACCCTGAAGGGCTTTAATATGGACTAATAAAGTGACTTCTTTAGGGTTTTTTGTTTGTTTTTTGTTTTTGAGACAGGGTTTCTCTATGTAGCCCTGGTTGTACTGGACGCAGTTTGTAGACCAGGCTGGCCTCGAACTTCCGGAGATCTGCCTGCCCCTGCCTCCGGAGTGCTGGGATTAAAGGCGTGCGCCAACACACCCAGCTTTTTAATGGCGTTTTTATACTTAGTGCCTCCTTCTGCCTTTGTCACCCAGCCCCGCCTAACTCTTCCATTGCCAGTGTTTTCCTTTTCTTTTTTCTATCTTTTGTTGTTGTTGTTTGTTGGTCTTTTTGAGGCAGTCTTTCTATGTGGCCCTGGCTGGCCTGAAATTTAGGTAGACCAGGCTGGCCCCAAATTCACAGAGCTCCACCAGTTTCTGCCTCCGGAGAAGTGGGATTGAAGAGTGGTCACTGCAGCCTGCTCATCCATCCTTTGTGTTGATACCACGTGTGTTTATTACCCTCGCTATCCTCCTTCCCCTTTTCACAGGGCCTCTACCAGTAGCCAGGCATCTGCCCTCCTCGGTACTCATGTACGTAAAAACCAGAAGCTAAGCTCCACGTACGGATGTAACATTCTCTGTTTTGTCTTTCTGAGCCAGGGCTACCTCACTTGATATAGTATTTTCCACTTCCATCTATTTTTCTCAAGTTGCATAATTCATTTTCTTTCACTTCTGACTGAAATTCTGTTGTATACATGTACAACATTTTCATTATCCATTCATCTGTTAGTGGACAGGTAGCTGAGTGTGTGTGTCATCAGTGCAGACTTGTGGGGAGGACCGTGCAGGTGTGATTGGTGGCTTCATGGAGGTAGACAAGGGAAGCAGAGGCTTATTGTATGCCGTGTAAGGGACATGAACTGCTTCTTTTAGGCATAAAAATGAGTAGTTGGTGTTTCTTGCAGGGCCTGTAGCAGCATCGCATTGAATCCTTTTGTTGTATATTCTACACTTGAAAAAAAAGGCTGGGCGGTGGTGGATCATGTCTTTAGCTGCCCCCCCCTTTTTTTTGCGGGGGTGGGGGTTGTGGTCCAAGACAGGGTTTCTCTGTGCAGACTTGGCTGTCCTGGACTCTCTTTGTAGACCAGGCTTTCCTTGAACTCATAGCGATCCACCTGCCTCTGCCTCCCGAGTGCAGGAACTAAAGGTGTGCGCCACAGCGCCCAGCTGGCTCATGTCTTTAATCTCAGCACTCAGAATGCAAAAGCAGGCAGATCTCTGTGAGTTGGAGGACAGTGTGTCTGCATAGTAAGTTCCACAACAGCCAGGGCTGCACAGAGAAACCCTGTTTTGGGAAAAAAGAAATAAGGAAGGAAAGTAAACTTTGAAGTCGCTTTCTCGGGGTCACACAGCTGGTGGATGGCACAGAGGGCTTCAGATGAGGAGTTAGAAGCCGTGGCCTGTGCTCCTACAAGGTGGAGGCGTTGCAGTCTCAAACCATCATGTGAAAATAGCAGTTTATGTTTTACAAAGGTCACTTGTGCATCATGTTGGGCTCTAGTTTTAACACGTTCACATTCATTTGTCCCATCATAGAATCACTTTCCTGATGGCTTATTAGACAGTAAGACAGAGGGTAGTTATGGGGCTTCAGAAGGCTATAACCAACCAAATGGCGAGCTCAGTAACAAGCATTGCTGAGCTACACCTGGTGCTGAGGAATGCAAATG
The DNA here is from genome assembly GCA_907169655.1 of Acomys percivali. NCBI lineage: Eukaryota > Metazoa > Chordata > Mammalia > Rodentia > Muridae > Acomys > Acomys percivali. The sequence goes on from OU015742.1 coordinate 99,196,880, forward strand.
AGCTCGTTCCAGTTACCAAGTGTCAGTGTTTGTTACACTAGAACACTTAGGGTACCGCACATAAAGATGCAGTTCGGCAGCTGATGCTCATGTTAATGGTAAGTGAACATCTAAGTACAAACTATGACTGCAGATTAGCATATTTTAAAAATTAAACCAATGGACCAGATGGATTAAAATATTGGTAGTTGTAATGAATTTGCTGCCTTACTTAAAGAATTCTAAGAGACAGAATGAAGACATAGCAGTCTGGTTATTTTTGCAGTTCCCAGTCTAATGCTGGATGCTTACTGAATATTCGGAGTTCTAACCCTGAACACTTGTATTGAGAGGCCCATCACTGAAGAACAAATCCTACCTGATCCTTAGGAGCCTTCTGTTGATTTCTTTGAAATAAGGTGCTACAATGAGGTGTGTTTGAGCTTACTGTCAACCCCAGGGTGGCAGTGCTGCTGCTCTGGCTGGTGGTTTACATCCTTAACCTCCAGGACTCAGGAGCTGGAGTCAGCCTGGGGTACACAGACATTTGTCCCCCAAAACAAGTAGCACCAAAACCCCAGTATCATTGCCTACCCTAAGAGAGTTTGCACTCATTTTGGGGAGTAAACAAGTCAGTATCCTAAAGGGTCATTGTCTGTATTAACATAGAGTAAACTAAAGCAACTGAACTGGAGAACTTTGTAGTGTTGTAAAGATATAATGGGTACAAATTTCATATATAGGTCCTGCTTTAAGTTCATCTTTTAAGCTAAGGTTTAGTCATTGCTTATACCATTTCATTTGTTTCTTCGAACTAGTATCACCAAGAGGAAGACAAGCTTAACAAGTGTGGCTGTGGTAGCCTAGGGGCTTCATCTGAAGCAGAGCCCTTTAGATGCCACATTAATTTGTACGTGGTGTATACACAAGGTCAGAGGACAGCTTGCAGGAGCTGCTTCTCTCCTTCCCACGTGGAGTCCTGTGATCTGATTCTGACCATCAGACTTGGCAGCAAGCACCGTCACCTTATGTGCAGTCTCACAGCTCCTAACCTGTGCTTTGTTTGTTTGTTTTCTGAGACAAGGTTTCTCTATGTAACCTTAGCTGTCCTGGACCTGCTTTGTTTTTTGTTTTTTGTTTTTGTTTTTTTTCTCCAAAACAAGGTCTCTCTGTGTAGCCCTGGCTGTCCTGAACTCACTTTGTAGACCAGGCTGTCCTTGAATTCATAGAGATCCACCTGCTTCTGCCTCCCGAGTGCTGGAATTGAAGGCGTCTCCACCACGCCCGGCCTAGACATGCTTTGTAGACTAGGCTGGCCTTGAACCCATAGAGAGCCACTTGCCTCTGCCTCTCTGAGTGCTGGGATTAAATGTGTGCACCACCATGTCTGGCTTCATATTTGTGCATTTTTGAGACACGATTTCTCATTGTGTCCCAGGCTAGTCCGCAATTTATGATTCTTTTTTATTTTCCCTTATTTATTTATATTTTTATGTATTCACTTTATGACTCAATTGTAGCTCCCTCTCTTGTCTCCTCTTGTTCCCACCCTCCCTCCCTTTTCCCCTCCCCTACCTGACCCCAGCCTATCAAGTCTCTTCAGGACTGCCTGCATCCTCCTTCTCTGTGGCCTAGGATGGACATCCCATCAGGGGGAAGTGATGAATGAGCAGGCAGTAAAGTCCATGTCAGAAACAGCCCCTGCCCTCCATATGAGGAGACCCACATGGAGACTGAGCTGCCTATTGACTACATCTGAGCAGGGGTCTAGGTCCTCTCCGTGCATGGTCCTAGGTTGGTGCATCAGATTCTGCAGGCCCCCATGGACCTAGATTTGTTGGCTCTATTGGTCTCCTTGTGGAGCTCCTGTCCCCTCTGGTCCTTCTATTCCCCAACTCCCCCATAAGACTCCCTGCACTCTGCCCAAATGTTTGGCTGTGAGTCTCAGTGTCTGCTTTGATCCCCTGCTGGGTGGAGTCTTTCAGAGGACCTCTGTGGTAGGCTCCTGTCCTGCTCCCTCTCTTCAACTACTTCTGGTGTCTTTGTCCTTCTGAAGGAGAACTTAGGTCTGTGGATTGTAGTGTGGCTATCCTGCATTATGTTGCTAATATCCACTGATAAGTGAGTACACACCATGTGTGTCTTTCCGGGTCTGGGTTACCTCACTCAGGACGATTGTTTCTAGTTCCATTCATTTCCCTGCAAATTTCACAATTTCTTTGTTTTTAATAGCTGAGTAGTAGTCCACTGTGTAAATGTACCACAGTTTCTTTATCCATTCTTCAGTCGAGGGACATCTAGGTTGTTTCCAGGTTCTGGCTGTTACAAATAAAACTGCTATGAGTATAGTTGGGCAATGTCCTTGTATGGTGGAGCATCTTTCAGGTATATGCCCAGGAGTGGTACAGCTGGGTCTTGAGGTAGCTCTGTTCCCATTGTTGGGATCATGATTCTCCTGCCCCTGTTCAATACCCAGCTTGAGGTTGTGCAGTGTCACACACCTTAAGTCTAAACTCCAGAGGCAGAGATCATCAGGGTTCTTAGGGTAGCCTAGGTGACATAGTGATGCCGGTCTCCAATCAAACAAGCAAGCACGCAAACAAAATGTCTAGTACTGAGGCTGGAGAGAGAAGAAAGAGCTCAATCAATAAGATGCTTCCTTATGAGGACCTGCGCCTGAGCCTGAGCCCCAGAACCCACGTGAAAAAGCCAGGTGCTTATAATTCCAGTGCTAGGGCGGTGGAGACAGGACTATCAGGGCTGCTTTGCCAGCTGGGCTAGCCTACTTGGCAAGCTCCAATCCAGTGAAATACTCAGTCTCAAAAAAGTACCCCAAAACAAAACCCAAGGTATCCAATGACCTTAAATGGCCTCTGCAGGCATCAGACACACAGGTGGTACACAGACATACATGTAGGCAAAATACCCATACACATAAAATAAAAATTATCTATAATATTGTTTTGTGCTTTGACTATATTTATGGGTTTGGGAGCTTATTTTTCCGTTTGGAAAAAAAAACAAAACAAAACCAAAAACCTCATTAGGCCTTAGCATGCCTTCAAAGAAAATTAGATATTGAAAAATTAGATGCAGTCACTCTAATGAATCTTAAGTAAGGCTCAGTGTGTCTTAAATTTTTTTTATTAACGTATAAATGCGGGTTATACAGTGGAGAGACAGTCTCTCCTGAAAAATCTATTCACGGTGAGTTTTGAAAATGACAGGCACATGGGATTTCAGTATCTTCTAATAAAATTAACAGGGCTAGCCAGGTGTGGTGGTGCACGCCTTTAATCCCAGCATTTGGGAGGCAGAGGCAGGTGGATCACTGTGAGTTCGAGGCCAGGCTGGTCTATAGAGTGAGTCCTGGACAGCCAAGGCCACACAAATTCTGTCTCGAAAACAAAAAATAAAAAAATAAACAGGGTTATTTGTTATGTCAGCTCTAAATAATAATTATTTGATTTTTGAGTGTCTTGAACTCTTACTATATCAAAACTGATTCTAACATTAATATAGTGGTATATACAAAGTAGCTTTTACATACAAATATGTCAAGATGATTGCATTTGTATTTTGATGAGCCTCCTAAATTTTTATAACAAAGCTACACAAGGAGTATCAGCAACAAAAAAGATGACTTCGCTTCTACACACATGTGCATGCACACCAACAGACGTGAACATGTATGTATGTATGTATGTATGTATGTATGTATGTATGTACTTGCCCATAAAACCCTGTAGTGCTCATGGGCATGTGTATAAGTGTAACTGAGCATCAGTATTTTTGATTTTTTTAGCATCTATAAATTCAGATTATAAAGTGACCAGTTACATATATTTTAATCTTGCAACTATTGTAATTGATGTATAACTATAAGGTGGTGTCCAAAGTAAAATGCTAAAACACAGTACTATCATGCATTCTAGCTAGTTTAAAGGTAGCCCTCGATACAGTTCATATGTTCTCATTCATTACGAATGAAAAAAGGCGTTTTTGCTGTCGCTTGCATTTTATTGTCTTTGACATAATACCCTTGATTTTTTTTTTTTTTTTTTTTTTTTCCGAGACTGGGTTTCTCTGTGTAGCTTTGACTATCTTGGACTCATTTTGTAGACCAGGATGGCCTCGAACTCACAGTGATTCACCTGCCTCTGCCCCCCAAGTGCTGGGATTAAAGGCGTGTGCCACCACCACCCGGCTTCATAATCTTAAAGGAAAACACACATTGCAACTAAGATGAATGATGTGAGCTGGGATATACTTTATTGGTAGACTGCTTTTCCAGTGTGTGGGAATTCTGTCCCTGCACACATAAACTAGTGTTGGCTCTGTTTCTTAACAATTAAACTTTATTATACAACCCAACTAGCTTACACAAGAAGGAAAAAAGGTTAAAGGGACAAAAGAGTGAACCTTCCAGTATCCGTTCCACGGGATGAGTCCTTAGGTGTCTCTCTGGCCCGCGTGATAGTCCAGCCTGTTCGCTTTCTCCATACGCGCTCCCAAACCCCCGGCTGAATCTGTTGTTTTTCTCTTCCCCACCTGCCCGAGTCACATGGGAAGGGCGGTCTCCTTCTCTCTTGAGGGTCCATTAGGAAAACAATAGCCCAGGTGGGGTTCCCAGGTCTCCTGAATTCCAGGCCCAGGATGGTTCCACTCAGTCTATCACAAGGTATTCATGGGGTGCCCCAAGGGTAAAGCCCGCCAAGACTGCTTCCACCTGTGACAAAGCTTAATCTTTCCCACACTAGGAATAGAGGTGCGTGCCTGGAATCCCAGTACTTGAGAGACTAAAGCTGGGGGACCCAGAGGGGGTCTCTCTCTCTCTCTCTCTCTCTCTCTCTCTCTCTCTCTCTCTCTCTCTCTCTCTCTCTCTCTCTCTCTCTCTCTCGTCTGTCTCTCTCTCTGTGTGTTGTTTTGTTTTGAGGCAGCCTCTCACTAAGTAGCTGTGTCTGGCCTGGAGCTCGCTATGTAGCACAGGTTGGCTTTATCTTTTTGCTTTCGAGCCCATCCTTTAGTGGCTGAACCGTCAGCTGCAGATTAGTTTTGAACTCAGACATCTGCTTCTGCTTGCTGAGTGCGGGCATTAAAGGTGCTCAGCAAGACTCTGGGCCACCAAAGTCTTAATACTGATCGTTTTTTTGAATGTGTACAATACTTACAAAAGCCTCTCATGAAGAATAATAATGCTACCATTCTTTTCCATTTTCAGAATCTGATATTGATGCTGCCACTGCAATGATACTTCTAAATACACCAATAGAACAAGAGATTTTAGAATGTAAGCAATCATCCTTTTCTTTTTAAAATAAATTTTGTAAGTGCCTTTTCACACTAATGGTTTAAAATATAAGACAACTAAATGTCATAACATAGTTACTTCTTTCTCACTAACGTGTGTTTTAATCTGAATGACTCAGTTTCTATTCTATTTATAGGAACATTTGAAAAAATGAAGGTAATGAAGAAATGTTTGTGTTGATCAAGAAATGTGGGGAGGGAAATGCCTTTCAGAAGTAAACTTGATGAACTAAAAATAAAGACAAAAGCTACAAATAAACATTGGAAAGATACTTATCCTTTGAGCTGGTGAGAAGCTCCATGAGCAAAGGCGCTTGCCACCAGCTGGTCCCTAGTTCAGTCCCGGGGCCGCGCGTCAAGGGGAGAACTGATTCTCACTGACTTCCGTAGAGTGCACACACACATACACAACACCATTTTTAAAAGATTGTTCAAAATTTGGAATAGAACTGTTCAGATATAAATTGCAAAGTCCATAAGGAAAGGATGTGCAAATTTAATTAAAGTTATGACAAAGAATATCCTTGAGAAAAACAACAGCACGATGGTGTGTGGTGCTGAGCCCCGGCCTGTGCGCTCAGCATCTGGGGAGTCAGGGAAGAGCTCAGAAGCTCAGGACCATTCGTGCTGGATAACAAGCTTGAGACCAGCCTGGGAGGCCGAGGGGTTCAACATCTGTTATAAGGCTTGCCTAACATGTGTGAGTCCCTGGGCTCACTTGACCCCAGTACCACAAAAAGTGAATTAAGAGAGATGATGCAGAGTACTGGGAAACTCTTCAACTGTGTGTGATAGGCAGATCACAACATGGTCCAACAAGTAAGAAATGAGCATAAAGGCCGGGCACAGTGGCACACCTTTAATCCCAGCACTTGGGAGGCAGAGACAGGTGGATCATTGGGAATTTGAGGCCAGCCTGGTGGTGAGTCCAGGAGAGCCAGGGCTATTACACAGAGAAACCCTGTCTCAAAAAAAAAAAAAGCAAATGAAATACGAAAGTAGATTTTTTTTCCCATACACTATTGGTTAATTGTAACAGCCATCCCAGGGCTAATTGCATTTAAGACACATTTACCCTTTTACTGAGAACTTCTATTTCTTGCTGTCCCTCCTAGAGTGTGTGTGTGTGTGTGTGTGTGTGTATGTGTGTGTGTGTGTAAGGTATTCAACAAATTTCATTACTGTAGGATTATTTGTACTAGTGCAAACTTGGGAACAATGTAAATGCTTTGCAAATAGTTGAAAGTATCTCTCCTCCCCCATAAGACAGGGTTTCTCTGTGTAGCCTTGGCTGTCCTGGATTCCCTTTGTAGACCAGGCTGGCCTTAAACTCATAGAGATCTGCCTCTGCTCCCCTGAGTGCTGGGATTAAAGGCATGTGCCACCACTCCCAGCTTCAAAGTAACTTTTAGGTTCCATGGGAAGGTCAGGCTATTTTTCAAATGGTTTTTAAACGTTTCAAACTAATGATTATGACTAGAATAACATATAGGGGAAATTGTACAAAACCACTAATTCTAAGCTTTTTTTTTCCCCGGTTTTTCAAGACATAGTCTCTTTGTGTATCCTTGGCTGTCCTGGACTCACTTTGTAGACCAGGCTGGCCTTGAACTCACAGCAATCTGCCTGCCTCTGCCTCCCGAGTGCTGGGATTAAAGGCAAGTGCCACCATTCCCAGCCGAATTCTAAGCTCTTATTACTCAAAAGTGAGAGTTTTCAGGGCTCTGTTTTGGCAGTCAGATACCTCTGATTTGTTGATACAAGTTGTGTTTCCCACAGGTGAGAAGCCCTTGTCTCTGACGCCGTCGCTGCAGAAGAAGAGAAGTTACGGCAGTGCCTTCAGTGCCCCCAGTGCTGTGCGGCTGCAGGAGAGCCATTCCCCAGCCTCCAGCATCGATCCAAAGGCAGACCACAATTACAGCGCCAGCAGCTTGGCGGCCCAGCGCTGCGCATCCAGGGCTAGCGTGTCTTCCCTGTCTTCTGTGGATGAAGTATATGAATTCATCCCAAAGAGCAGCCATGCAGGCAGTGACGGCAGTGAGGGCTTCCACAGTGAGGAGGACACAGAGGACGAGGACGACCCTCTTGGCGACAGTGGCTATGCACCACAAGCTCACGAGGACAGCACTTGCAAAGGACAGCCAAGCAAAAAGATTCGAAAACAGTCATGTCAAGAAATTGATGAGGAGCTCAAAGAAGCAGCTGGGTCGCTGCTCCACCTCGCTGGGATCCGTACCTGCCTTGGTTCTCTGATAAGTACTGCAAAGGCACAGAGTCAAAAACACCGAAAAAAGTAGAAATCCTTATTAGTGTAAAGTTATTTAAAGTGTGGCAATACTCTCTACTTAGCTCTTTACCAGGGATGTCAGAGCCATAACAGACCTCTGTAGCTTGAGGGTAGTAGGGAAGGATGCCACTTGGTTCTTTCTAAATATTTTTTCGTTGCTTTCTTGTTTTTTTGAGGGTTTTTTGTTGTTGTTTAATTAAACAGTTACTCTTAGGATCATGCCTAATTGTAAATCTGACATAAAGTCCCACACACAACATAATTTCTGTGAATAAGTATCTCCCAGATTTGGAAAATTTTGTATCATAAAATTCTCAGCCTCTGCCTTAATTTATAGGGGGAAAAACTTTTGTAAATTGGTAATAAATTGGTAACTAAGTATTTTGAATTTTCTTCCCACCCTGTAATTGTTTGTAGTTATCGATGTAGCTAAGCATATGCTGGCATCTTTCTACTTGTTTTCACTTATTCTCTGCTACAGCGTGAGCGTGGCCATGTATGAATTGGAGATCCTAGATGCCTAGAAGTTCTCTGGTATGTAGAGATTAAGAGCTCTAAGGTTTCAGAAAGGCCATTTGGCCATGTGGCTCAACTCAAGACTTCAGTCCCTACTGCAATAGTGTCTTTGAAATGTCGTTACCTCACAGTTATGCACAGCATCACTGCGGCCTTTCCCCTTTCCCAGAGTGTTTGCAAGTGTTTTTAAGTTTTAGCTGCTAGCTGTCTTTGTTAAGTAAAAATTGTCCAGAGTGAAGATACAGACAGCGTGTTGTGAAAGAACATTCATCTTGACACACTTATACATGTCTTTCTTTCTTTCTTTATCTAAACATGGTGTAATGAAGATACATTATGGCATCGTAAGTAAAGATAGGTCATTGAGGGCACAACTTTCCAAGAGTTGTATAAATTGAAATTTTATGTGTAATGAATTAGAGTTAAAACATTTAGTAGGGCCAGGGCTACATACAGAGAAACCCTGTCTCAAAAAACAGAAAAACAAAACATTTAATGGAAAACTGTAGAGATAAATATCTTCAGGGATTTCAGAATACATATAAAATTAGATCTTACACAAAACTTTTGAAAAGGCAATGTAATACCTATATGTGCCATTAATCCATGCTAAAAGATTTTATATTACTATTTCAAAAGTGTATTGGTTATGATATTTTAAGTATTTGAGTAAAACTGCTTACATGAGGCAGTTTTCATATCACTTATAGTTTGACTATAGTATTGAGAACAGGGATACTAATGCTATAACTCATATATATGTGTGTAATTTTTACAGTGTGGTGGGAGAAACTTTGGGAAAGTTTAGTCTTGTTTCATGATACATCCTGTACCTAGACCTTTGCATTTTTCTCACTTCTATGCATATATACACTTGCTGTGTACACACATACACAGGCTCAGTTTTCTGCTGTCAAATGTTTTTATGACAATAAAGCATTTTCTTGGCTTTTTTTTTTTTTTAATAGAGAAATGTTTTTATTTTTACCTCTAAATTTTTATTTGGGCAAAACTTGTCAAATGAGAAGAAAAACAAAAGCATGTTTGCTAATTGGCAACACTTTAAGCTATAACAGCATTAATACACTCCTGTTTCTGTGTGTGTTGTAATTGAATCTGGATAGTCGTATTAATGGATTGGTGCTAGTAACATATAGACCTTTTTCTTTTATTGACAATGCAGGGTAAGGAATTTGGAATTCTTCTAAGTCATAAATGCTTTCTCTCCAGAAAATAGCTAAATGCAGTTAGTCTTTTATTGCACACAGCAAATAAAACACCAGAGGCTTGATTTTAGCATGACACAAATCACAGAGATTACAGCGTTGGGTTGGACAGCACAGTATTTTGAGGCTAATCAGCACAGTCCTCTGGGTGGGCCATGCGCTGTCCATGGAGCAGGTCCGTTGTATTCTCCTGAAGCTCTCTGCACGAGTGTTTCTCTGAGACCCTGTGCAGTGGGCAGGCGCGTTGTTCTCAGCTCCAAGAGAGACTTCTTCAGAGTGGCAGTAACTTAAGTTCCTTTCTCTCCCGCCTCACTGGAGGCTGTACTTACAGCTGCAGCCATGAGCAAGGATGACACGAGCCTGTGTGAGAAGACTTAACAGCAAAGCTCCCTAACAGTTTGCACTTAGTTCTCTTACAGAATTCAGTAACTCGGTCTTCATTTGCTGCGCTGTCCAGGCGTCCATACTCCATTTTGGTATCTTAAGATGTTCTTAGAGACTATGCCTCTGCTTGGTATACTCAGATAGCGTAGCTTGAACGATCCAGTTAAGGAAGTCATCCCAGTAAACAACAAGCTTTGTGTAATAAACACAGTGTGGAAATCCGGGGACAGGTACATGTCTCAATATATTAAAACCGGTTTTAGCTAAAGTATACTTTGTCTTACATCAAGATAAAAATTTTGTTGCCAACTCCATTTTTAATGGGTTCCTAGTAAAAGTTGTGCTTTAGCACTGCTATCTTTATTTTCTACACCACCAAGAGAATTGTTTCTCACATACATCTTTAAAATTTGTCTGTGCAATATATGACTAAATTAGTTAATTTTTTGTTTTCAAATTCAGAATGAAAACATTGCCTACATCAGTAGAAAAGCAAGGGGTGTGTCAGCCCTTTGCACCTTGGAGCCTTTCCTGTTTTCATAGCCAGCACAGCTTCTCAACTCAGATTCCTTGGTATATTGTAAAGTTTACCATCTGTTTGCTTTCGCTGTTCTCTGAGGCATGTAAAGGGTTACACTAGATGGTTGTTAGCACAGTTCATGGCCAGAGCCAATGTTAAGGGAGTGCTTGTGTCTTGTAGACTGGGAAGCCTTTCACAGCAGCTTAGGCTCCAAGGGACTGAGCTTCACAGAGCCTGAAGACTGTTGTCTCAGACTGGACAACAGCTTAGCACCCTTGAAAAATTATATGAAGCAACTTTTGAGGCTTTCTGGTTTACATATATGTCATAGGTTGTTTTTTTTTTTTCCTTCTTTCTTCTTTTGAAATATTTTAAGTTTTGATTAAAGTTTACTCCAGTGTGTTAATGACGTAGTCAAATATTTATTGAAAGGCAAAATAAGAGTATTTTAATGTTATACCTGCCATTTTCAAGATTGTTCTTTACATCTAACTGCCAGTGCCATTGTCAAACTTGTTTTCAAAATTGTTGCACTTTTTAAATTAAACAAAGTGCTTGATTTTAAAGTATTATGTTGCCATCATATAATGTATAAAATGTATAATTGCCAATTCATTGTAACTATTATTTATTTTTAAACAAAAGTATAAGAATACCTTTTGATTAAAGAAAATTGTTATTAAATTGTTTCCTCTTTTCTGATGTAGCATAAAAACTTGTGAGTTGTAACTGCCAATAGATGACCAGCCAGCCACAGGGAACTACTTCTCAGTTGCCAGTCTTTACTTATAGTAGAAACAAACTTACAAACATTTAGTTTTTGTATTTAATCTCTGACTATTCAAATGTTTATAAAGTTTATTTTTACCAAAGAGATGCAATTCATTATGATAAAGTTGAAGAATAAATGTCGTTTTATAACATTTTCGTGTTTTCTCTTGTTTTTATTTGAGTTTTCATTTCAAGTGTTTTTAAATATTGTAAATTTTCATTTATTTATTTGTGTGGGGGGGGTAGAAATTACTAAATAATTATATATCTACTTTGGAAAAACAATATGGACATTTCTCAAAAAGTTAAATAGAAGGTTATTGTGTGATGAAGTGTGTGTGTCTCTGTATACATTCACAAGAGTATGTCTAGGAGGAGTTTGTCGAGATGTCTGTACAACCATGATGGAGTGAAAGGCGCCCTCCACCAGCCTGATCACTCCATGTGGCTCTTCTCTGGTTCTCTCTGCTGTCCCCTCTCCAGTTGCTCCCAGGTCCGTTTGGTAAATACCTTCATGGCCGGGCACTGAAATCCCCAGGCTTCACAGTAACATCAGTGTTGACAGATCCCCTTACAGAACCAGACCCAAGATGAGTCAGGCCACTGTCCTGGGCCAGATCCCCTGCTCTCCAGGAATGCCTGCTCCATTCCCCTTTGTTTCTCATTCCTGTGAAATCACAGTTTCTGCTGGCAACTTGAAGACAGACTTGGGGGACATCACTTTTCCTGTTCTTCTGAATCTGACCGCATTGTGCCCATAATTGTTGCTCCTCTCCAAGGTGCACTAGATGAGTGGCTAGACCTCGCCCCTGAGAGTCACAGAACCAGGGCTTCTGCCCGAAGACACTGCTAACATTGGCAGCAAGAGTAGTCACGAGCCGAGGCTAGACAGAAGCACGTCCTCCATCAGCAGATAAGTGAACGGGGAATATAGGAAACACGCAGCAAAATGTTCCTCTTTAAAAGGAAATGTGACGTGTTACAACTGGGGAAAAGCTTGAAGTCATGTTAAGTTGAGTAAACAAGCTATAGCATAAAATACTGAGTAGTTCACCTAGGTGATGTACCTATAGCAATAAAACAGTTGCCCTAGCAACATGGGTGTAGAGGAGCAGGCTTGTGTAATACGCTCAGAGCTTGGGCTCTGCAAAACGAGAGTAGTTCTGGAAATTGGCTACACAACAGTGGATGTTCCTAATGCTACTGAATAATATTATTTAAAATGACCAAATTAGTAAATTTGACATACATTTTACCATAATTTAAAGTTTTTTTTTTAAATGCAGTAGTAACCCTTGGAAAGACATGGAGGAAAAATCTCGAAAGATTAAGGCTGTGATTCCAACAATATGACACTGGAAAAAGCAAAACTAATGTAAGGTGGCTGAGGGAGGGAACGAAGTATTAGTGTCCCTGAGCCAGTCTCATGTAAACAGTTGAATAACTTACCAATGAGGATCAGAGGCAAATCTCCTATTCCCAAGACTACCAATTGAACTGTGGGTAATGGAGGCAGAGCCCCCAGCTTCCTATGTGGCTGTGCCCAGTCACTTTTCTTACCAAGCCTTTGCTGGGACAGGGCTGGGAGTCAACATCTTCCAGTGTGGGAATCCCACGGCTCTGCTTCACACAGGCCGTATTCTCAGCACCAACTACTGATGTGAATAAACACGGGCTCCACGTCTGCGCTCTTCCTTCCCAAGGCCGTAATCTAATCATGAAAAGTAACCAGCTATGCTTGGCGAAACAGCCTGTAAGCCTAGTTTGGAAGGCTAATGCGGGGGACGGTAAGATCAAGGCTACTGAGTACGCTCAAGGCAGCGGCTGTCTTAAAGACAGTGGAGCTCAGCGCTGGGCCCTTCGTTCAAGTCCCATTATAAAAGCAGAGAGAGAGAGACTGAAAGGGGAAAAGGGGCTGAGAAGATAGAGAGAGGAAAAAGGAAAGCTAACCTGGTATTTGTAAGGACACATGAAGCCATTCTCAAAAGCTCTAAGTTGCTGTGATAAGATGCCATGTGTATCTTAGGGTTTCTGTTGCTGTGAAGAGGGCACCCTAGCCGCGACAACGCTTACAAAGGAACACATTCAGTTTGGGTTGGCTTACAGTTTCAGAGGTCCAGTCCATTATTACCATGGGGAGAGGGCGGGGGGGGGGGGGGGGGGGGGGGGGGGGGGCGGAAACATGGCAGCAAGCAGACAGACGGAGCCAGAGAAGGAGCTGAGAGTTCTATATCCAGATCAGCAGGCTGACCATCCTTCCGGTTGTGGCTTGAGCATAAAATAGACCTCAAAGCCCGCCTCCACAGTGACGCACTTCCTCCAACAAGGCCACACCTCCTAACAGTACCACCCCCTATAGGCCTATGGGGCGCATTACATTCCAACTACCACAATGGCCAAGGCAGCTTACAGGAGAAAGTTTATTTGGGACTTAACAGTTTCACAGGGTTAGTGTTCATGCTGGTGGAGCGCAGGCATGGTGGCTGGAACAGCTGACAGCTCACAGATTGATCTGCAGTAGAAAAGCTGCCCGCAGTGACATACCTCCTTCAACACGGCCACGCCTCCTAAACCTCCACCATCACTCCCACCAACTGGGGGCCATGCTTTCAAACACGAGTTTATGGGGATCGTAGCAACAGGTGCAGGATTTTTTTTTTTTTTTTTTTTGAGACAGGGCTTCTCTATGTAGCCTTGGCTGTCATAGACTCGCTTTGTAGACCAGGCTGGCCTCGAACTCACAGAGATCCGCCTGCCTCTGCCTCCCAAGTGCTGGGATTAAAGGCGTGCGCCACCACGCCCAGCCAGGTGTGGGATTTTTAAGGAGACAAATCCAGTCCTTTGTAGCATAAGAGAAACCAGAAGGGCAGTTATGGAGGGCCAGGGCCTGAGGGGTACAGGAGGGTGAGAGAAGGAAACACACACAATGAAGAAAGCTTTATTTACTCATTTTCAATTTTCTAAGATTTACTTATTACTATTTTTTAAATGGGTGTTTTGCCTACATGTATGTCTGTGCACCACGTGCATGAATTGCCCCAGGAGGCCAGAAGAAGCCTTCAGAACTCCTGTCACTGAAGCTGCACACGGTTGAGAATTGCCGTGTGGGGGCCTCGAACTCGCATCCTAGCTGCTGAGCGTTTCTCCAGTGCTAGTTCCCTCATTTCCAGATGTATTTTATTTTGTGTACAGGTGTTTTGTCTGCATGTATGAAGGTGCACCACATGGATGCCTGGTGCCCATGGGGATCAGAAGAGTGTCAGAAAAAATTCATATAATTTTCTTTAAGAGTTCAGATTGGGGCTGGGTGTGGTGGTGCACGCCTTTAATCCCAGCACTCAGAAGGCAGAGGCAGGTGTATCAATGTGAGTTCAAGGACAGTCTGGTCTACAAAGTGAGTCTAGGACAGCCAAGGCTACACAGAGAAAACCTGTCTAAAAAAAAAAAAGAAAGACTTCATATTGGGCCAGGCAGTGGTGGCCCACGCCTTTCATCCCAGCACTCCTGTTAGCAGAGGCAGGCAGTGAGTTTGAGGCTAGCCTGGAAAAGGAACTAAGGACGGATGGTGACACCTCTCTGTTTCCGGGAATTGAGCCCTGGTTCTCTGGAGGACAGTGGGGTTCTTAACTTCTGTGCCATCTCTCCAGCTCCCCCGCACACAAAGACTTATTATTTATTTATGTGTGCGTATATGTTTCTATGCGCAAATGTGTATGCGGTGTTCACTGCAGATCAGACGAGGACGTTGGATTCCCCTGGAATAAGTTACAGGCATTTCGTGAGCTGGTAACTCTGTAAGTGTGGGGATCTGAACCATGGTCCTAAATGAGCAGGAAGTCTTTTTTGCTTGTTTGGTTTGGTTTGGTTTGGGCTTGGGTTTGGGTTTGGTTTGGTTTGGTTTTGAGACAGGATTTTTCTGTGTAGCCCTGACTGTCCTAGAACTCTCTATGTAGATAGACCAGGCTGGTCTCGAACTCACAAAAATCTGCTGCCTCTGCCTCCCAAGTGCTGGGATTAAAGGTGTGCATCACCACAGCCCGGCTGCAGTAGGTGCTCTTAGGCGCTGAGGTATCTCTCCATCTCCCAATGTGAATTCTTTTTTGGTGGGAGGGTTTTTGCTTGGCTCTTTCTTGGGGGTGGGAGAGTTGTTTCTTTTCCTATTTCCCACCTCCCTTGGTTTTTCAAGACAGTGTTTCTCTGTGTAGCCCTGCTGCCCTGGAACTCACTCTCTAAACCAGGCTAGCCTCAAACAAATTGCCTGCCTTTGCCAATGGGAGTGCTGGGATTAAAGGTGTGGGCCACCATTGCCTGGCCCAATCTGAACTTTCTTTCTTTCTTTCTTTCTTTTTTTTTTTTTTAAGACTTTTTTTTTTTTTTTTTTTTTCTGTGTAGCCTTGGCTGTCCTAGACTCACTTTGTAGACCAGGCTGTCCTCAAACTCACATCGATCCACCTGCCTCTGCCTTCTGAGTGCTGGGATTAAAGGCGTGTGCCACCACACCCAGCCCCAATCTGAACTCTTAAAGGAAATTATATGAATTTTTTTTCTGAAAGTGCTTAATAATTCAAAATATAGGTATATTCCTATGACTTGGTTTCGGTATAAATAGTCTTTCCCTCTTTAGATGAATGCCCTCAGGAGATGTACGAGCAACTTTAATTCACATTAAGAAAAAGCTGGTTATTCAAGCAAGAAATAATGACGCTCAGCTCCTTGCAGCCAGCCTTGGGGAGAGGCAGCTTGTCCTCTCAGGTTTCAGCTGATGCACACACGTCGTTATTAGTGGATGTTATAATCAGGGCCATATAAAATACATTTCCACATTCTCCCCAGGCCCTCTCTCTCTCTCATCGCTTTTCGGCAGGATCACAAAAAGGAATTCACTCTCTTCAGTTTCCCTGGGGATCTGCCTTTGTTACAGCCCAACTAAGCTGCCTATGGAGTGGTAGCTTTTGAAATAGAGCATTAATTGGAAGCAATTATCCAATTATACCAGCAGTGACGATGCTGTACACTAAATATTTACCAGAAAAAAGAGAGCATTTAACAGAGGGTTTGATTCAGCAGCCAGGCACAGTGAGGCTGCAAGCAACCCTGCCATTGCGCAGAGGGCGCCTTCAATGGCTGAAACAGTTAAGAGTGTACACGGTGTAAACTGCAGAATAAAACCACTGTGAGGCTCGGTTCTCAGAGCAGCGCCGATAGGTGCCACGTCAATTGCAAAAGTAACCAAAGAGGTGTAGTTATTACCTAAATTGTGTGAGATTCCTCCGACAGCTTACTTTTAAAAGTAGGTAGGCTTTGAACGTTAATCACTATTTTTCCTCCTTCCTTCGATGCCTCCCATGTGTGCCCTGAGCCATATTCTGAAGCCATCCTCGAGGTGGATGCTTTGGAAGCACTTCAGGCACTTCTCCAATGAGCAGCAAGAAGAGCTGCCTCATGCAGAGTTCAGCGCTTGCAGCCCGGGGTGTGATGATGAGCTGCAGGCAGTCATTTGCTGTCTGTGATCTGCAGCTTCCCGAGGACTGGCCAAGTCCTTGGCAGGGAAGGTTTTGGCTGGACTGCTAGCATTGATTTAATGGGTGTGAAAAGAATCCACACGGTGTCAAGGAATAATTTTATGGGCACAAATCCATCAGCGACACCTGCAAAACTAGTGCCCCAAGAAATGGGGAATGTCCATGGAATTTGTTAGTTCGGTGTGAAAGACACTAAAACAAAAGAAACTGAACACGTTGCTACCAACTCTTGGGTCATCTTATGGAGGCTGTTTTGACAAAGTGATGTAATTCCTTCTCCTGCTATGATGTCACCTTTGTCCAATCATAACCTTCCTTAGAGAGTAGGGGATAACTCTGGAGACAAGGTGAGTGACAGCAGAAAGCCACGCAGCAGTCACTAGGCAACAAGAGCCAGTCTTCAGTGGATGAGAATTCTAAAGCGGTTAACCCTTGTGCAGGCTGGCTTCTTGATGCGGAACTGCTGGGGATCTCGGGACAACAGCCTGAGAAGACTACTGCGTCTTTCCACAGCTCTGCTTCTCCATGCACCATGAGGAATGCCCTCCCAGACTGAAATGGTGGCTGGAAGGAAGTGGACATTTTTCCAAATATTTATTTATTTATTCATTCATTCATTCATTCATTCATTCATTCATTCATGCAAGAGTGGCCGTGTAAACCAGCTAGGACCTCTGTGGTGTTTTCCGATGGCCCTTCAGTCATTCTGCACAAGCAGCCTGCCACATCATAAACAGGAGTGTCACTGAGATCAGACTGTGCTACCTCAACAAGACACTACTTAGAGCAGTGCGCAGAAGCAGAAGCATGTCTATCCAGTGCATTGCTTTCACCATGGGAGGAGGTCAGGGAACATGTCCAAGAGCTACCCTCACCACCCCTGCCCACCCCCCACCCCCACCCCCGCAAAAAACCCTCCTTTGTCTAGTATGTCACCCATTTTGCAGCTAGGAAACTGAGAGCTGAGTATACCCTCAGTTTATTAAAAAGTATAGCAGGCGTGGTGGCGCACACCTTTAATCCCAGCACTTGGGAGGCAGAGACAGGCAGATCTGTGAGTTCAAGGCCAGCCTGGTCTACAGAATGAGTCCAGGACAGCCAAGGCTACAGAGAAACCCTGTCAGAAGAAGGAGAATGAGACTGAGAAGAATTAGAAATATGTTTGCCTGCTTTAGTTACTGGTAATGAGATGCCAATATTCACTGAATTGATGAAAATACTTACTCAAATTTATATCCATATTCTTTTTGTTTTGTTTTGTTTTGTTTCAAGACAGGGTTTCTCTGTGTAGCCTTGGCTGTCCTGGACTCACTTTGTAGACTAGGCTGGCCTCGAACTCACGGCAATCCATTTGCCTTTGCCTCCTGAGTGCTGGGATTAAAGGCATGTGACACCACATCTGGGTATATCCATATTCTTTCTGTTTAGGGAATTCCTCAGTTGGTTTTTCTTGGAGAAAGTCGAAAGGGCTGGGCTGGTGATTCAGGGACATGTTGAGAATGTCAGGGAACAGCTGTGCCAAGCAAAGTAATAATCCTCTGGGTGGCTGGATTCCGGTTCCTAGCACTTGTGAGTATATTACCATGAATGGCAAAGGAAGTGAAGGTACTTACGGAAGTAAGTTTCTAGTGAGTCTACCTTAGAGCGATTGTAGATTATCTGAGTGGGCAGAATGTTAATCACTGTGTTGTTGTTGTTGCTGCTGCTGCTGCTGCTGCTGTTTGAGACAGGGTTTCTCTGTGTAGCCTTGGCTGTCCTGGACTTGCTTTGTAGACCAGGCTGGCCTCGAACTCGCAGAGATCCACTTGCCTGTACCTCCCGAGTGCTGAGACTAAAGACGTGTGCCACCACATCCAGTTTAGACTAATAATTTATCAAAACTCCACTGATTCATAGCAAAACTCTGAACAGTCTTAATACAACAGCAGCATTGTGACAGGAAGATATCTGATGCATTTTTTATTCCTTTTCTATACCTTAATTCACCTTCTTCTAGCCATCAAAGCTTTCCCTTGCATTTGTTAACCTTGAAGAGCCTTCTGAGACCCTAAAATGCTTCCTTAGTCCTCATAACTTAAGCTTCTGTGCTCTCAGGCCTTACATAAACTCGACATTTTCTATCCAAGTGTTCACCATGAGGCATAGGTGGCTGACCACTGGGAGCAGCCACTGTAAATCCAGTTCTTTTAGATAAAGGACTAATGAAAGGTTACATTAGGGCTGGAGAGATGGCTCAGTGGTTAAAAGCACTGACTGCTCTTCTAGAGATCATGAGTTCAATTCCCAGCAACCTCACAACCATCTATGATGTGATCTGATGCCCTCTTCTGGCCTGCAGGTGTACATTCAGGCAGAGCACCGTATACATACATACATACATACATACATACATACATACATACATAAATCTTTTAAAAAAGGTTACATTAAAGCCTGTTTTCTGAGGCTGGTAATAAGGCAGACTGTGTCTAGACCTAGTGGTAGCGGCTCTGGGAGAGTGAGGCTTAGGCCTGGGAAGGCATCTGCAGCCTTGGTTCTTTGTTAAACTGATAAATCTTTCACTAGTCTGGTCTTCAAACCCATAGGAGACCCAAGAAGGACACATTTTATCTGAGTATCCAGGAAGTGCAGACCAAGGGCTTCCAAGTCTATAAAAAGTGACAGAGGCTTAAAGGCTACCTGGACAGTCACCAAAGGTTCCTCTGTATCGGTGGGGCATCTGTCTTTGGCCACTGGTCCCTGAAGAGCTGATAGATTTTTCTGTGAAGCAGGAACTTGAAGGGGCCACCATAACACTTGTTTTGGAAAATTAATGCAGTCCAGGTCCCAGGGTCCTGCCTGTTCCAAGGACAGCATGCTGTCAGCTATTGAGACAAAGGGCAGTCTACAGCCCAGTGACCAGCTTTGCTACATTTCAAGCAAGTTTCAGATAGTTTCTTCTGTGTCTATCATCTTCTTTGGAGGAGATTAGAAGTGTTGGGTATTATCAGGAGCTGGCAAGTCTATCACCAAAAGATTTTTTTTTTTTTTAATATTTTAAGATCCGGGTGTGGTGACGCATGACTGTAATCCCAGCACTCGGGAGGCAGAGGCAGGTGGATCGCTGTGAGTTCGAGGCTAGCCTGGTCTACAAAGTGAGTCCAGGACATCCAGGACTTCACCGAGAAACCCTGTCTCAAACAAACAAACAAAAATGAAAACAAAAACAAATTTAAATGCCATATTTTGCCAATCTCTGGAGTGTTTGAGGACTGCTTAACTTTGAAAACACGTACATGAATGGAACAGAATACAGAGCAGAGGCCTGGAAGCAACTCCGTTCTGAAGGAAACAGGATCTTCTCAGCACCCCAGGGCAGAAAGCAATTGTGTGTTGAGCATCTGCTCCTTTTGGTGCTGCGCAGGCTGTCAGGGACACGTCCCTCCACACTCCAGGACACACGTTAGTACATTGGCCCCTCTCTCCCCACATTCCCAGACTCCCCTTATATCACTGGTACACAGGGTGAGCAACACAGTAGGTAACACACAGCTGTGAACCCGAGCAGCACTCCCCCAGGCGTTGGCACAATCCATAGTCACGTCTTTGAATGACTGCTGTCAGAGTGAGGGGCTGGACCACTGCAGTCTTGGTTCTTTTCACTTGAGATGGCATGGGGCTCAGGAGGTTGCGGTTTGGGGTTGAGCCACTTGTCTTCATCAGCCTTTGCTATCCCCAGATTTGCTTCGAATTCGAATCTAGTCAGAACAGATCATTGTGAGGGACAGCCAAAACAGAAGCTCACACACCTTGAGGCTAAGCATCTGAAAAATTGCCTCTCTCTCTCTCTCTCTCCCTCCCTCCCTCCCTCCCTCCCTCCCGCCTCCATCTCTTTCTCTTCTCTTCTCTTCTCTTCTCTTCTCTTCTCTTCTCTTCTCTTCTCTCTCTCTCTCTCTCTCTCTCTTTCTCTCTCTCTCTCACTCTCTCTTTCTCTGTCTCTTAAAATATTTATCATTTGGTTTTATGCAAGTCAGTGTTTTGCCTTGTGTATAACTATGTACCATGTGTGCGTGCCTGGTGCCTCCAGAAGCCAGAAGAGGGTGTTGGATGCCTAGAACTGGAGCTATAGAGTGGGAGTTGCCATGCAGGTAGAGGAGGCCACACCTGCTCTAGAAGAGCGCCCAGTGCTCCTAACTGCTGGGCCATCTCTCCAGCCCATGCCTGAGGCCTGTGTGTTGTGTCGGATCAGCATTTTTAGTTGTTGCTGTTCCCAGGCACTGTCAGTGGGTGAAGCAATGCCATCTGGGGCACCAGCTGCCGGCCCATTATCCCCTCACACTTCCTTGCTACAGAACCCAATGTTATTGAAGTCAGCAATGCCTCAACTGAATACCACATTTCCAGGATGACTGTGACAACATTAAGGGCATTTTGGACATTCTGGAAGGAAGTTTACATATTTTTTGTCTCAATGAATGAAAATAGTATCTTACATTAAGTAAATATAGAATAGAATATCCTTTTATGTTCATATGGATTTAAATACAACAGTGACAGAAAAATGTTTATAATTAACTGTGCCTTGAATTTAACACACATACACACCTGAATATAGGCTTAGATTTTTTTTTTTTTAACTACTTTATTTAGGGTTCTTAAATGTTTCTACCACCCTGCCAACCCACTGACCCAAGGTAGGAGAGGAAGAAGGTTAGTAGGAAAAGGGGATTGTGGACCATTTTAGATGTAGTTCCTTGGGGCAAGTCCAGTCTTTGTCACCAGGATACCAGCAAATAGCAAACAACAGCAGTGGCGGCACAACTCAGGATAGACAGCAAGACTCCACTGAATCAGCACAAGTCAGAAGAAGTGGCAAGATTCAGCCAGGGCCACAAAAACTTCTCTGGAACATTTCTCTATACAAAGTGAAGTGTAGCAAAGAGAAGACCAGTGAAGCGATGTGGACGGTTGCAGAGAGTAGCGATGCAAAAGCCTTGTCTCTTTATCTGCGGGCTTCTATTTATGCCTTCTTAGAGTCCACACAAGGATGCTTACCGGTTGGCAAAAAAACATACCCCTCGCATGAGACAGCTTCCAGCAAAACACCATGGGCTTTCTCATGAGTCTGTTTTTGGCCAATAAAGATCACCAGTCTGTTTTCAGTGGTGGGAAATCATTCCCACATCCCATACTGGGGACCAAAACAAAAAACATATTCACATGACAGAACTGAGATTTTAAAGAAACCAGAAACTTCCACTTCACACAAGATGTGTGTGTGTGTATATACATACATATATATGCACCATATAAACATCACTATATATGCATAAGCCTAATCATTTATGTATGGTAACAGATGTGTAATTTTCTGGGAATTTGACTTTTATATAAAACAAAGACATCTTGGATTTTGTTTTTTGAAACTTAATTAGAATTTGTTCTCTACACACAAAGTGACATCTCCACTGGCTGTGCTAACTGGTTCCCATATAACACTCTTACATTAATCTCTTTGGAGTTGCCCATTCGGGGCAAATCCTTCATCATATCTTCTAGGGTAGCACACATGAGAAACATTTTACTGGATTAGAAATTGTCACACAGCTGGGTGTGGTGGCACATACCTTTAATCCCAGCACTAGTGAGGCAGAGGCAGGTGGAGCGCTGTGAGTTCGAGGCCAGCCTGGTCTACAATGTGAGTCCAGGACAGGCAGGGCTACACAGAGAAACCCTGTCTCAAAACAAAAAATAAAAACTAAAAAAGAAACCCAAACAAACAAATAAAAAGAAATTGTCACCCCTTTTATTTGCCTTTTGGTCTTTCCAATGAGGCATTTTCCAGTTCTGAGAGGGATCACATGGGTAGGTTGTATTGTCTATGCTTCTCATCTTAGGGTCATATCTGCTCCATGCATTTAGGTGCAGAGAGAGCATTGGTCTTGACCATGCTTGTGGTCCTGGCTGCTACAGAGAAGGTACCACAGCCCTTGCCTGCCTCATGGTGCTAGAAGAGAGAAGCAACTGACAAGTGAAAGCTGAGAGCCTGGGGTCTCTACCACAGAGCCAAACCGGCCTGATTTGCACATTCATCTGTGACAAGCATAGTTTGGGGCTTTGACGCAGAAAATGCCTCATAGGCAAGGTCATGTGAGAGCTAATTCTCTCATGGTCTTTCTCTACTATCTTCCTGCACCTCAGTGAATCCATGGACACCGACAGAGAAGGACAGCACTTTATCGACGTGGGAAGGAGGGAGGGCAACCAGGGACTCTAAAAGCGAAGAGCTGGTGAGGCAGCCTCTTTGGTCATCTGGGGCAGGGGAAGCGCATGCTCCGGGCCACTGAAAGACCTGCAAGACAGAATTATCAACCTTGCCTTTCGCCTTGGTCAACCCACTGGAACAGCTGAATTCATGGTGCCCTCGATCTCCTTAATTGGAGCAGATAATTGGCGAGCTGGCTCTGCACACAGGAAATGTGTTCAGATGAGTTTGGCAAAGCAGAGCAGGAAGAACGAGGACCACCTGATTTCATCTTGTGCCAAGGAGGGCAGCACAAAGAGGCAGTGTCTCCCATGTGGCCTGGCCCCAGCACAGCATGGGGCTCGAGAGTGCTGTAAGCCAGGGTCTTGTTCCCTTCAGAAACCTCGGCACGCAGAACCAGAGCGATGGGCTAGGCAGACGAAGGCCAGAAGCCACAGTGGCAGACTCTTGGCTGAAGCTGCTTCCTTGCTTTGAGCATACCAGTTAACCTCTTGGTGTCTGCTTCTTCATCTAAAGCGATCCATGGGGACGGACTCCCCAAACGTGTTAAAATATTGCCATACTCTTCCAACCAACCCATAAACGTTGCTTGCATGTCTATGCAGGGACACGAATGCCAGGGTCTGTGCCCACAGACTGTTTCTGAACTTCGAAGGGAAGAGTCAGATAAACAAATAAGAATCCGTGCTTGCAGTGCTATACGAACCTTCCATTTCTCCATTAAACCACCGCTACTTCCTGCTGCTCAGGTTGGGACATATAGTGAGAGGGTTCAGTGCTCTGCCCAGTTTCTTTCAGAGGATCTGGACGGTGACTGTCTGGAGATGGCTGTTGCTGGGGCAACAGAAATGCAACACCAGCAAAGATGTCCTTTTCTGAGGATGCAGTGAGTGACGTGTGCCTGATGATCAACCTGGTGAGGGACCGGGGCACAGTTCCCGTTTCTTTTTTGAAAAACCCTTGGAAAACCCTTTTTGTGAACTGTGTTCAAGCTCAAAAAGGAAGTGAAGGGCAGGAATGGCTGCTCCCCAGCACGTGCATGCCCACAAACACGTGTGTTACAGGTGTGTGTGCACGCAAACACATGTTATAGGTGTGTGTGCACACAAACATATGTGTGTTACAGGTGTGTGTGCACACTTGGGAGTGAGAGTCACATCTCCTTTTTTCTTTCTTTTTTTCTGGTGTTGGGAACAACCCAGGGCCTTCCACTGGCTAGACAGACACTACCACGGAGGCAAATGCCTCACCCGAGCATGTGCTTTGTGAGGCTTCATCTTCTTTTATTTTTAACGTAAACTCAGTCATTATTTTGCTTTGATCTTTCTTTGTTTTTGGTTTTTTATCTTTTGGTTTGCTTTGGTACTTGACACAGGGTTTCTCTGTGTAGCTCTGGCTGTCTTGGAATTCTCTCTGTGCTGTAGGCTGGCCTTGAACTCAGAGTTCCATCTGCCTCTGCCTCCTGAGTGCTGGGATTAAAGTGTATGCCACCACACCTGGCTTTTTAAATTTTTAATAAAGAATTATTTACTCCTCCATCATTCATGTGTATGTGTGTGTGTGTGTGTGTGTGTGTGTGTGTGTGTATGTGTGTGTCACAGGCAGACCACAGCATGTACGTGGCAGTCAGAGGACTGAGGGGGTCCCTCCAGGTGTCAGGCAGAAAAGCAAAGCAAAAGAGATGAGAAGGAAAATTCAGTTCAGACTGACTTCTTCAACCTCGATCAAGTCTGGTATCTGGTGGTTTATTCCCAATATATTTAAGCCAAGTATTGTTATAGGATATTTGACTATTGTACATAGAAAGCCTGATTCTTAGCAATACAAGAGTCTAAATAGATTTGCCAGGTGCAGTTAGATGTGTCCTGAAGAGATGCATCGTGGGTGTGCACTCGAAAGCCTCCATAGGTAAGAATGCTAAAGAATGGAACGTCCTGCCTGTTTCAAGGCAAGTTGCTCAGGAGAGGTCTTGTGGTCTTTGCTCTATGATCTGAGGCAAAGTGCTTTTTGGAAGGCGCTCTGGGTAGGAGTTAGAGATTCTCTCTCTGGGCTGGCAGGAACAACAGAGAAGCTTCTGGTAGGACACAGGTAAAGCAGACTTCTAGGAAAGAGAGCTAAGGAGCCCTCTTGGGTCAGGAGCTCAAGAGAAGGGTAGACTGGGTAGGAAGAACTTCACACAGAGAAAGAGATTTCTAAAGAGCTACTCCTTTAGTTGCAGATCAGGCTTGGAAATAGATATTTTTTATATAGTACTGAAAATAGTTACTTAACTAAGCTAACAGTTGATGCCTCATGTGTAGTTATTGGTAAAACTATTAGATAAATTAAATGGTACCATAATATAATTTGGAAAAAAAACCAGTTTCCTGGTGTAATACAATCCATGGTGCACAGGGAAGCATAGTTACACTGAAACTGAACTCAGGGGGCTTGTCACTTCTTCCAAGAAGATTGGTTCTGTAGACAGGCTACCTGCATAGCTTAAGGGCCTAGGGTAGGCTCTGCCATGGTCGCCGCCATACAGAGAGCACAGAGAGGTCATTTGGGCTTTTAGCCACTGCTGGTCCTGGATGTGGGAGCTTGGGGGAGCCTCTGCCTATAAGGGTCATTTAGACTATTAGCTATCTCCAGTTCTGCTTGTGGGATCTCGGGGAGCCCCTGGCTATTAGGGTCATTTAGATTACTAGTTAGCCACTCCAGTCTTGGTTGTGGGAGCTTGATATGGCCTGGCCCAACAGACAGTGCACATCAGCAGGCTGCTAGTCAATCCAATTCTCAGCTTTCTGGATGGAAGAACGGGCTTTTCATCTTCCCCAGTGGAAAGAATTCATGTGCCTAAAGTTCCTGGTGCTCGGACTTTGGTGCAGTGCTCCCAACCAAGGACAGCTTATGGGGGTGGAGCCTCTCCTTCTACCTGTGGATCCTGGAGATTAAGCCAAGCTTGTCGGTCATGCTTGGCAGCAAGCTCCTTTCCCCCAGAGCGATCTCCTAACCCCATTTCTGTTGTTTGAGACAAGATCTTCCTGAATAGCTCTGGCTGGTCCAGAATGCCTGATTGTCTTGCCTTGGTCTCCAGTGCCGGAGTGACAGAAGGGCACCATCCATGCCCAGATGGGGTTGTTTGTGGAGGATTTCCTCCAAGAGCCCTGCTGTTGGGATGAGACGTGCAGAACCCAGACCGCTCTACTTCCTGCAAGACTTTCCCAGTATGCTATTGGACAAAGGCAAGAGACTGGGCTGCGTGACTCCTGGCCAGACTTTGCCGCCCTGTTCAGTGACATAGCAACTGAGGCATTTTGTAAATAAGGTTCTTAAAGGAAATCTTAGGACAAATTGCCCACGCACTCAGAGTGCCCATTTGTAACTTACGTTGCTATTATCATTATTATGTTGCTTTTAGGGCAGGTTTTGTTTATCATGCTCTTCTGATAGTCATTCAAATGATCATTTTCTTTTAGTCACGCCCTTTGGCTTGGATCTGTCCATCCAGGAACATTATCATCCATTCCCAAATGCTTAACTGCAGATAGGCATTTACACTTTTCTTTTTAAGCTTGTTTGTTGTATATAGCTCAGCCTAAATTACAGAAACTGTAATCTTATAAAAGCTAAGTGGAATGGAACCTGTAAAATGTATTTTGCAAGTAAATAAGATGTAAAAAAAAAAAAAAAGCATCAAATTTTTCCACAGAAGGAAAAAATTCACTGGGCTGTTGTGGGATTCCTATAAGAATAGCAACTCTTTGGTGCCTACGTGGCACCTGATAAAAGAAAGTCACTATAAACAAGTTTATACCTCCAGAAACAGGCACACCTTCAAAGACACACACTCAGTGCAGTCACCTTCCTCTGGGCCCATTTCAGAGTCCAGCTGTGAGAGGGAAGGACAGCTGTTCACTTCCGAGTCTGAGGATGAAAGTTGTTGGTTTATTGGTATGGGTCATATGAACCCAGTAATGTCCCAGAGGATCCAGCCTTGGACTCGCACTGCTAGCTCAATGTCCAGAACAAAATTTATAAGTATGAAGATGACACAGAGCTCCATTTGGTTGGGTCACTTCTGTCTATTGTGGTGCAGACAAGCTTGGCAGCCACATTCCTTTGTTTCTTATGCCGCAAAACACCTTCACGACCGGCTCCATCTTCCCAGAATGCCTTTCTATTCACTCTCACCAAAACTTGCCCTTAACCTTGGAGCATCGCTGAATAGCTCTGCCGAGAAACGCAGGTGGATTCAGTTGGCGTGATCCGAATCTGCCCACTATGGTGGTTCACCTCTGAGACTAGCCCGTTCCGTTGGCGTCACAGCCCGATTTCCCTGGATTAACTTGGCCTTTTGTCCCCACCATCTCTTTTAGTCTCAGCCCTCAGCAAGGCTGCCAGTGTGCCTGTCAGCGCTCTGCCCAGAGCCTCTCTGAGCAGCAGAAGTGGGAGCTGACCCCTCACAGTCGCTCCTTGGCTTGTGATTGGCGATGTTATACTGGCGTTTTGTGGAATAAGCCTATGCTGCACGCCAGTGCCTTGTTTTCTGCTTTGAACTCACATTTCCCAGTAGCTGGTGCTCCCACAGTTAAAAGCCAACATCTCTCGTCTCTCGGAGCAGCAGACAAGTCTTTGTAAGATCCCAGAAGGCCTGTGACTGTCTGCTCATGCCCCCTGCTTCCCTCTTCCTTGCTCCGCCCACAGGAGGCCTGCTGTTCCCCAAATATGCTGCCCAGCTACGTCTGGGACACACCCCCAGGCACCTCATCCTGGAAGTCACTGTTCAAGTGTCACTGCTCCTTTCCCAACCCCTCTGGCCCTCTTCGCTTTTCTACTGCCAACAGAATTCTGACCTAGTGTAGCCCGCACCCCCAGAATATCACCTCCAGTAAGGGCACCTGCTTGACTTCCTCTTCCGGCCGCATCCCATAGCTCAACACAGTAAGCACGCACCGAGTGACTGCGCGGCCAGACCAGTGCCCATCTCTTTTGTAAACCTCCGAAACTTGCCTCTTAACATCTCTCCATCACAGAGGCCTAGGGTCTGTGCCTCTCTTAGCATGCGGCTGCCTCTGAAAATGAATCTGTGTTTAATGCTTTTCTGTTGTAGCTTAACTGGCTTCTCACTACCTCACCCCCGCCCCCACTGTGTCTGTATATGAATTCTTCAGCATCCACCTCAATGCCCAGCGTACATGACAGCCAGAATTTAATTATCATGTCGATACCTTTCCTCGGCAGAAGGCCCTCACGACGGCACTCTTAGGATGGCCCGAGGGGGCAGAGATCAGGAGCTTTGTAGAGGGATCAACCCACTGGGTGTGGAACAGAAGACGGTGGCCCCCGTACTGCTTTTGGTCTGTCTGCCCCGACACAGGTGCTCCCTGCTCCCAATCCTGTCCAAAGCACTCAGGACAAAGAAAGGATTGTGCCCTGCAGAGGAAGGTGACTTGCCTCTTTTCCGACCGTCACGTGAGGACAAAGGGACCACACCCTAAATCAGCCGCAAGGGAGTTCAAGGTGTCCCAACACGTCTTGTAGAAGGACTTAGTAAGTTTCCAGTTACTAATTTGCCTAACCTGTTCTGCTCAAACAAGCTAATTGTTTCCTGAAAAAGACTCACGGTTAGTGGGATGAAGTCACGAAAGACATGTCTAAACAACTGCTACCAGTGGCCATAGACGTGCTCCAGGACTGGTAGGCAGTTACTCAGTTGTCACCTCAAGTGGCTGCAAAACAAATTCGGTGATGGCGCGCCCCCTGGTGGCAAAATGAGGTTATACCAGGCACAAAGCTGAGAAAGCCAATGGAATTGAAAATTCAAAATTGAAAATAATACCTGGGGGTGGAGGAGAGTTTAAGAAGCTTCTCGTCGGAACATTTGTGGTTATTTCCTAGCCACTAACCACCTTATGGCCCAGTCCAGTTAACAGAATATTATTAATATTTTTTCCTGATTGTAGCCCCCCTCCGTCCTCTCTTCCCGGTCCCACACTCCTCCCCTCTTCCCCTTATCCCCCCTCTCCTGCTTGTCAGAAAAGAAAAGCCCCCTACCAACCGACCCCAGCACATCAAGTCTATGAGGACTGAGCGCATCCTCTTCCCATGTGGCCTGGGGAGGCAGCCCCGCCAGGAAGAAGTAATCAAAAAGTAATAATAAAAAAAAAAAACAGAGTCCATGTCAGAGACAGCCTCTGCTCCTCTTACTAGGGAACCCACATGAAGCCCGAGCTGTCCATGGGCTGCATCTGTGCAGGGCGCCTAGGTCCAGTCCATGCAAGGTCCTTGGTTGGAGCTTGAGTCTCCGAAAGGCCCCGTGTCCCCTCCAGGTCCTTCGATTCTTCCCCCCACTTAATCACAATTCTTTTTTCGAGGCAGAGTTTCTCTGTAGAGCTCTGGCTATCCTGGACTCGCTTTGTAGACCAGGCTGGCCTCGAACTCACAGCGATCCGCCTGCCTCTGCCTCCCTGAGTGCTGGGATTAAAGGCATGCGCCACCACAACCGGCAAATTCTTAATAATACTCTGTTAACTGGACTGTGCCATAAGGTGGTTAGTGGTCGCATGGGTGGCTCCCACCCACCTACCATCCTAGCTCTTAGATGGTGGAGTCAGGATTCAAGACTAGTCTTGACTTCTACAGCAAGGGTGTGACTTTTAATAATAAAATATGAATAATCTGCCCAAAGCAGAAGCATAGACAAGGTCTCTACCCCCTGCACAAGTATTGTGACCCACATGTTATGTTGCTTTCCCTTGAGGCGATGGGATACATTCTTGGAATAGAGGAGATTTTTATAGAGTCACCTGCCATTGTCACATTTAGTACTTACAATTCCTTAGAGTGGTCCACAGGCTGTTGTGCTCTGCTCACCTCAAGATTTTCTTCAAAACCCTTTTCAGTTGTTTATGTTTTGTTTGTTTGGGTTTTTTTTTTTTCTTCTTTTTTTTTGGTTTTTCGAGACAGGGTTTTTCTGTATAGCCTTGGCTGTCCTAGACTCACTTTGTAGACCAGGCTGGCCTCCAACTCATAGCGATCCGTCTGCCTTTGCCTCCCTAGTGCTGGGATTAAAGGCATGTGCCACCACGCCCGGCTGAGTGACAATTTCTAATCCAGTAAAATGTCTCTCATGTGTGCTACCCTGGAAGATATGATGAAGGATTTGCCCTGAATGGGCAACTCCAAAGAGATTAATGTAAGAGTGTTATATGGGAACCAGTTAGCACAGCCAATGGAGATGTCACTTTGTGCGTAGAGAACAAATTCTAATTAAGTTTCAAAAAACAAAATCCAAGATATCTTTGTGCTGGGATCAAAGGCGTGCGCCACCAACGCCCGGCTCAGTTGTTTATGGATTCCAGAAGGTTGCTATGCCTCTTAGCGCTCTCTCTCTCTCTCTCTCTCTCTCTCTCTCTCACCTCCTCCTCCTCCTCTCCTTTCTTCTTTCAGCCATTCTTCCCTCTCTTAAATAGCATACCACTTCATACATTGAAATGCCCAGCTAGGGGCTTACAAGATAGCTCAGCAGGTACTTGCTGCCCAGCCTGAGTTCCATCACCAGGGAGCCACATGGTGGGAGGAGAGAACCAGCTCATGCAGGAGGTCTTCAGGTCTCCACTTGAGTGCCCGTGGCACACACACATGCTCACACACCCCTCACACACACACACATATAAATAAATAAATGATTAAAGAAATGGGTAGTCATTAAGTTCACAGTTGAGTGAACTTAGACACATGCATGGTAACTAACCTGAGTTCCTCCCATGTCTATTGCATCACAAAGTGGCCCCCTGTACCTTGGAGTGGACGCTGTCCTTGTTTTCTTCTGCTGTTCTTCCCATGTTAAATAGATAAGTATAGAAAGCTGTGTATTGCTTGTCACACTCCGAATGATGTGTTGAGTTTCCCTCACCTGTGGCTCATTCTCCTTGACCACTGCATTGTATTCCAGGTCACAGATATCACAGCTTGTGCATATTTCTACTGCTTGGCATGTATACTGTTTCTAGCGGGGCTGTTATAATATAAATCAAACTGTCCTGGCTTTGCATGTGCCCATCTTTGTGTGCGTGGGTGTGCACGTTTGTGTGTGCGTTTGTATGTGTGCATGTGCGTCCAAACGTGTGTGTACATTTTGTTTTATTGTAACAAAGCATCTGTGTGCTTTTGCATCTTTTTGAGGACATATGTTCTGAAGGAGAGATAAACCTGTGTTTTAGGATCCCAAGTGCGGGATTGGAATGGTCTCGTGAGAGAACTGGTGAGGTTAATTCACTAGAAGAGCAACCACCTTATGCAGGAGCTTAATTGTTGCCAGCTGAAAAGATCCTGTGAACAGACTCTGGGAGGAGATATAAAAATGAGCCCAGAACTGGAGGCGGGGCTTTTTAGAGACTTGGGATAGTTTTGGCTGTTCATCGCCACACTTCGAGACGCTCCTAGAGAGAACCGCTCGAGGAAGCCTTCGAGGATCCTGCTCCTGCTGAGGTTCTGGGTTCTGGTTACTCTTAGTTCCAGCAGACGAAATCCTGTGGATTGTGCCAGGAGAATCATTCCTCAGAACTGATATCCTTATGGTTTTGTTATTGTGTCCATTAATCCTCATTTTCTATTGCTTTGGTTACTCGGGTTATAAGGGACGTATGCTCAGTGACTAAGTTGTTAATAAAATACATTGGTTAAGAAAATTGAGCCTACAATGTTCTCACCTCCCTTGGTCTCACTGCTCCTCTCAGATAACTTGTTCTAGTGTCTGTGGATGCACACACACGTGTATGTAAAGCTGTAAGAAACCCTATGCCCCCTTCTTATCTGAGACACTCCTTGCTCTCCCTCCTCTGTGGCTGCACACTGATGATAGGGGCACAGAGGTGTGCTGTAGAATTCTTCCTCATATCTGAAAGCACTTCAGTGCTGTCTTAGCCAGTGTTCTATTGCTGTGAAGAGACACCATGACCACAGACACTCTTAATTGGAAAACACTTAACTGGGGCTAGCTTATAGTTCAGAGGCAGATAGTCCATCATCGTTACGACAGGAAGCATGGGCGCGCAGGCAGACATTGTGCTGGAGAAGGAGCTGAGAGTTCTACATCCAGAGGGACAGACAGGAGAAAGAGAGTGGGACCCTGGCCTTGGCTTGAGCATCTGAGACCTCAAAGCCCATCCCTGGTGACACACTTCCTCTAGAAAGGCTGCACCTCCAATAATGCCACACCCCATGAGTCTGTGGAGGCCATTTTCACTTCAGACTACCATGGTGCCCTGATTGCTGCTCTTTCGTTCAGATACAGACTCATAAGCAGATTGCTGGAATGCTGCTCCATTCTGCTCAACACCCTGTTCCCTAGTAGACTTGTCAGCCAGTGGTTTCAGATGACCTTAGCCTTCAGTCAATTGTTCTGTTAAAAATTACAAAGCAGTAGCCCCCTAAAACACAAACAACAAGCCAGGCGGTGGTAGGGCACGACTTTAATCCTAGCACTTGGGAGGCAGAGGCAGGTAGATCTCCATGACTTTGAGGACAGCCTGGTCTACATAGTAAGTTCCAGGACAGCCAGGGCTACACAGAGAAACCCTGTCTCAAAAACCAAAATCAAAGCCAAACAAACAAACCAAAACTAAAAAACCAAACTAAAATGTCACAGGCATGGGGACAAGTCATAGAGGCTTTGCTTGACAAAGTTCCAAAGATCTCTGGCTGATAACCAATGCCTTTAAAAATTATGTATGGTTCAGTTGTGATTTTGTTTAGAAATATGCTATTTCTTCTAAAACTGTTTTTTTTCTCCTTATTTCTTAGCCCTAAGGAAATTCATACAGGGAAAGCTTTTTCCCATAGAGAATGTTAAGAGAAGGCATCTGGCCAAAGGCTTGAGACAATGGTAATTTTTTGCTCTGACTGTGAGCACCCATGCAGAGACTGCATGAAAGGAAAGTTATGACCTAGACATAACAGTACCTGGCTAGATACTGTTACCTGTAGAAACATTTCTTTAGAATCTGCATTGAGAGCAATAGAAGGTGGCCTTGGAATGTCATGCTTTACAGATAGTTTATAATAGAGGATCCCTTGGCGGTTAGCCTAGGCTTAGATAACACACCTGTTGGAGTGGGACTGGAGGTAGGTCAAGTTTTTTCTTTATTAGAGAAAATTTAGCTTACACTATGTTGCAATGACAATCATGTAAATACAATGACTTTACCCCAGGGGAATTTTTGAATAAACTTTCCAAGTATTGTTTAAGAAATAATAATCAGGTTATGCTGACCATTGCTTAGGAAATCATTGATTTTTTTTGCTGTACATTTTATTGTAGGTTATACAGAACTGTTTGTGTTTCCTTGTTAGAGTGCTCTATTGTTCTGTTGATTTTTGTAAAAGATGATAAAAATTATGATGTAATCTGTAATGAAAAAATTAAACTTCACTTTAATAAAATGTTGGGGTTGGCCATGGAGACAGTTAGTTGGACAAACAGACAGCAAGCAAGCAAGGAGTTAGTTAGTTAGACAGAGGGCAGGACAAACAAGTAACGTTGTGAGAGAGTAAGCTAGAGTGAGATGGGGAACAGCAGGAAGAGAAATAGTTAGCTGAAGAACAAACAAGAAAGGAGATAGGAAGATGGGTAACAGCATACAAGTTAGATAGATAGATGATAGAAAATTATATAGATGATAGGTAGATAATTAGGTAGATGATAGATAATTAGATAGATAGATGATAGATAGTTAATTATATAGTTGACAGTTAGATAGATGATAATTAGATAATAGATACATAGATAGATAGATAGATAGATAGATAGATAGATAGACAGACAGACAGAAAGACAGTAGGAAAGTAAGTGAGCAAGGAGCAAGGAGTCAGTCAGACAGCAAGCAAGACAGAGCCAGAGCCAGATAGAAAAGTTCTCCTGGGCTTTAAGACCTTCAGCTTGCACCGCATATGCCTGAGTCTCTGAGTATCTCTTTTCCCTCCACTCCTCAACTTCTCCTCAACAACTAGTTCCTCTATCTAATTGTTCAACCAACGGTTGGTTTCCCTTAACCAGCCGTTCACCGCCTGCTCAATTCTCTCTACTGTGGATCCACCTCTCTTCTTTCCTGTTCGCCGTGCCCAGAGCTGGTCTTGGGGAGCGGCACCAAAACAAAGAAACTACCACCCTTCCTGGCTCTGCATGGAGAAACTTCCTTTCTTGACTTCTTGGCATATAGGGAAGGCAAGAAGGTACTTGGCTGTCTTTGATTGCTAGTGAAAGCATTTTTTTAAAATGATGTACTTATTTTCATGTGTTTGAGTGTTTTGCCTCCATGTATATCATGTACCAGATCCCCTAGAACTAGAAGCATAGTTACGTCTGAGCCACCATGTGAGTGCTGGGAACACAGCCTGAGTTCTGTGCGAGAACAGCTAGTGCTCTTAAACACTGAGCCACCTTACAGGCGTGGGGTTTACTGGGTTACTTATAGGAGCATGGGTGGAGTCTCATTATGGGAACGGAAATGACTCGAAGACAGCGGTAGCACCAGAACCCACACAGGTGAAACCTAAAACCCTGGAGTTCAGTGCACAACTTGCAGGCAGCTCCACAGTGAGGAGTGTTTTTTTAAGTAGTTCTGCTGGTCTGGGAATGTCTCCCATTAGCTCCTAGAGATTTTGTATGCTTGAGGAGAGAGGAACCCAGTGTTAGTGGTCAGCTTCAGGGACTTCCTAAAGCCTTTGAGCTGTTTACTTCCTGAGCTTAACAGAACTTCCTTGAAGGGTGCAGTATTTCACATCCCTTTAGAACAGTGGTTCTCAACCTTCCTAATGCTGCACTCACTCTTTAATACAGTTCCTCAGTTGTGGTGACCCTCAACCGTAAAATTATTTTCCTTGTTACTTCATAATTCTAATTTTGCTACTCTTACGAGTCAAAATGTAAATATCCACGTTTCCCTGTGGTCTTAGGAAGCCCCTGTCATCATTTGCCTCCAAAGGGCTCATGACCCACAGATGGAAAAACATTGCTTTACAACAGCTTGTGTTAACAAAATTCCCTGCAAGATTTATCTGGGAGGAAGTCGCTTACACAACAACTTCCTTGTGGAAAATCCTAGTTCACTGTAAATAGTGCTGAAGGGTTTTTCCAGTGCGAGGACATCTTGACAGTTGAGAGCCAGGGAACACCACACACAGGCACAAATCTCACACAAGAGATTTATTGGGAAGAACAGAAGGGTGGCAGCCTCTGAACAGGAAGAGAGACAGCAGTGGGCTGAGCAGAGGGGCGGGGCTTTTATAGGGTCCTTGGGGGCATGCGCAGTGGGGTAGTAGAAGAATAAAGAAGCGTTGCTTGACTGTTAACAATACGTCATGGGGGCAGGGATTTCAAAGTCCCGGGTTTAGGGACAGGCCAGGGGCAGAGTGGCTTCCCACTGGCCTACAATTGTGTCCTCTAATTTTAAATAGTGGTTGCATTTAGCAAATGGCTTGTGCAGTTTTTGAAAATCCAACAGTTAGTGCTCATAAGCCTGGATGATGATGCACAATGCTGTTTAGACCAGTTCCAGTATCCAGCAGGGGGTTTTTGGAGGATGTGCCTGGGATGACCCTCTGAGCCAGGAGTTGTGACCACCCCAGGACATAGGAGAAGAAAGGAGCTGGGTGGGACATTATGAGTTATTCCCTTACCTCAGCTATTGCAAATATTTTGTTTTTTACTAGTGTGACAAATTACCTCCCAAATTACTAGTTTGAAGCTATGCAAGTTTATTATCCTGTTTCTGTGGGTGAGAAGGTACGAAGGACTAACTCTCACCAGACTAGAAGGACTATGTCACCAGCAGCGTTCTTTCTGTCCGCCAGCTCTAGAGGTCGCCCACATTCCTCAGCTTGTGGCCTTCCTCCTCTGTCCACAAAGTTAGTTCTGTTGGGCTAAGTGCTTTTTATACTGTCACCTCTTGCTGTCTGTGTGAAAGCTAATTAGCTACTGTAATTCCACCTGTATTCTTAATCCCCCCTTTGCCATTGTCAATGGGTCTTCTGGAAAGAAGCTATAAATCAGCAGAGACCGATTGGCAGATGAGAACTGCAGTGATGTGGGAAGTTGGAATTGCAGGCCCCAGATGCTAATGATCTTGTTTTGGGCTAGCTTTACAACACCTCCCCCCCACCTGCCCCCCACAACGATTCCTTGCCAGCTTCTGTGTTGGACCTAAGATCCTGTGGCTAATAGATAAAAGACTTTTGCAATCCACCATCTTAGCAGACTACTAAATTCCACCAACCCAAAAGCTAAGAATGTCACAGATAACACCTGAGGCCTGTAGAGGAGATTCTCCCATCCTGTTGTACCCAGCAACACCTTTTAAAATTGAATTAATAAAAAAAATTGAATTAATTTATGACTCTCTTTGTTCTGTTAGTATAAAGACTTCATGAAACTGCTTCTACATTGGAACATGGAATTTGGGGTAACTTAAATCTTTGTTCCCATAGCTTCTCAAGTTTGGCTCTAGAATAAATTATCACTTATTTCCTTTAAGGTGAGAGCAGGTTTTGTTTGTTTGTTTTTTGCATTGACACCATGTAACCCTGACTTAACCACAGGCAGCAGGGGTAGAGTGCAGAGTTTATCACCTGCACAGGTTGCTCTGAGAGGCCTTTGGAGAAGATGTTCAGAGCTAGGAGATAAAGATGCCATGGGGAATCCCACAAAACCTGCTGATCTGTGAGGAGTAGTCAGCAGGTGGAAGGAAGTTGTCTTGGATGGGTTTATGCCAGCTTGACATAGGCTAGAGTCATCAGACAGGGAGGAGCCTCAGCTCAGCGATGCCCCCCATAGGATTGGGCTGTATTTTATTCTATGTGCCCTGGGGGAATCATGGTTCTTTTAGGAAAGACTGGTGCTTTAAAAGATCTTTCTGTGGCTGGATGGTGGTGCACATCTTTAACCTCAGCACTCAGGAGGCAGAGGCAGGCAGATCTCAAGGCCAGCCTAGGCTACAGAATGAGTTCTAGGTCAGCTAGGGCTACACAGAGAAACCCTGTCTCAAAAAAAAAACCAAAAAACAAAACAGAAAGACAGAAAAACGAAAACCAACCAAGCAAACAAGACTGTTCTGTAGCCGGCCAGATGGTCCAGTGGGAAAGACTGCTTGCTACCAAGGCTGATGGCCTAAATTTGATCCCTGGGACCCACATACTAGAAGAAAAAAAATGACCCTGAAAGGTTTTGTCTGATCTTCATCCACAGAACACACACACACACACACACACACACACACACACACACACACACA
>OU015742.1:99243426-99259707 GCA_907169655.1 Acomys percivali
AGAGAGAGAGAGAGAGAGAGAGAGAGAGAGAGAGAGAGAAGTCAAGGAAGGTCAAGTGGGAGCAAAGGGCGTTTTAAAGATTAAAAGACTTAGAATTTAGGGATGCTGGGGATGTTAAAGTTGCATGTTAGCTTGAGATAATGTTAGGAATAATTTCTGACAGTTATAAAAATAAATAAAGATGAACTTGCTAAAAATGGGGGCAAAGACTATTTCCTTTAACTAGTCCCATAAAGATGAGCTTGGAGAGTTAGTCAGGGTATGGATAAGGGAGCACTTGTAGGAATGATGTGCCCGGAAGAGGGGGTGCTGAGGAGCACCTGTAGGAATGATGTGCCCGGAAGAGGGGGTGCTGAGGAGGCCTGCTGGATGTGCTCATCTCCCTTGTTGGGCCAGGCCATTTCTCTTTCTTTTGTTTGCACTGTTATACTTATTTCTGAGCATAGAAACAACAGAAGAGGTGGCTCAAACCTGAGGCAGGGGGATTGTCATGAGTCTCTATATAGACCAGCCTTGGCTACATAGAGAATGCCAGGACAGCCTGCGCTACAATGTAAGACCATGTCTCAAACACCACACCACACACACATATACACACATACACATACACACATTCACATGCATGCATGCTTGCTCACTTGCACGTTCACACACACACACACACACACACAGACAACACACACTCGTCAAAGACTTTTTGTACTTTTTATTTCCTGTTAATCTAGTGTGAAACATTTTCTAGACTAGATCTCTGTCCTTGGCAGCTCTATACCATGGAAAGGAATACTGTTTTGTTCCCTTCCCTGGTGCACAGATTGTGGGCTGATAACTGAAATCAACTTTCCTTGATCTTCCGTCTTATCTAGGATTATTTTTTATTTTTTCGGTGCAAATGGAGAATAAGACCACATAGTTTGGGCAATTTGAGGTCATTGGAGACTCTTAAGATTTCAGTTTCAGTAGTTTTGGGGAATGAAAACATCTGTCAGCCGTGTGTGTGTGTGTGTGTGTGTGTGTGTGTGTGTGTGTGTGTGTGTGTTTGTTGCACAGCTTTAATCCCAGCATTAAGGAGGCAAAGGCACGTGCAGTTCGAGGCCAGCTTGGTCTATAAAGCAAGTCTAGGACAGTGAGGGCTACACAGAGAAACTCTGTCTCAAAAAACAAACAAACAAACAAAAAATCAGGGGATGGGTAGATGAAGCATCAAGGTTCTGCATCCCTCTGAGGGCACACCTCTAGTGACCTGGGAACCTCTCGAAGGACCCCACTCTTACTGTCCATAGCATCCCCCAGCCCCTCAAAAACAAACAACAACAAAAACAAAACCAGGCCTACTCTAGACATCAGTTTTCTGTGTGGACCTTTAGGGGACACTTAATACCCAAACCTGAGCACATGATAAACTTTGAGGATCATCTCTCAAAGAATGTTATCAGTAAAGTAGCCTTTGTTCAGATAAAGGTGATCTTTTCCGGGCTCTCCTTGTGGTCTTGAGAACCAACAGGGAAGCCAAACATCCTTTATTTTTCTAGCAGTTCTCTTTGCAGTAGAAGCGGCTGTTTGTGAAGATGGATGGCCTCAGGGAACGGTCCAGACCTCTATCCTAGTATAGAGCTGCTTGGAAAGGGCCAGTTTGGGTCCAGTTTGCTCTGAAGATGATGGGGCTTGGTGGAGCCTGGTGAATCACCAGCTCTAAGAGAAACAGGCTTGGTCTGGATTGCATGAAAATAGAATACCAGTTTCCATTAATCTTGATATGTAGGTTTTAATGGCCAAAGTGGGATAGCTCTGGACTCAGTGTTGTGGGCAGAACTCTGCGTGGAAAGGGCTGTGCTCTTTTCCTTTGCTGTCCAGTAGGACAGCCATGTGTGGGAATTAATTTACATTTATTTATTTATTTTGTGTGCATATGTGCGAGTGTGTGTGTATGTGTGTGTGTGTGTGTGTGTGTGTGTACACTCGCATGAGCCACAGTATATGTGTGGAGGTCAGAGGATAGCTTTCGAGTTTTGCTTCTCTCCCTCTACAATATGGGTTTCTGAGATAGAGTTTGGGTTGTCAGTTTTTGTGGCGAGTGGCCTTACTAACTGAACCATCTCATTAATCCTACATGTGGAAGCTGCGTGTGGCTCAGGGCTACCCTGTTGGACAGTGCTGGTTGACACCCTGCCTTAGCACCTCATGTGTAAATCAGCAGACCGTGCTAACTTTCAGGTTCTGGTCTAGTAGGTCTAGGGTGAGGCCTGAAATTTGCTCCCAAGCTGCTGTCATAGCTGTCCAAAGACCAAATGTTCTAGAACAGTGATTCTCAACTTTTCTGGTGCTGTGATCCTTTAATATAGTTCCTCGTGTTGTTGGACAAAATAAAATTATGTTGTTGCTACTTCATAACTGTAGTTTTGTTACTGTTATGAATCGTAATGTAACTAGCTAATATGTAGGATCATGTGATCCCGGAAACACTGTTCTAGAATGACAAAGTCTGGAAGACTGGTCCCCTCTGCCTGAGCTGACTCTCCTAGTTGCTGAGGGGCAGCTAACCTGCAAGCCTTGTGAGCAGGAGTTTTGTCTCGGCCAGTTTTCTTTCATGAAGACAGGGCCTGAAGAAAGCAGTCCACTGAAGCCATGCCTGAGAGGAGGCTTTTCCTTTATCAGGGGCAAGATAGCCCCTGCTGATCAGTGATCCACAGGCTGCAGCCTGCCCCCTCCCCATTTCTTGTGGTAGGGGCAGTTAGTCTGAGAGAAAGAGCAGGCTGGAGAGTTGCACAACTTCATGGAGTTTTAGGGATCATCCAGGCCAGATACTGTAGCTGGAAACTGCAGGTAGCTTTAGCGTTCAGAAACTGTGAATTGGGGCCGTGGTGAGATTTAGGGGTGTCTCTTAGGCACATTGTTTTGTGATAAAGGAATGCTGTATTAGTAAAGCTGGTTTTATAGGGTTATAAACCAGTTGTAAATGTCAGAATGTCTACTGCTTGAGAGTAGCCACGTAAGAATGGCTCTAACATGGGTGGTGAAGGGGTAGGGGGTGAGGGGTGAGGGGGGTGGGGTGTGAGGGGTGGTTGGGGTTTAGACAGGGAAAGGCGGTGCATGACTCATTCCTCCTTCCCTCTCAGCATTGTGGTTGTGAAGTCACACACCCCTCATCTAGAGCCTATGATCCTGGCAGAGATTGGTAGGGTGACATGAGGGGACCGTGGCTGGTTTTCTGCTACACTCTGTGTTCCTAGAGAAGCATCTATGTCATAGGCCTGATGGAGGGCTGGGGCTGGTTGGGAGCGTTGGGCTCTAGGCTCTTGAGGGCTCTTAATGGCCAACAGCACAGGGAGAAGCGCCTTGGAAAGACTGCACATGTGTGTAGAATTTTATTTGAATAATTAGTTAAACATTATTTAATTCTTTTTCTTTTTCTTTTCTTTTTGTTTTTGTGTTTCGAGACAGGGTTTCTTAGTGTAGCCTTGACTATCCTGTACTCGCTTTGTAGACCAGGGTGGCCTCGAACTCACAGCAATCCTCCTGCCTCTGCCTTTCAAGGGCTGGGATTAAAGGCCTGTGCCACCACCACCTGCCTGAGTTCTTTTTCTATGACTTGATCTTTTGTTGTGAGCAGGAATCATACAGAAGCCCATACTATGTTTCTCTCATGAAGAAGTTTAACTTGGTATGGTGGATATGCAGACAGAAATACACCTAAATTAGTAACTGTAACTTTCCAACTTCAAAAAAGTAAAATTAAGACAAAACACAAACAAAGCCCATCTTGTTACTAGTAAGTGCCAAGGACTGAGGAGCAAGTGCACTGTGGGCGGCAGGTGGTTAGGGAAAGGTTATGGCAGGGGTGGGAGCAGAAGTGAAAAGCGTTCCCTCAGAACCGATAGGCTTGCTCGGCAACAGCGAAGGAGAGCTGCAGCGTTTTGCTGAATCTAATCAGGAGTGGGGTGGGTGGTGAGGAGAGGGTTAGAGGACCATGGAGGGAGTTTGAGAGATCCTGGTCCTCTACCTGATGGCACAGAAGAGCCGCTGCTGCTGGGAACAGGCTGTGCTGTCTTCAGGGTCATGTCTGTGTAATGGAGACATCAGGGCGGCTGCTCCTCAAGTATATCAATATGAGTCAGTCTCCATACCTGTCTCCTAGACGAGTTGGTATCTGAATGCAACTCAGCTCCAGAACAGCAGGTGCGGTTCACTTCCTCTCTGTGGTCAATGCCGGAGAGGAGGAAGCTGGACGGCGGAGGACTAGACTGAGGGTAGGAATCGGGACCTGGCACATCGTGCAGCACCTGGAGTCAATGGTGCAGCCAGGCAGGAGAGCGCCCAGTGCTACAAGGTGGAGCCATAAAGTGTAGTGCCGCCATGCATCTTCACCAGCCTCTGAGATACAGATTTCTTTCTTTCTTTTTTTTGAGACAGGGTTTCTCTATGTTATCTTGGCTGTCCTGGACTTGCTTTGTAGACGAGGCTGGCCTCGAACTCACAGTGATCCACCTGCCTCTGCCTCCCGAGTGCTGGGATTAAAGGCATGTGCCACCACACCCGGTGAGATGAAGATTTCTAATGGGAATTTTGTCAACTAGTTTCACAGAAGCCATGCTTTGAGTTGAGAGTTTCCCAAAGGAAAACCAGGTTTTTGTTTTGTTTTGTTTTAGTCAGTTAGATTGGAGGCCACACAGTTACTTAAAAGTTTCCCCTTTAGCAAATTGGACTATTCAACCTGTTCTAAATTGTCTCCACTATACCTTAGAAATGAATGATAAGATTTTATTATAGGGGCTGGAGAGATGGCTTAGAGGCTAAGAGCTCTTGCAGCACTTGCAGGTAGAGGCTGGAAGATCAGCAGTTCAAGGCTAGCTTCAGTTATAAGCGAGTTCCAGGCCAGCCTGGACTACATGATGCTCTGTTTCTGTCTCCCAGCTGTACGATTTGTCAGTTTCCATTCTGCTTGCTGGGCAGATTGTCCTCAAGAGTGTTTATTGCTCAGAAACTAGAAGCTACATAATGAAAGTCAATATTAAAACAGTGTTTCTCTCCTTGGACTTTTAGAGCAGAGTCAGCAGAGTTTTCTGTAAGGAGCTATATAGTAAATAATTTAGTTTTGAGATGCGCTAACTACTGCCCATCTCTCTTACTACACATGGTACACAAATGAAGGAGTATGACCGCATTCCAGCAAAACCCCAAAGTGGGTAGCAGGCATTTGGATCTTAGACTTTTGTTTGCCAAGCCCTTAAAAAAATTAGATTTTTAAAATTATTTTTATTTCTGAAAATGTTGTGTATTTGTCTGTGTGGGTGAATACCATTGTGCGTGGGTACCTTTGGAGGCCAGAGGGCATGGATCCTCTGGGAATTGCAGTTATAGGTGGTTGTGACTCACCTGACGTGGGTACTGGGGACCAAACTCTGGTCCTCTGGAAAAACAGCAAGAGCTCTTACCTGCTGAGTTATCTCTCCAGCCTCTTAAACATTTTATGCCTACACTTAAAAAAAAAGCAACAAAATACAATATTTCTAATTATCTTAAGTATTTTCTTTCCTTTTAAATTACTTATATATATACACACACACATGCATATATATCTGTATGCCTGTGTATGTGAGTATATGCACACATTTGTGAGCAGGTTCTAGTATAGAGGCCAGAAGAGGACATAGTAGTCCTTTGGTGCTCTCCACTCATCCCTTTGAGATACTGTCTCCTCCTGAACCTAAGGTTTGCATTTCCTCAGCTGAATTGGAACCAGCCATTCTCCCTCTTCTGCCTTCCCTCAGAATTGGGGTCACAGGTATGCATGGGATAGCTGGCTTGTTATGTGCATGTTGGGATCTGAGCTCTGGTCCTCATGACTTGACAGCATCTTTCCAGTTGTAGGATTTTGTTTTTGAGACAGGGTCTCACCCTCTAGTTCACTTAGGCTGGCCTGGAACTCACTATTATACCACAGGCTGGCCTCCAATTTGAGGAAAGTTTCCTGCCCCAGCCTCCCGGTGTTGGGATTCCCAGTGTGAGCCACCACCCGTGACAAGTTGTTAAATTCTTTGCAAAGAACAGCCATAGCATTTACTTCTCCTCTCTCATATCCTTTATAATCTCAGTTCTCAACCTTTTCTTGACCCTTTCACAGGGGCCTTCTAAGACCATTGAAAAACACAAATATTTGCATTGATATTCATATCAGTAGCAAAATTACAGTATTGGCATAGCAGTGAAATTACTTTTATGGCTGGAGTTACTACAACTTGCAGGATTGTCTTAAAGGGTTACAGCATTAGGAAGGTTGCGAACCACTGGCTTAGAGCAATGCTGTACATGGGCACACTAATAAACGCGCCTTGAAGAGCCATCCCTTTACATCCAGTGATAAGATCTCGGCTGCCATCTGTGGAACACTGTGCCAGGTGGAGCTTTGATGTGGGTTTCTTACCTGGATCTCAGTTGTCTTGAAAAGGGGAGTAGCAGATGGACTTGCCCATGTTGCAGACCATGTGACTGGACCTCAGAAGTCTAAGTGGAGACCCTTTTAGTGCCTAGTAAATGGT
The DNA here is from genome assembly GCA_907169655.1 of Acomys percivali. Classification (NCBI taxonomy): domain Eukaryota; kingdom Metazoa; phylum Chordata; class Mammalia; order Rodentia; family Muridae; genus Acomys; species Acomys percivali. Next base: position 99,249,963 of record OU015742.1, read on the forward strand.
GGGACATGGATTTAGAGACGCTTCCTGTTTAGCTGTGAGCTGTGATTCTTCACTTCCTAAAGGAAGTGCTTGTCCCTTCATTCTAATCTTAAACTTCCTGTTTTGTTTTAAATATCCCAGGAAGGTTTAACATTTAATATTCCCATTTTCTTGGCATAGAAAAGAGTCACTTTTTACCTCCTTTCTCAGGAGGCAGGTGTGAGCTGTGTAGAGCTATATTTTAATTAATTAATTCATTAAATTTGTGACAAGGTCTTCCTGTAGACTAGTCCAACCATAAACTTGCTGTGCGGTCCAACTTGCCCTTGATCCTGTGGTCCTCTGTCCCGAGCCACTCGGGTTCTGGGATCTGTGAGCCAGCACACCTTAGTGAAATAGATTTTTTTAAAAGCTCATAGATAAAATTATCCCCTTTGTCAGTGTCTGTGTTGGCCTGTCAGGCCCGTGCCTCAGCCTCATTTGCCATATGCTTCCATGTCCCTGTGCTGTGTTCCTTTTTTCCTGAGAATACTTTCTTCTTACTCTGTAGAACCAGTCAGTGGTGGTTACACAGCTAGAGACATAAGGAAAACTTTACCAAGTGTTTACAGGGCCAGTAAGATGGCCCAGCAAGTATTATGGGCTGGGGAGCTGTGTGACCAGAGGAGCCAGCGTGGAGCAAGAGTGAGGTTGAGGTCTATCCAAACTCTGAGAATCTCGTCTTGAGACCAGCAGGAATAGGACCATTCCCTCCCTGCCCTGGGTCTGCGTGTCCTGGTGCACCTTGGCCACCCTTGAGGTGGCCAGGTTACAGGTTAAACTTGCTCTGTCCTTATAATGTCATGTCCAGCAAGCATCTGGAATTCCTCTTCATGCAAATAAGGTGTTCCAGGCACCTTGGCCTAGGTCGATGATGAATACTGACTCTGAAAGCCTCTACCCACTCCACAAAGGTTTAAGTAGCCTTTGTTCCCCCAATTAAATGAGCTGCCTCACTGAAGCTGTCTCCCAAGATGGTTGTTTCTCATGCACTTATCGCCAGAGGAAATCCTGCATGGTCCCCTGGCTAAGCTCCCCTCCCTCCAGTTTAGCTCAGTGCTCAACAAGCTTGGGTACCCTGAGTAGGGAAGCAGAAATGGGGTGGCAAGTAGTGACAAATGGGCTTGCTGACAAGTCCAAGGACCTGGGTTCTCTCCCTGGGACCTGCACGATAGTAAGACCCCTGCCAGTTGTCTCTGACACGTGCGCACACACACACATACACACACACACACACTCAAATTTTACCTAATTTTCCAAGGAGAAGGTCCATCTTACCAGCCCACTTTTCTCTCAAAATCTCTGTGAAATAGTAGCTGGTGTTGTCTAGTTGGCATTATAACAACGGAGTCCAAACTGCCAGGCTCCTAATGTCAGTGTGTCCATCTTGCTGTTCTGTGCCTCCATATCCTCATCTCTAAGGCGGAGGTGAGGAGACAACCTCCTTAGAATTGTGAGCACTGGCTGATGTCACACACAGAAGGCACTTGGGACTCAACAATACAAGTGGATGTGTGTGTGTGTGTGTGTGTGTGCATGTGTGTGCGCACATGCCAGAGAGCAAGCTCAGTGTTACTCCTCAGGTGCTGTAGAGATAGGGTCTCTCACTGGTCTGGACTTAGCAGCTGACTAGGCTGGCTGGTCAGCAAGCCCCAGAGATGCACCTGTCTTCAGTTCCCCAGTTTACCACGCCTGCCTTTTAAAACAACAAAACCAATCAAACCCCCATGAGTTCTTGGAATTGAATTCATGTTCTTGTGTCTGCAAGGTAAGCACTTTACTGACTTAGTGAGTGTGTGCAGAGGGGTGTGGAGCAACTTTGAACATTGAATGTGCTTCAGCTGATGACTGGTAACAGTCCCATTCCTGGGGCATTCCTCTGATGATGGAGTCGTGTAATACCAGGCACCAGGTTCACTGAGTCTCTTGATGCCCTACACTCTGTTCACTGCTTATTCTGTTGCGTCTAATGAAACAGTGTTCCAGAATTTCAAGAAAACACCATTTTCTCTCTTTATTTTGTGATTTTATTTTTTTTCTTATAAGTGTTTACCTGCATGTATGTATCTGTGGCATGCAGACTCATGTACAGAAACCATGAGCACCAGAGGAGGATGTTGGATGCCCTGGGACTGGGACATGGAACATGGATGCTGGAACTTGAACTCAGGTCCTGTAGAAGAGCAGCTAGTGCTCTTACCCGCTGAGCCATCTCTCCAGCCCGATATTTTCTCTTTTATTGTATCATTTTAAATTCAAGACCATGGCTTATAAAGAATATAAATCCAGATAAAGAATGATATACTCAAAGCAAGGAGACTTGGGTTTTTATTTTACTTATTTATTTTTGTAATGAACCTCTAGACTCACACTAGACAAGCACTCTGCCACTGGGCTCAGCCCAGGGGCCACAGATTTGCTAGTGAGTAGGTTTATGCCATTGGAGAACTTACCTTCTGTGTCTATTTGGCCAGTTATTAGTTCAGTTTCCCTCCACATGCACACATACATACATATGCACTCACACACATACAAATACATGCACACACACACACACATACACACACACACACACACACACACACACACACACACACACGAGGAGAGTTAGCTGTTCACTGTAGTGTTTTATTATGAAGCTGTTGTGCTTTCCTTGCTGTAAGTGGGTGCTTTACATTAAAAGTAATCAGTGCTTCCTGTTTTCAGCTCCGAGCTCAGAATCAGGTCCTGAAGAAAGGTGTTGTGGACGAGCAGGCCAGCTCTGCTGCACTAAAGGTAAGAAGGGGAACGTGGGGTTGCAGAGGTCGTTCCGTGTTGGGGAAAGCTCGTGGTTTGAGGGGTAAAGTCCCTGGTCTTTGCCACTGATTTACTAGGCGTAGCGAAGGTAGCACCGTCCCTGTGTCTAGCTTTCCTTCTTGCTTACGTATGTATGTTAGATGTTTCCTCACCTATTTCTGCAGTTCTAAAGGTTGTACACATATACTGACCTTATCTAGTACATTTCCTCTGTAGCTCAAACCTTTGTGGACTTAAATCCATGCAGATGAGAGCAGCGTTGTGTCTGGCGTCTCTAGGCAGCCCTCCGGGAGGCCTGGTCATGTTTGTGTTTGCCTCCCCAGTGGTCAGCCCACAGGCCCTAATAAATGAGTTTGAATTGGGAATCCTGTGGCTCACTCACTCTTGCCTTTAGTTTGCTACTTAGTAGTGGTAACTGTTGACATGCACACTACTTGAGTGACAGGTTTACCACCAGCACTTGGGTTAGCCAAAGCACAATAGGCTAAGGGTGGATTTGCCTCTGTTCATTCTGTTTGTCATGTAATAAATGCTGGCTGATGATATTTTTGAATGGACAGATTAATTTTAGGATATGGATTACTTTCCTGCAACCTTTGAAGAAATGATCACTGCCTCTCCTAATGCTTAAAACTTAGTACTGAGAAATCTCTCCAAGTATCCGCTTGGTGTGGTAGCTGCTCGTGCTGTGCTTATGGGTAGCTGTGGTGGTAGCAGTGTGTGGCAGCTGTGGCCGTGGTGCTGAGGTCTTCAGTTCTGTCTGTGAGCTTCACCACATGCCAGGCATGGTACTGAGCCCGTGACTACCCACATCATATCATTGTCTCCAAGTCCTCTGTAGGGTTGGACAGTGTTATCATCCCTGGTGCAGAAGCCAGGCTCTTCCAAAGCTCCTGACTGGTTAGCACATCTGGAACATCTGGAGCTGGCAGTCACTAATCCCGGCAGTGTAAAGAGAAACTTCTTGTTTTATTCCTTTTGCCGTCATTGTCATTACGGCACTAGTGAAGGTTTGCCAATCGGGAAATGGAGATGTTAGGGTGTGAGTTGCTGGGGGTGGGGGTGGGGGTAAATGTCACTGATTGGACTTTTCTTCATTTCAGGTTTTATGATAATTTACTTGAACTGGACCTGTGTGTACCTTTGACCTTCAAGTGAAAATTAGGGCTTCCTGGATAAACAGTGGGAAAGAAAGAGTATTTTTCTACTCCCCAGGGCACGTGGTTGGGCTTGCTGGCTGCCTTTGTCATGCAGAGCTGTCAGCAAGCACACACTGGGCCATTGCGTTCCTTCTCCAGTGCAGTCCCAGTGTCTGTTACAGCATCTGCACTGCTTAGTCACCTCATTGTTGGAGTGAAATTAATCTAGAGTCATTATTTAAGAAGACAAAAGAGTGGCTGCTTAATACCAGTGAACACAAAGTTATAAGTAAAATATAGTTAAAATAGTGTACTGTTAAAAGAAGATGTGTCTCTCTAACTTCTTCTTTCTTACCCCTTTATTGTTGAGATTTTTAGGATATTTAGATTTTTGTGCCTGTTTTCACAAGCTTGAAAGTGAACTGATGAGGACCAGAATCTGAACGTACTCTTGTGCTGTGTTAATATTGGCTTTAAAATGTAACAGGTCAAAGACTTAGGTGAAAGTAAGTGTGCTGAGAAGACTTGGGGCTGGGAATGTAGCTCAGTGGTAAGTGCTGTCGAGCCATAGGCGTCTGAAGGCCAGGCTAGGTTCTGTCCCTCGCTTGCACGCACGCACGCACGCACGCACGCACGCACGCACACACGGTGTGAAGAAAGGGGATGAGAGTGGGATAGGATTTCATTTAAATTCAGAGGGAACTCACAGAGAGAGGAGCAGAAGCAGATTTCCTGTCCTCCAGGATCACTGAGGGCTATTGTTACTGAGTCTGGTTCCCTTAAAACATATACATTTATAGGTAGTCCATGGCCAGTCTGCTTACTGCCACAGACAGCGACACAGAGTTGCAGACGTTTTGCTTTAAGTTGCTGACAGTCTGCTGTATCTGTATATATTTTTTCTTATTTTATTTGTAAATATACTAGTTTGGCTGGAAAAAAATTTTTTTTGGTACTAATTAGCTAACAACCTAACTGAAATGAGGGGCATATAACTTACATCCCCTGAAGCAAGGTGGAACAAAGACTTAAAAAAAAAAAAAGCCAAACTCTGTTTGAAGAACTGTTTTGCTTTGATGTAGGAACAACTGAAAATGAAGGATCAGTCGTTGAGGAAACTACAACAGGAAATGGACAGTTTGACATTTCGAAATCTGCAGCTTGCCAAGAGGGTGGAACTCCTTCAAGATGAGCTAGCTCTCAGTGAACCTCGAGGCAAGAAAAATAAGGTGAGTTCAGTAAAGGCTACTGTGTGGCCTTGGAGAGGCACGACTGGCCTGGTCAGCGAGCCCCTCCAGGATGTATCTGCTAACTGAGTCCAGAAGACAGATGTTCGCCATGTAGACACGTTTTCCTTTCTTTTCTGTTTTTGAGATGAGATCTCTTCATGTAGCTCAAGCTGGCCTCAAATCCTCAATTCTCCCATCTTATCCTGCCTGATGCTGGAGTGACAGGCCTGTGCCCCCATGACCAATTCAGGCCCATTTGCATAGAAAAGTCAGTTTAAAAAAATTTATTAGCTGCAAAGATGTACATAATTGAGGTAGTATCTGAGAAAAATGAATGGTATATCTCATACTGCTCAAAATTGATGTCTTGGGTGAGTTATGAACTGTAATGGCTGAAGCAGGTAGCATGGGATGGGTCCATGAACGGAAGATGATGAACCCATTTACTTTTCCTCTGTCCCTCCCTTGAGCTTTCTTCCCTTTACGGTCTTGGCAGTCCCAGTTTGGGTCCCGTAGGCAAAGTTAAGCGACAGACTGTGTGCCATGTGTAGGGCTCTTTGAAAATGGTGAACACACAGTGAAGACAAACTACTGAGGTTGTGGAGCTGCTGTGTGCCTTAACGTTTCTCTAACGGATCAACATTGTGTGGACATAACTTGTTCTTCCCACTAGAAAAGTGGAGAATCTTCTTCTCAGTTGAGTCAAGAGCAGAAGAGTGTCTTTGATGAAGATCTGCAAAAGAAAATCGAAGAGAACGAGCGGCTACACATTCAGGTGACAAAAAATGAGCGACAAAACAATGAGCCTTAGGGGCTGGCAGGGTGGGTCAGTGGGTAGAGACACTTGCTGTCAAACCTGACGGCCTGAGTTCTACCCTTGGGTCCTACATAGTGGAAGGAGGGAAGCAACTCCGCAAGTTGTCTCTCTGACTACCACGTGTGCACTGTTTTGTGCCCATACACAGTAAATAAATGAGTAAATGAGTAAATAAATAAATATGTGTCTTGGTAGTAGAGAGATGGCTTTGTGGTGAAGAGCACCTACTGCACTTCTGGATGACTCAAGTTCAGTTCCTGCCACCCATTTTATGGCTCAAAAATGCCTGTAACTCCAGTCCTAGGGGATCCTTTTCCTGATCCCTGAGGGCACTGTATGCATGTGGTGTAGTATGAAACATGCAGACAAAAAACCCATACACATAAAATACATAAATCTTAAAAAAGAATAAATGAGTCTTATAATCTCAGAAGTTGAAAAAATAAATACCCGTAGTTTCCTTGTTGTCTGCGTGGGTTTTTAATGTCGTCTGTGTCCTTACACATGTAATGTGACTGATTCGTTCGTGTCTTAAATCTCACACATGGCTTGTGTGAATATGAACATTTGTTCAGAGTCTTTGGACTAGAATATGCGAGGCAGCAGTCCTTTTCCCTAGAAATTGATGGCGTGGATCATTTGGTAGGATCTTATCAATAACTAGGGCTTGTTTGATGATCTGTGATGTGTAGTTGTTTCTTTATTTATGGATTGTTAGGTTTTTTTGGTTTGTTTGTTTGTATTTCTGAGTCAGCTTTTCTTGCAGCTCAGAGCTGGCCTTGAGCTCCCTGTGTAGCTGCCGGGTTTTGGAATCTTAGTTCCCTGCCTCCGTCTCCCAAGTACAGGGTTACAGGTATGGCTCACCACGCCCAGCTCTGAAAGACCTTAGGGAGCATGAGGTGGCTCAGTGCATAAATGTACTTGCTCCCAAGCCTGGCAACACGAGTTCTGTCCCTGGAACTGTAAGATGACTGTTGTCTTCTGAGTTCCACACATGCAAGCACATAAATAAATACATGTTAAAAAAAAAAAAAAAGAAGAATCTTGAAAAATTTGATCTTGGTGCATGTTAAGTGTAAGTAGTGATAACTCTTAATTAGTATCAGACTCATTAAGGAAATGGCTCTGTGTGTTTTAGGAACAGCGCCTCAGGTGAATTGTCTGTGAATAGTTGTTCAGAGTAGACATTTGTGGGCCTAAGAGGCTTGGTGCCGGCTGCTGTGTTTCAATGTCCTTTCTGGAGACAAAGACCAGTGACATAACACGGTCAGGGTGCTTCCACCTCTGTAGGAGAGATGAGAAAGTACTCCCCTGTTCCCTGGTCCCTCTAGCCACATGGCAGTCACCGCTGCGTGGTCGCGGGGATCCTCAGGAAAGAAACAGCCCTTTCCTTTCAGTTTTTCGAAGCTCATGAGCAACACAAGCATGTGGAAGCAGAGCTGAGGACTCGGCTGGCCGCTCTGGAAACCGAAGCTGCTCAGCACCAAGCTGTGATTGATGGCCTGACCCGGAAGTACATGGAGACCATTGAGAAACTGCAGAATGACAAGGCTAAGCTAGAGGTAAGCCCTGCTGCCCAGGGAAGCATGTTAAGAACTCCGGTTTCTCTAAGTTCTTGGATGCCTTGTGAGGAGGGCTCAGCCATAGGCTAACCTGTCAGGTTTTCTTTTCTTTTCCTCCTAAAATTCAGGTAAAATCTCAGACTCTGGAAAAAGAGGCCAAGGAATGTCGACTTCGAACAGAAGAATGGTACGTGGGAACATGCGTTCTAAGAGGCCGTGAAGTCAGAACCAGAGCCCGAGGCTCCGCTTAGCTCCTCTCTTTCTATCCCACTGTGAGCTGAGGAGACTGGACCGTGTTACCCTCAGGGTCCTTCTCCATTCTCAGGGCCCCTCATCTTGACAGAGTGGCCTCTGCTTGGTCCCAGCAGAAGGTCTGGGGGAGATCCTGCTCTCGTCTGCTTTGTGTCTCTGGCACAAAGACTGGCACAGTCTCCTGGCACAGGGACTGCCCAATAGTCTGCAGCAGGAAACCTGCCTGCATGATGACAACTTTCTTATGCTACATTCTGAGTGAATATTACATAACAACCGGCCAAAGCCGTTCACAGTCTTAACATTTTCTATTGTGGTGTTTACTGTATACTTTGGTGTCACTGCATTAGTTGAAACACACATATGGTTGAGATGTTTATCTGTGCTAATAGTTTAACCAAAGCAGAAATTATCAGCTTTTGAACTCAAGCAAGAAATACTCTAGTATTAGTATTTAAAAGAACTATGCAGTGATAAAACATAAGGAGTAAAGAGGACATTGATGATTATCTTGGTAAGTAAACTGAGGTTGCATAAGGAACTGGAACTGTGGTGGATTCCCCAGAAGTCTCAGTGGGGCTGGTGCCTCTCCTAATGTCATCTGTGAACAACTCTCAGTGGAGTATTCCAGATGTCAGCACAGCTCTCTGAAAGCCTGCTGCCAGCTGTTAGGGTAACAAGCAATTGACGATTCACTGATTGATGATAATGTGGTTTTGCTGGTTCTTTTTTCTTTCAGTCAATTACAATTAAAGAATCTTCATGAAGATTTGTCAGGTAGATTAGAGGAATCCTTATCAATCATCAATGAAAAGGTCCCTTTTAATGATACAAGTAGGTATTACTTATACGTAAGTTTCTGTTATTTGTGTCTTTGAATCTTTCTATGGCAACCAGTAAATTAAGATAATTTCTAAGCATTTCAGGGGGAAAAAAAGAAAGAAAGAAACAAGAAAAAAGAAAAGAAAAAGAAAGATCAAATTGGCCTCAGGGGGATAGGGTGGGGAGGGGGGAAGGCTCTCTGAATCAGCTGTGGCTCTCATGTTGCCTAGGGACACTCTAAATCATCTTTAAGTGCTCCAAAGCCAGTCTTTTTGGGAGACACCCAGCTCATTCTTTTAACTGCATTTCTGTATCCCAAGGCAAACCCACCTGCATATGAAGTGGTGGGATGTTTTCGTAAGAGAAGTTGTTTACAGGGTTTCCGGGTCTGTGTGTCCCAAGCAGGATGTGTCTTTTTGGACTCTTCTGCTGCTTGGGGAATCCCCAGTGACAGGGAGCTGTTGGGGAGTCTAGCATCCTGGAGATGACCTGGGAGCTTACACACTCAAGAGGGACAAAAAGAAACCTAAATAGTACCCTAGAGCCGCACTCACATGTGCAGTAGATATTTAGCCTTTAGGTAAGGATTTAAATGAAACTCTTCAAGGCAAAGAAAATATTTATTGAGAGCCAGTGGCTTAGTGTGTCAAGGAGTTTGCTGCCAAGGCTGCCAACCCGAGTGCAGTACCAAGAACCCACCTGGGAGGAAGGGAGAATTGACTCCCCAAAGTGTCCTTTGACCTCACTTTCTGTGGCATTCAGGTGCTTGCTCATCTGCTCCAGAGAATAAATTAGCTTTTAAAAATTAAAAAATAAAATAAATAAATAAAATTTAAAAGCAAATATATTTGGAACTTGAAGCCTACAATCAAGTTAATACACACTTCCTTTTTGTACAGCTACATTTGAAATTCATTTTTTAGTTTCCCTAAATTTTTCTCAGAAAATCCTGGGGCCAGAAAAAAGGAAAGAGAAAACAGTTTTTTGGTTGCACATTGAAATCAGCATGGGTGGGGCTGGAGAGGAGGCACAGAGTGCCCTTCCAGCAGACCCGGGCCCTGCTTCCGGGGAGCTGACTCTGAGGGCGTGCATGTGGTGCACAGACAGGCC
>OU015742.1:99259717-99274148 GCA_907169655.1 Acomys percivali
TCCGGGGAGCTGACTCTGAGGGCGTGCATGTGGTGCACAGACAGGCCTTGCGATTGTTCCTTAACTAGTTGTTTATGCAGTTGAAACACACAAACACGTAAAATAGTTAAAACCAGCACAGACTGTTTCTGTATCAACAACCTAAATTCTGCTTGAAAACTCTGCCATCTCCAGCTTCTGCAGTGATGTGAGTGGCGTCAGAGCACCTTGCTGTGGCTGTGCCGTCCTGGTGGGTCAGTTACTCGTTACTCCATCAGCAGGCAGGGTCTCCCTGCTTAGGAACTGTTGGATCCTTTTCTAATACCGCTTGTCACCCAGTTTTAGATTCTTGGCACATCATATCTGTGGGTTGCTTTTAGTTGTTTAAGCTACTCTGTGCCACAACTTGGAGGTGAGGGAAGGGGGCCTCACTTGGAGCAGCCTTCTCCGAGGAAGTCCTCAGGCCTGTGTGCAGGAGCCTGGCTAGAACATTAGGAAAAGACGCTGGGCTTTCAGAACCTCCGTGACTCTGTGAGGCTCAGTTGGGATGTGAGGAGCAGTGGCCGGGACGTTCTAGCTGAGGACTGAGGACTGAGGACTGACTTACATGGCCTTCATTTGCATGAGAGTTGTTGGAGTGAGGTGTTGTCCTGGGTTTGTGTCCTCACAGGGTATCTGGAGCCTAGTGGGGATGGCTTCATGTGAGCCTGAGTGACCAGAGACTATAGAGAATCTACATGGGTGGTTTGGGGGAGCAAGGGAGAGGGGAGGAGGCAGTCTGAGGGGAAGCTGATGCTACAGTAGACAGGAATAAAAGGTAGATGGGTAGCTTCTGTCATGACAAAACTACCTGCAGCTATCAGGAAAAGGAGGGAGGTTTATTTGGGAAGAGGAGTGGCTGAGCTGTGGACTTTAGCCTGTGAGGTGGAGCTGGGCTAGTGACGCGTCCTCTGCTTTCTCTTGCCCCGGGCCTGGGCTTGACTCCCAGCACCCACCTCAGCCAAACAGCGATTCTGGGGAGTTTGATTTCCTCATTTTGCCTGCTTGGGCCCCTGCACATGTGTGGTACTTTCACTCAGAAACACACACATGAACAGATGCTGCTTTAAGGATCATTTTCACCTTGGCCCTGGTCCTGGCATACAGCAGGGGAGGAGACTGATTTCCTGGTGGAGCTGAAGCTATGGGGACTGTGGTGCAGCAGCCCTGGCTTCGCTGTTACTAACAATCAGCATTTTTCAAGTGATAGATCAACTCTGTGGGGACAGGAAGCAAGGCTCCAAGGGGACTGAGAGAAGCAGGGGTGCTGAGGGACAGAAGGACCATGTGGCTGAGCGACAGCAGTGGAGGCTTAGCCCTGGCAAGGAGGCACAGGGACTTGTAGAATGGCTTGTGCCAGGCTGAGTGACAGGCGTGGCGAGAGAAGGTGAAGGCTAGGAGAAGAGAGCCACAGCAGTGTGGTGCTTGGTGTTAGGCAGCACTGAGGCAGGGGCAGCCTCAGCGTGAAGAGGACAGAGCAAGACCATGGAACCAGCCAGGAAGGAGCATCAGAGCTGGGACCAACAGCAGCAGGCAGTGATGGATTTGAACCCTATTGGGGAAGCTGGCAGTTGGGGAATTGTCGTGCTAGTCCCGCAGGGCTATTGTACAATAATGACAACAGGAACACTCTAGGGATCTTCAGAGGCCCAAAGAGGTCTTTGAAAGGATCTCCTTGTCGTGGAAATCCAGGAGTAGTTTGTTTCTCTTAATGCGGAAGTGATAGAAAGATACAGATATTGCTTACCTGAGAAGCCACACGTTCCCCATACATTCCATCCTCCTGGCTGTGATTGCCGGGCTGGGCGCTCTCGGTTCTCAGAGGAAGCCGACTTGGTGGTTGCTCCTCTCTGAAGATGGAGCTGAGCTCTCATGGCCTCACTCTTGTTTTGTAGAGTACAGTCAGTACAACGCGCTCAACGTTCCCCTGCACAACAGGCGGCACCAGGTAAGGGAGGAGTGAGTGTGTGTGTGTGTGTGCATAGTTTCAGCCATGCGGCCCCATCCTGCTAAGTGAAGTTAGCTGTTTGGGCTTCTACTTGATGTGCGAGGACACTGCTTTACTCTCATTCACTCTTTGAAATTGTATGAGTTGCATTTACTGAATTCATGTGCTATTGATTTTTAAATTGTTATTTATTTATTTGTTTGTTTGTTTATTTATTGGGGGAGAGCTCATATGTGGAGGCCTGCGGACAACTGGTGGGAGTCTATTTTCTCCTTCCACTACATATTGAGCTCTGACTGTCAGGCTTGGAAGCGCTGGCGGCAAGCACCTTTACCTAGTACTGCTGTTGATTATTTTATGACAGGATCTCACTGCATATCTCTGGCTGGCTTGGAACTCACTATGTAGTCCGGGCTGTCCTCAAACTCACAAAGATCCCCCTGCCTCTGCCTCCCAGGTGCTGGGATTAAAGGCATGCGCCAACATAGCAGTACTACCGATTTTCTATTTTTCTAACTTTGACACATTAGAATTCAATCCTGGGATGCCTTACCTTCTGAAGCAGGCTTCTGTTGAGGGAGGTGGGCTTTGCATCCAACAGCCAGGGCCGAGCGAAGGAGATTGGAGGGGAGCAAATGAATGTAGACCTCACTGGGGTTCAGGTGCTCTGCAGCAATCGCTTGATAGTTGACATGTGTACTTTGCATTTTACAGCTGAAGATGCGGGACCTAGCTGGGCAGGCCCTGGCTTTTGTTCAGGATCTTGTGCCGGCTCTTCTGAACTTTCACACCTACACAGAACAGAGGATTCAGATTTTTCCTGTTGACTCTGCCATAGACACAGTATCTCCATTGAATCAGAAGGTAAAGAAACACAATGCCTTTTCATGCCGTGGACGAATGGGGAGAACAAATAGGGAATTCTTTCCAGACAGTGCTGTGCGTTAACCGAGTCCGGTGGAGACATGGAGAAATCGCAAGTCACAGTCGTCATCAAAACAGTAGGACAAATACAGGGTGTTAAGAAATTAAAGCTACAGTGATTACCAGAAGACTGCAGAGTGTGCAGTGGAGGGAGGGAGGGACTGAGTGTGTGAACTGCTGAGAGCCAATACCAGTATGGCCAGGAAGTGTGGGATCAGCCGGGAGGAGAGATGCCCTTGCTGGTCTCATCTGAGAAGGTTCTCTGGAGTCTGGAGCCTTGAAGACTGAGCAGGCACTGAGTGGAGGAAGAGGGGTAGTGGTCGCTGTCCTTGGTTGTTTATTTGGACTCTGGAGAAGGAGCTGTGGGAAAGCAAGGGGGGTGGGGCTGAGCTTGCAGCTGATGGAGAAGGAGTGCTGAGAGAACTCCTGGGCTGAGGGGAGGAAGGCTTGGAGCGCAAAGTGGCTAAGGCAGGGAGACCTTCCCTTTGGTGACAAGATTGAGGCCTGCGCAGCTTTTTGACAGCCGGTTGGCTGAGTGGAAGGTTGCATCTTGTTGCCGGGAGGCTAACTCCCTGGCGTGTTTCTGCCTGGCCTGCAGTTGCTGTGTGTCTGTTGTTGAGCTGCTCTTTTTCCTCCTGCTGAGGCGCTAGTGGGGAAGGGCGTGGCCCGCTGAGGGTGGCCTGACTGAGGATAGAAGAGGTTTGCATGCCACTTTCTTCAGTCCCTGTGCTTTCTTCCAACCAAAAGATTACTTTGTCGCTGGGCAGTGGTTTATTAAAAGGTATAGCAGGCGTGGTGGCGCACACATTTAATCCCAGCATTTGGGAGGCAGAGGCAGGCAGAGCTCTGTGAGTTCGAGGCCAGCCTGGTCTACAAAGCAAGTCTAGGATAGCCAAGGCTACACAGAGAAACCTTGTCTTGAAAAACCAAAAAAAAAAAAAAAAAAAAAAAAGATTATTTTGTCTTCCTCCACTCCACCTGCCCCCAGGTGATTTATCTAACTGAAAAGCTAATACATATTTTTGTGACTGGACAGCAGTACTGTGGTCTTACTAGTTTAGAACAGCAGCCATTGGCTGTCCCCTGGTTTCTTGGTTAAGAATTCAGTGACTACTGATTAGGGAGTTTGTGGCTCCTAACTTCTCTGTCACTGGGGCTGCCTTCACTGAAGGCTTCCCTGGCTGAGGGATTTACCTCGGAGGTAGCTCAGATTTAATTATTCACAAGCCTGGTAAGTTAGTGCTGCCCAGAGGCCAGATGCCTGTTCCCCAGGTGCCCTTCTCGGGAGGGTGTTTGCTGTTCTTAGGACATGGCTCCTAATATCCTTTTCCTTCAGAAGACGTGGAAGCCATAGTCTTCTGGGACCCAGGGCTAGTCCCATTTGGCTTGCCGGGTGTGTTGTTGGTCACCCAGACCAACCCTAGGGCAATGTGAGTGGGCAGCATTCAAAGGCAAGACTACATGGTGTCACTGAGGTATTCACACACAAGGGAAGCTGAGGATCTCGCTGCAGATGTGTCTGCTGAGGGCCTGATAATGTGACCTGGCATCAGCCATGCTGCCAAGCTTCTGTACTTAGTCTGACTCTTCCTGGGTTGGTTGGTTGGTTGGCTTGTGCGTGTGTAGTATTTTGAGGAGCTAGATACACTCAAGTCCACAGGTGCTAGTGGTACTAGGTAACACAGGCCCGGATCTGAGGCCGACCTGTTGGGCTCCCAGGTCATGTTCTGGCTGTGTCCCCTGGGAGGCTTGCTTAGTCCTTCTGCTTAGTTTTCATCATTCAATGGGAGGGGGCTTGCCCGCTCCACAGGTACACATGAGGTACATAGGACGTGCTAAGAGTGTCTGGCATGCAGCGGGTACTTGGTGGAGGTTAGCCATGGCCATCCTGTATCTCTGCAGTGCTGGGTTTTTGGCAGTTCTTCTGAATCCACAAACCTACTGAAGCACATAAAATAACTTTTTGTAATTTTAATTTGTACAGAATACCTCATTATTTTGAAGAATTCATGTAGTTTTCAGTATGTCTTCTTCAGTTCTTTGGCCTGTGAAAGTCCCTTTGATTTTTCTAGAAAGTCTATCATCTTTTGCTAAAAGATGACCAAAATGTATAAACTCATTTCTAGGCTTGTAAAGTAGCTAGCTGAGAGTTCCTACTTAACAGCCGTGAGTGATGAACCCTAATGTACTTGAGCTGTGCAGGGCAGTATTACTGTGCAGTTCCCACGGGTCACGTGCGTTTGGTATAAGAGAAGACAGCACGTGTCTATATGTAGAAGTTCAAACTTGAGCCATTGTAGAATGCCTAGATGGCCGAGGCATTTCATAAATGAAACACCTTTGCTTCTAAATTGTCTAAAATGTGGTGAGATTCCCCACCACTCTCCATGTTGGGATTTAAGCCAGAGCCTCATACAGGTTAAACACACACTATACCACTGGGATATAGCCACAGTCCTGGCTCTGTTTGCATACTATGATATCAGTGATGACAATAAACATTTTAACTCATCTTGGCTTCATTCCCTGCCTGGGTTAACCCTGAATCGTGTATACAGTAAAGAAGCTGCTGGGCTGCGGGTGAGGGGTGAGGAGTGGGGGTGAGGGGGTGAGGGGGGGAATGGGGGTGTTGGGGAGTGTTTTCCCACCTGGATCCCTGCAGGGCAGCCAGAGTTCACAAATGCTGGCCCACCAGCTCTTCTTGGTGCTGTGCTGTGCCGTGCTTCCCTGCCCTCCCCCGCCTGATGTGCATTGTGCGGCCTCTCTTCTGCTTCCTTGGATAGGGATGGGGACCGGGGAATGTTATCTGGGGCTTTAGAAGAGTTTCCCAGAAACCCTTCAAAAGAGTTTCAAAAGAATTTCAGTGCAGAAGTCAATGAATGCACTTCCTGACTGCTGATGCTTATTTTTCCAGCAAATTAATTCACATGCTTCTCCTTTCTATTCAGTTCTCCCAACACCTTCATGAAAATGCGGCATATGTGCGCCCCCTGGAGGAAGGAATGCTGCATTTATTTGAGAGTATTACAGAGGATACTGTGACTGTTCTGGTAATTTCCTTCTTGTCTTACTGAAGGAAATGGGAGCTCCCATTGGCCAGTTGCACTTTTAACTGTGAAATTGTCTTTTTATCCAGGAGACAACTGTGAAATTGAAAATGTTTTCCGACCATCTAACGTCCTATGTACGCTTCCTAAGGAAGATCCTTCCATACCAGTTAAAAAGGTATTCATCCCCTGGAGGCCAGGGGTCTGGGGAGCTGTGTTGGCACTTGACTTGACTTTTGCAGCGTGTCCGAGTAGTCAGCTGTGGTTTTTCAGGACCCTCTTGTCTGCTGACTGTTAACATTGTGTAAGGTCATAGTCAGTGTTTCCAGTAATTGGAGATGGCACATTTTTCAGAAGAAACATTTTGGCTTTGTTTTGTTTGATTGTTTTGTTTTACAGGTGCAAGTGTGAATTTATCTTCTTTCTTTAAAAAAAAATTTAGTTAGTTATTCACGTTACATCCCAATCGTGGCCCCTCTCTGCTCTCCTCCCAGTCCCATCCTCCCTCCTCCTTCACCCTATCCCTTCCCTACCCCTTAGACAAGGGGAGCCCTCCACCTCCCAACCCACCCCAGTACATCAAGGCAATCAGGACCAAGCACATCCTCTTCCCCTGTGGCCTAGCATGGCAGCCCCGCGTGGGGAAAGTGATGGAAAAGCAGGCAGCAGAGTCCACAACAGAGACAGCCTTGTCCCTTACTAGGGGCCACATGAACAGAATGGCTTTGGTTTTTTTTTTCCCCCCTTTGATTTTCCAACACAGGGTTTCTCTGTGTAGCCTTGTCTGTCATGGACTTGCTTTGTAGACCAGGCTGGCCTCGAACTCACGGAGATCCACCTGCCTCTGCCTCCCAAGTGTTAGGATTAAAGGCGTGCGCTACTTACGCTTGGCTTTGCTTTTTCATTATTTGTTTGTTCTTAATGTCTAGATGGGAGTTAGAATATTTAACTTCTGCATTTGAGTCTTAATGCATACTTATCTTTGAAGTGATCTTTTTAAACTTTTATTATTGGAGAGGTATTTCAATTATAAAATAAAATCTGCATCAGCTCTGGACCTTCTAGTCTGTGTCACTCAGCACCCTCTAGTATTCTCGTATTAAATATTCAGCAACCTTTAGTGTTCAACCTTAAATTTCCACAAAGGCATAACAATGTATTGGAATATTGATAAAATACTTATAAGTTTTAATCCTTTTTGTTTGTTTGTTTGTTTTGAGATAAGGTCTCACTATGTAGTCTTGGCTGGCCTAGAGCTTGCTATGTAGACTGTGCTGACCTTGAATTTATAGAGATCCACCTGCCTTGGCCTTCTGAGTGCTTGGATTAAAGGTATGCACCAGGCACATCTGGCAAGTTTTAATACTTGATACTTGAGCTAAAACTACAAAGCTTTCTGTTTCACCTAAATCTTTATTTTCTTTTAAATTAAGGAATAATACAACAGAACAAAAATATTTCTTGAAATATAAAATCTAAAATTAGAAATATGTAGGCTGATTTTTTTTTTTTTTTTATATTTTAAAAGAAGAGTTAATTCATTTTATGTGACATCTGTTTTTGAATTCTAAGCTAATAAGGTATTTGGGTCAGCAAATGCCATGGTTTATGCATATGAGATTTTCATACTTTTAAGAAGCATTGCAAGCCCAGCCTAGAAGTGTACACCCAGAAGCCCAGCATGTTGGAAATAGGCAGGAGGTTTGTAAATTCTAGTCAGTGTGCACTGCATAGAAGTCCTTACCTCAGAAAACAGAACAACAAAAACAACAGAGCCAAACCTAAATTGCTGAAAAGTATTTCTTATTTTACATGGCTATACATTTTTATATTTTATGATATTAGTTAACTGACTGGAGACGTCTCATTACGTATCCTTGGCCAGCCTGGAACTCACTGTATAATGTAGATAGACCAGAGATCGGCCTGCCTCTGCCTGGGTGTGCTGGGATTAATGATATGCATGGCTGGTTCTTTATGATTTCTGTTGAATAAGCTTGCTAAATCCTTTCTCTTGGTGGCACATGCCCTTACCTGCTGAGCTATCTTGCTGGCCCAGCTTTTTTTAAACAACTGCTTCGATCAGTTGACCTGTTCTTCAGCAGTAAATGGGAGCTGAACTGAATGAAACTGTCTTATTAAAGCAGATGACAAGGGGATGGGAAGGGATGAATTGTGTTTCCTATGTGAACTTTGCTGGGTATTGTTCTGTTTTGTTTTGGGTGTGAGAACAGACTTTGGCCTCATAGCACAGGCTCTCCTGAAGCTAACTGTCTGGCCACAGCCTTTTGATAGTGGGATCGTAGGCACACACTATGCTTGGCATTTTTCTAGTTTTGTGAGCCTTTTTACTTGATTACTACACATTGTTAAATAAACACTATTAAGACTCCACATTTAAAAACTTTATAGTTAAGGAACCTCCTTAAAGTTGAAAGTGGTAAAATGTATTTTGTGATAAAATTAAGTATTTACACTTAAATTTGAGCCCACAGTAGCAGTAATACCATTTTTAGTTAATTAATTATCTTTAGGAATGCAGTTAAATGAAATGTCTTCTATAAATAATTTAAGGATTTCCCCTGGCAAAGATTCTATGTATTTATTACTGAAGTATCCCACTCACTCTTGTAGAGCAGAAAAAAAAGCAAGGCACACATGTGAGGCTCACATGCCTGCTCTCCAGCTGCGTGGATGCTCAGCGGGATCTGTTGTGCTGATCGCTGAGCTGGCTCAGCAAAGCAGGTGTGCCCCTGGTGTGAACCCTGCAGAGCCAGCCTGTCCTCCTTTACACCTTCTCTTGGAGCTACATTTTGTTTTGTTACCAGTTTTCATCCAATTCCACAGGGAACCGGGACAGTTTTGCTGTGTCTCTTAGTGTCAAAACAGTTTTGCTGTTAGACTCTAACGGTCTTGTGAGAAGTCATGGTGAGAGCAGTGAGACAAGCCTGCCTATTCTAAGAATGCCATGCACCCAGAGCGATGGTCCAGCAGGCGAAGACTCCTGCTGCCAGGACTGCTGAGATTTGCATGGTGGGAGATTGCCTTCTGACCTCCACATCTGTGCTGTGGCATGTGCACACCCACAAATAATCCTTTGGAAAAATAATTTTAATACTTAATAATATCTTCCTTTCACGCTGGAGGGATGGCTCATGGTTAAGAGCACACTCTGCTTTCCCAGAGCTTAGGTTTGATTTCTAGCACTCACTTGGGAGCTCGCAACCACCCACAACTCCAGTCCCTGGGCAGTGTGATGTGATGCCCTCTTCTGGCCTCATCAGGAACCAGACACATGAATGGTTCATAGACATACATGCAGGCAAAAACATTTAGATAAATTACATATATATGTGTGTGTGTGTGTGTGTGTAAACATTTAGACAAAAAAAAAAAAAACTTTTATAAAAGAAAAAAGGAATCCAG
The DNA here is from genome assembly GCA_907169655.1 of Acomys percivali. NCBI lineage: Eukaryota > Metazoa > Chordata > Mammalia > Rodentia > Muridae > Acomys > Acomys percivali. The sequence continues at coordinate 99,269,081 of OU015742.1, forward strand.
GCATGGTGGCACACACCTTTAATGCCAGCACTCAGGTGGCAGAGGCAGATGGATCTCTGAGTTCGAGGCAAACCTGGTCTACTGAGAAAATTCTAGGACAGCCAGGGCTACAAAGAGAAACACTGTCTCAAAATAAGCAACAAACAAACAAACAGCAACAACAACAACAAAAAAACAAAAAAAAAACAAAAAAAAAGGAAAGGAGGCCATCGTGGACGCTGACTTGAAACTCTGGCATTCCTAGTCTAGAAGAAGAATGTGACTCCTCCCTTTGCACGCCTGCACTAAGAGCCAGGAACCTGGAGCTGTCCCAGGACATGAAGAGGATGACAGCGGTGTTCGAGAAGCTGCAGACCTATGTCACTCTCCTCGCCTTGCCAAGTGAGTGGGTCTGACGCCCTGAGAGCACAGAGCTGAAGGTTAGCTTGGGGGAGTGAGCAGGGTGACGTCTGCGACCTGAGAGCCGTGAGCTCAGCTAGCTAGAGTTACTGGAGTCAGTGGTTTGAATGTTGTGTGATGAAGTTAAGGTAAACTGTGTGCCACTGCCCATGTATTAAATATGAATTCCTTTTCTCTCCTTTTCATGACTGTTTGTGGGGTGATTGTAATGACCACTTCAGTAAGAGAGCCTTAGGGGGCAGGCCTCATGGCTGTTGTTAGCAGCCAGAGCATATGGGAGCTTTTGAAGTGCGCATTGTTTACGTTTGGCGCAATAGAGAAAAATACTGAGAAAATCAAATGGACTTCAGTTTCAATGACATTTTAAATAATGGTGTGGTTGTATCTGGGCCTGGTAGCACATCTGTGTTCTCAGGACTCAGGACACTGAGGCAGAAGGGTCGTAAGTTTCCGGAGGGAGGGAGGGAAGGAGGGAGGGAAGAGGAAACTTCTACTAGGCATATAAATGCTAGCATAAGAAAGATGTTTTGTTTTTGTCCTTTTTATGCTTTCAGTTGCCTACTGTGCATTTTATCCATGTGAAGTCCAAGTCAGTGGCTTCCAGTGTACTCATTGATGTACACCTGCATTCTGGTGTACTCACTGATGTGCACCTGCATTCTAGTGTACTCACTGATGTGCACCTGCATTCTAGTGTAGTCACTGATGCGCACCTGCATTCTAGTGTACTCATTGATGCGCACCTGCATTCTAGTGTAGTGATTCATGTGCGCCTGCATTCTAGTGTAGTCCTTGATGTGCACCTGCATTCTAGTGTACTCACTGATGTGCACCTGCATTTTAGTGTACTCACTGATGTGCACCTGCAGTGCAGACCATTTTTAGCCATTTTTATCACCTGAAGAAACCCTTTGCTTCCTACTCTGCCATGCCTCCTGTCTCTAGCCCTAAGCAGCTACCTTTCTATTTTCTGTCTCCAGATTTGCCAGCTTCAAATTGACAAATGGCACCATTATATGTAGTTTGGTGTGTTTGTTTGTTTTCATTAATAAAGCCTACAAGATTGATGGAAAATGCAGCATGTATCCATACTCCATTATTATTATTGCAGAACATTATTCTATTGTTCAGAGCTACCAAATGTTATGTGCATGTTCATCAACAAATTGGGATTGTTTGACTATCAAGAACAATATTGCTATAGGCTAATTTATAAGCTTCTATGTAGACTAATTGTTTTATTCTTTGGGCCTGGTGGCTGGCACACATCTATACCTAGGAGTAGACTTGTTGGATCATATAGTAACTATTTAACTATCGGAGGAGTTACCAAGACCCTTTTCCAAAGCACTGTTTTTGCCTTCCTGCCGGCAATGTGTGAAAGTTAAATTTTTCCCTGTCCTCATGGACATTTATTATTATGGGATTTTGGTTTTAGCCATCTTAGTGGGTCACTGTGGCTTGCTTTGCCCTTCCCTACTGTCCAGCTGTGCCAGATGCCCCTTGATACGTTTATTGTCCACTTGTTTATTGTCTTTGGTGAAACATTTGTTTGGATTTCATCTTCATTTTCAGTTGGATTCAGTTGTTTGCTTTCTTATTGTTGAGTTATAACATTTTTTCATATATTCCACAGTCAAGTCCTTTGTTGGATATATGATTTATTGAATTTTCTACTTTATGGCTTTTTTTTCACTTTGTCTACAGCACGTTTTGAAACACCCAAGTTTTTAATTTTGATGAAACACAATTATCTGTTTAGCTGTTTTTTTTTTTTCTGCTGGGGAGGGGTCTTTCTTTTTCTTTCATATGTAAGAACCCCTTATCAGTTCCAAAGTCATGAAGACATGGTTTCTTCTGAGAGTTTTACATTTTTTATTGTTGGTCTTTGATCCAACGGTGTAGTGCAGGCTGAGGATCTGGCTCCATCTTTTCATGTTTCTGCTCACCATCTTAGCTCCATTTGTTGAAAAGGCCATTCTTTCTGTTAAATGGTTCTGCACCCTTGTTACAAGTCAGTTGACCATGCTTATATGAATTTACTCCTGGACTCCACTGTTGTTCCTGGACAGCCACACACCATTTTGATGACTTGCTTTGTAGTAAGTTTTGAGATGAGGAAGAGTGAATCCTCCTACTCTTTCAAGATTGTTTTGGTTGTTCGGGACCCTTTCTTAGGAACTGTAGCATTAGCTGTGGGTTCTATAATGTACAGGTCTCATTTGTGGTACTTTGTTACAGTAGCCGAAGGAATATACCGAGAGTATTTCATCTTGGGTCTTCTGACCCATTGAACATGGTGTTTCTTTAAGCAGTGTAGTTTTCGGAGCCTGAGACTTATATACACATTCTGCTCCATAGGGGCTCAGCCTTGGCTATGTGCAATCCCCTGAATGACAGTGGGCTGAAGGGGTCTGATTGTTGGATAGTTGCTCTGGGCTTTTCTAAAGGCTTTGGGACATCTGTCACTCACTGATGATTGCACTAACTACAGGCTCCTGGTACAGTTTTTGAGGTTAGTGTTTATAATGTCTGACCCCAGGAGGGCTGTTTCTTTTGACTGTGGTAAGTTTACCTATAGTTCAGTTTAATGAATTGGCCACTCTTCTGGGCTTTCACCACAATTTCTTAATTCTTAAGAGCCAGAGGCTTGCATCTCTCCACTTACTGCAAGTGAAGTCATTTCCTGTGGTAAAGCTAAATCTCCAAACCAGTTCAGATGTTGGGGGCATCTGTGTCACAGCAACAGCAGGTCTTTTTGGTTGGTGAGCCAAGGGTGACAAGGGCCAGGACATTCTCAGCAGCAATTGTTGAAGGTGGAGCCTCCATCTCAGAGGTGGGGGCGTAGGTGGAGGAGGGGCCCTTCCCCATTTCTTGGCTATATTGATCAGAACTCAGCCATAGCAGCCAGTGGCTGGGAGAAAGGAGAGACCCAGCCGTGGCTGTGGGACGAGGAGAGGGACGCCTGTGTGCTGGGCTGCGCCTGCTGGCAGTGGGGTCTCTGTCACACTGAGCTTGTGGGGGACACTGTGCTGCTCCTTCTGTGTTTGTGGGTCGGTATTGAGCTTCTCTTACTGTGTGTTTGCGTCCAGCGCTGTGTGTTCTCGAGTGCATGCTTGTGCACACACGGTCAGCCTTTTGGGGAAATGCTCATGGGCTTGTGACTGGTTTTTCCTAGGTACAGAGCCAGATGGACTCCTTCGCACAAACTACACTTCCGTCTTAACAAATGTCTGTGCTGCTCTGCAGGGATTTCATGATGTCATGAAAGGTGAGCCTTGAACCAGAACCTCCGTCTGTGAGAACCTTCAGTTTTGAAATATGCCTGCATTTGGCTTAAATAAATACTGCCAAGGGTAACAGACCCAGAGAAGTGCTCCGTAGCATTTGGCTTACATGGACGTGCACAGCTATGGCCTTCTGCTGTTGCCATCTGTTTCACTTCTGAAAGGAAACACGATGCTGAAGGGAAGACCATGTGCACAGTGCTCAGTACAGTGTAGTGATTTAACTTAGGGGTGTGGATCAGACTGCACCCGACATGCTAATTAGGGGCATTAAGTAAATTTGTTATACTTGTTAGGTCTCAAGCCTGAAGGACTCGAGGCAACCAAAGCCAGTGTCTCTAGGAAGAGCGTCAAGTGCACGTTACCCTGTGAATGTTTATTTAGTTGTTTATATCTTTTTGAGGCAGTCTCACTGTGTAGTCTTGGTACCTGGAACTCTCTGTATAGTTGAAGCAGCCTGTGATCTTCCTGCCTCTGCCTTTGCAATGCTGGCGATCCAGGCGCGCCACCATGCCCAGTATTTCACTAGCATCCTTTTGCTGTTGTTGCTCAGTGCTGGGGATTGAACCCTGGACATTGTACATGGTGCATTAGTGTTGTACCACTTCGAGATACATTTCAAGATCATACTTTGGTACTTAAAATGCCTGTTATAAAACTGGTCTTATTGAGCATAACTTTAAGAAATGAAACTCTCAGGCCTAGTGACACATACCTTTAATTCCAGTATTGAGAGGCAGAGATAGGAGGATCTCTGAGTTCTAAGCTGGCTTGCCCTACATAGATAAGACCCTGTAGCAATGAGTGAATAAATGAATGAATGAATGAATGTCTATTTTAAGGTCTTGCCCAATTTTCATTTAGTTCTGTGTTTTTAAGAACATAGTGAGCCACTGGGTGGTGGTGGTGGACCCCTTTAATTCCATCACTCAGGAGGCAGAGGCAGCCAGATCTCTGTGAGTTCAAGGCCAACCTGTGGGGATGTGGATTCGACTACACCAGACATACTAATTATGGACATTAAGCAAAATTTTCTATACTTGTTATATGCAGCGTGTGTACAGAGTGAGTTCCAGGACAGCCAGGGCTACACAGAGAAATCCTGTCTTGAAAAAAAGAAAGAAAGAAAAGAATGCAGATGGCCAGTGGCCGTCTTAGAAGGTCTTTCTCGTGCTTCTGGAATGGGTCTGAACTGTAATCCATCCGTAGCTCTGTGTTGCTTCTAGATGCCTTGTCCTCTCTCCCTTTTTCCTTCTGAACTGTGGGGAAGGGGAGAAGATTTCAGGAGCTGTGTGAAGGGCTGTTGTCCTCCGTGGTCCATCACACTGTTGATACTTGGTGACTAACTTTATAGGAAATAACTTGTTTTTTAATGTAGACAT
>OU015742.1:99281791-99315049 GCA_907169655.1 Acomys percivali
CCCCCCCCCCCCCTCCCCCCCCCCCCCCCCCCCCCCCCCCCCCTCCGTCAGCTCTGAAACTCACCATGTAGGCCACATAGAGCCCCAGAGCCCCACCTTGCTTCTCCTCCTCAGAGCTAGGATTTTAAGTGTGTAGTTTTGCTGTTTGTTAGCATGAATTCAAGGCAACAAACTCAGATCTATATTTCCCTGGCTGGGCTGTCATCCCATTAAATCCTTTGATGGATATGGATTTGGATTTTTCTCCATCGTTTATTTATTTATTTATTTATTTATTTATTTATTTATTTATTTATTTAATCACTTTACATTCCAATCCGGCCCCCTCCTTCCTCTCCCCTCAGTCCTGCTCCCCACTCCCACGGCCTGCAATTGGAACCACTCCACCCTGATACCCCAAGTCACTGGAGACTAAGCTCATGCTCTCCACCAGGGAGTGAGTGACAGGGCAGCCCAGCTTGGGAAAAGTGACCTGGCCGTAGGGAGCTGATGCAGAGACAGCCCCTATTTCTATTGTTTGGGGACCCACATGATGACCAAGCTGCTGCACATTTGCTACATATGTGTAGTGTGTCTAGGTGTTGTCCGTGCAAGCTCTTTGGCTGGTGGTTCAGTCTCTGTGAGCACCCTTAGGTCCAGGTTAGGCTGCTCTGTAGGTCTGCTGTGGTGTCCTTGACCCCGGCTCCCTCTATCCTTCCTTCTGCTCTTCAGTTTTATTGGTTCAGGTTTCGAATTTAGGCTTGTTCCTGTGGTGTCCCATATAACAAACGCCCCTCTGCTCCAGTGTTAGTCTTTATTGTGCTGCGGTTCCCGCTCAGTCCAGTCTTTGCCCCACTATGCTCTGTCTCCAGCCTTCTCTAAGATGACATTGTTTTTTTCCGTTTAAGGTTCAACAGAGTTTGGAAAAGATTTCTAAGCTGGAGCAGGAGAAAGAACACTGGATGTTAGAAGCACAGCTAGCCAAAATCAAGCTGGAGAAAGAAAACCAACGGATCGCAGACAGCCTGAGGAGTAGGAGCAGTGCGCAGCTGCTCGCCCTGGCCCAGGACAGTGCCCCTGTGCCCGCTGCTGCTGGCCAGGAGGAAGCTGCAGCGAAGGTCCTGACAGAGCCAGTGCAGAGCGCCAGCCTGGTGAGTGTCTTCCAGGTTGCCCACGCTGCAGTCTATTTCAGCAATAATTGATAAAGCCCCGACCTGTTGCGTTCCTGTTCCTACCACAAGACAGCAGAGACCAGGTGGCTGATGAGCGGTGGGGGGTGTGGGGGGGTGTGGGGGGTGTGGGGGAAGTGGGGGGGAGGGGATGGGGGGGGGGGGGGGCGGGGCTGTGCATGAGCAGGCACCTCTGCAGTGCGCTTTCAGCCTCACTGTTACAGTCTTTTCCATCATGTTGCCCTGAGCAAAAGTGTTGAATGAGCTGCCCGGAGCTGTATCTCCCAAGGGCCTCTCCTCCTGCTCCGTCACAGACGTTAAGAGACGTAATGAAGCCCATCTGAATCACACGTCAGTTTCTATCGCTTGTGTCCTTCAAAAAACAACTCTGTTAAGTTACATGAGGTTTTTGCCAAATGTCCACGTGGCCAGCGCAGTGTTTCTAGAGAAGATGCAGTAAGTCAAATCAGGGGCGATTCTGCTTCTCTTTGAGGACACTTCCCAGGTGGAGTTTTCAACCAGGGACCAAATACCTGCTGGTGCTGGGTGTGGTGGCGCACGCCTTTCATCCCAGCACTCGGGAGGCAGAGGCAGGCGGATCGCTGTGAGTTCGAGGCCAGCCTGGTCTACAAAGCGGGTCCAGGACGGCCAAGGCTACACAGAGAGACCCTGTCTCGAAAAACCAAAAAAAAAAAACAAAACAAACAAACAAAAAAAACCTGCTAGTTTGGGGTTTTTTGGTGTTTTTTTGTAATCCCCACCCCCCTATTCTCTCTGCACTGAGGACTGAGCCCAGGGCCTTTACTTGCTAGGTAAGTGCTCTGTCACTGAGCTAAATAGCCAACCCACAATTTCATAGTGTATCCTAGGAAGTGCAAACTCAGGTCACAGTGTCACATAGAACCCTTAGGCTCATCTCTTCTGTCAGGGATCCTGGGCCGACGGCTCACAGCCTCATGTTCCTGCCTTCTTTTTAACTACTTCAACTCAGAAGGTAAAGAAACAGCTCTCTTGACAGTATAGATTCACAACTGTTTTTTATAAAGTTTTTTTAGTTATAATACTCTGCTTGTTATTTAAAAAAAGAGTCAAGGCAGGTGGTGGTGGCGCACGCCTTTAATCCCAGGACTCAGGAGGAAGAGGCAGGTGTATCACTGTGAGTTCAAGACCAGCCTGGTCTATAAAGCGGGTCTAGGACAGCCCAGGCTACACAGAGAAACCCTGTCTCGAAAAACAAAACAAACCAAACATAAATAAATAAAATAAAATAAAAAAGGAAAGCCAAGAAAAAGAGAAGTCATGAAGGGAAAGTCTGTGTGAGCTGAGGAGCTGAGGGAGCTGTGGTGCCACCGGACAATGCAGCGCTCAGGTGCATGCTGGCGCTCCAGTTGCCTCAGCCAGGCCACCACTGTCCTTGGGGTGTCTCAGGCTTGCCTGCATCCACTGCAGCACGTGCTTGCCAGGTGTGCAGAGCAGCTTTATTCCCAAGGTGTGCTCAGGGCTCCGTGGCTCAGCAGTGTCTGAACCCCAATGGCTTGCCATCTTTTAGGTATTGTTATAGTATTATAAGCATCAGAGCAAAGGTTCTCAGACTTCCTGATGCTGTGACCCAGTAATCCAGCTCCTCATGTTGTGGTGATCCCAGCTATACAATTATTTTCCTTGTTACTTCATAACTGTAATTCTGCTACTGTTGTGAATTGTAATGTAAATGTCTGATATGCGATCTGCAGAGGGGCTGCAACCCACAGGTTGAGAACAGCTTCGCATAGTTTACATCAATGTCAGTGCTTATGATCAGGTATTATAATGTCAGTGGCTTACTTTTATTTTTTTTATTATACTTTATTTATTGTGTGTAAGTGTTCAGAGTAGAAGCTGGAGCTCATAGCAGGAGGTTCTCACCATCTACCATGAGGGCCTCAGGAATCCAGCTCAGGTCCTTAGGCCTGGTGCCTGGTGCTTTTACCTACTGAGCCATCTGCTGGCTCTGGAGCTTTCTTTTAGATTGTTTAGAAAATGTGCGTACATATAAAAGGGTAAAGCAAAGGTAGCATGCTTTTATTGAATTTAGATAGCATACAGCATCTGTTCAAGAATTGTTTGGCCGTGTGGCAACCCTAGTTTCCGTTGAGTTCTGGAGGAACCACTTCTACATCAATCTCTTCAGTGGGCCAGACTGTTCTCTACTGTGGGACATACACCCAACCACAACCACACCCGCCCCTCCGGCACCCATTCCTTCCTGTCACTTGTGCTGGCTGTAGTGTTGGTGGTGTCAGGAAGTACACATGGCACAGACTAGCCTGGGGGTGATGCTGATAGTTTTGGCAGGGATTGCCATAATCATTTGCCAGACTGAGTTTAAAAGCATGGTAGTGCATTATCTCAGGCCTTCTTAGTTAGAATTGTAGGAGTGTGAAGCGATAGGCACCATTCATTTTACTATTGAAGGAGGTGTCCTGTGTACGGGGCACTGCTTGGCTTACTTGGCAGTGATGTCAGTTGCTGAAAGCCAAGGTACCTGTTTTTTCCTTGAGCCTTATTAATGGCAAACGCTGTTTTCTCACATAAACAATAATTCCCAGGGACATGGTCCTGCAGCACTGGGTCCAAGTAATGACTATGTTGGTGGCTGGTGCATTTGGAAGTTGCTCTTGGTGGCACACACCATTAATCCAAGCCCTCAGGAGGCAGAGGCAGGTGAATCATTGCAAGTTCAAGGCCAGCCTGGTCTACAAAGCGAGTCCAGGACAGCCAAGGCTACACAGAGAAACCCTGTCTTGAGAAACCAAAAAAAAAAAAAAGGAAGTTGCTCTTCCTTTAAGTAAGATGTCCAGTTAGCATGTGTGCACACAGCCTTGTCTTCTGTTCCCATCCGTGCTTTTCCTAGAGCCTATTATTAATTAACACACTCTGGCTCCTGGCTCTCTGCTGTCTGCAGGATACAGGTCATTCCCTTGGATCCTGTCTTTCTAGCTGAATGGTGCTCATTTCCCTGTGTAAACCAAACTGAATTCTACTCTCTGATAGTGTTCTTTGCATTTTGCCTCAAGTGTCTTTGTGCCTGTTCTTTTGCCTGGATGCCTGCTTACTCATGACTCCTGCCACCTCTGTGCCACCCCCTCTCACCACCTGGTCCTTCCCTCTCTTTCATTTTCTTAAATTAAATCTTACTAGAATTTAAACTCAGTTGAGTTGCATTTTCTATGAACTGCTATTTCAGATACTGTCTTTGATATTCAAAATTAGAGAAAAGCTGGGGTGCCTCCTTAATGTTCACACACTACTGTATATAGTGGAATACCGCGCCTTTAATCCCAGGACTTGAGAGGCAGAGGCAGGTGGATCTCTGTGACCTTGAGGACAGTCTGATCTCAAAGTGAGTCGAGGACAGCCAAGGCTACCCAGAGAAACCCTGTCTTGAAAAACAAAGACGTGCCTATTCCAGCCACCCTCAGCCTCAGACACAGCCCGACCTCGCTCCTCAACTTGACAAAAATGTCCAAGCCTCCAGAGACTGGGCTGCACCAAGTCCCTGATGGCTGCTTTCCAGAAGTACAGTGGGGAAGGATGGGGACAGTGGTCAACACTCCAAAACTGAGTGCCTCGCCTTCATGGACACAGCCAGCACCTTCACAGAGAGCCAGAGGGACCTGGAGCCCTGGACCGCATGATGGAGAAGCTGGACCTCACGGTGACGGGCAGCTAGATTTCCAAGAATTTCCCAACCTTATTGGTGGCTTAGCTATAGTGTGCCACGAGTCCTCCCTTCAGCCTTCCTGGAAGCGCATCTAACTGTCTCATTTGCCTTCCAGCCACCAAGGCATCAGCTCCTCCACCATCCACACCTGCACTGAGCCCACCACACCCACCACCACGTGCAGCCCACACCTGCTAGCAGAACTAAAACAGTGCCATAAAGAAAGAAAGAAAGAAAGAAAGAAAGAAAGAAAGAAAGAAAAAGAGAGAAAGGAAAATAAAAACATGTTAGGCCTGTGCATAAGATTAATGCATATTGTATTACCGGAAAGTGTAGGAACTTGCTGACTCCACAGTTTTCCATGGCTAACACGTCTCAGTTTCCCCATGGCTGAACATAGGGTATGTTTTACTGTCTTAAATATCATCTCATTTTCAAACATATGAGATGATCTCCTCAGGGTGTACTCTTAGGGCAGGGTTAGAATTACTGAATTAGACTGGAGACATGGCTCAGTGACTCTGAGAAGGTTCTGCTCTTGTGGGGATCTGAGTTCGATTCCCTGCACCCAGGACGGGCAGCTCACAACCTTCTGTAACTCTAACTCCAAAGGATCTGATGCTTTTATTGAAACTTTGAGGGTACTGAACTCATAGTGTGCATACCTCACACAAGCACACACATAATAAGAATAAGCTTTAAGAAAGAACTACAGGACTGGAGAAATGGCTCAGAGGTTAAGAGCACTGTCTGTTCTTCCAAAGGTCCTGAGTTCAATTCCCAGCAACCACATGGTGGTTCACAACCATCTTTAATGAGATCTGGTGCTCTCTGTTGGCATGTAGGCACAAATGTGGGCAGAATATGGTGTAAATAATAAATAAATCTTTAAAAAGAAGAAAGAAAAAAACAACAGAACCAAAAAGCATGCATATTCTAAGTTCTTTGATCTTCATTGCCAAATATGTTCTAATAAGACTGCATTGGTTTATACTCTTGTTAGTAGAATATGAGAAATATTGAAAAATATATTTCATTACATTCCTTCTATTTATAGGCCATTCTTTGAAGGACTCTGTATGGTTACATGTTTTCAAAGCCGAGAGTAGGAAGTGGGAGAAATAAAGGGACATAGATGTAGCTTTGCGTTTTTTTACACCAAATATAGTTATATTTGATTGCACAAAGTCAGATGATCAACAGATTGCTATAAGCAGCTTTTAACTTATGGAGAAACAGAGAAATTGCTAGTCTTACTTCATTGAGAAGAAAATTGTGGCTCTTCTATAACCAAAAATTCTTACGGAAGGCTCTGTTGTAGCTACACACATTTAGTTCCTAGCACGCAGTGGCACACGTGTCACACAGCACTAGGCTGCCCAGCCCAGGAGGAGGCCACGAGTCCATGGCCAGCCATGGTTACACAAGGAAACCGGCTCTATGAAGGCTGTGGTCAGGGGCAGGGGCAGAAGAAGGATACATGGAGGGTGGATGAGAACATGTGCAGACTGCCAACAGGGCTGGCCCTGGCCATCAGAGCCACTGGGAATGAAGTCTCCAGCAGTTCCTAGTTGCTCTGCCTTCCACCTACCCCGCCACCTTGGACAGTAGCTTGAGTCCTGCAATCATACCTGTTTTTGACATCTTTTCTGGTTTTAAGGATTGGTGGTAGTGGTCAGGATTGAACCTAGGGCCTGTGCATGTAAGGCGAGCGCTCTACCACTGAGCCACCCCCAGTCCTGTTTTTGAAGTCTTAACCTATAAAAGCAAACTTCAGAAAAATAGGGTTGTACTATAATTCATCTAAAATTATATATATTTAAGTCTCAAATTAATGTTTATTAATGTTTTGAAAGCATGTCAAAGTCCTTTTTTTCCTTTTGATGGTTTTTTTTGTGTTTGTTTTGTTACTTTTGTTGTTTGTTTGTTTTTTTCAGACAGGGTTTCTCCATAACAGCCCTGGCTGTCCTGGACTCACTTAGTAGACCAGGCTAGCCTCAAACTCACAGAGATCCACCTGCCTCTGCCTCCTGAGTGCTGGGATTAAAGGTGTGCGCCACCACATCCGGCTCACCTTTTGAGTTTTTATGCAGTGTTTATTTGTGTTTTTCATTCAGCACATTTATAGGTTGTGGTCTCCATAGAACTATCTCTGGCTCCTTCTTTGGAGATGAAATGACAGGGTCAACATTGATCATCATCTTGTTCCTCCTGAGTAATTTTTTGGGTGAATCAGGATTTTCAAAGTGTTTGGCAGTGGCCATAGGTTTCTGCTTCATGGCAGAAGCCATGCTGAGCATCCACAGCGATCTGGCCTTTGTTACCAAAACTCTGTGCACAGCGCAGACCAAGAGGAGCATGCAGCATAAAGCTGTTAACGTCTGCGTCTCAGATGTAAATCTTCTGTTCTAACTGGTTTTTCCCTTTATGTTCTAGATCGGGACTTTAACCAGGATGCCAGATAATGAGGTAATGTGCGCTCTACCTCTTGTTGTTTGTTAGTATGTGTGTAGCATGTTTGTGGGCAGAGTTCTGTAGGAGCTGTCTCTGTGTTGGTTTCCAGTCATTCTTAGAAGGAAAGTGAGTGTTTTTCTCTCATCAGTGCTCCCATGGTGCTTTTCACACTCCTTGAATGCTGTGCTCAGTAGAGGGTAAGCCTGGCTTGGGGGCCAGCTTTCACAGTTTTGATAGTGCGGCTGTGGCTGGCCATAGGGCCGTCACTCTTTGCCAAGTGTATGAAGCCAAGGGCCCCAGTCATCCTCCCACACGCAGCTGGGAAGCCAGGGCTTCTTAGGCCTCCATGGTGCGTGCTGTGAGTGAGCCCAGATCTGCTGTGACTTAATGCATGGGTTTATAAATTTGAATTTTGGCGGGCTGGAGAGATGGCTTAGTGGTTAAGAGTACTGGCTGCTCTTTTGGAGGTCCTGAGTTTAATTCCTGGCAATCACAGGTGGCTCACAACCGTCTATACAGGTATCTGATGGTCTCTTCTGGCCTGCAGGTGTACATGCAGATAGAGCACTCATACATAAAATAAAAAAACTCTTAAAAAAAAAATTGAGGTTTGAAATACTTGAAGATCATGAATACTGAAGTGACTGCACTCATTTCTCAGTGCAGGGCACTATGAGGGCAGTGGATTCTGTGAATTCCTCATCACTTAGCAGGGCCATGAGACATAATGTTCAAGGGGTTGGTAGAGTCTGTGATCTCGTTACTTATGTCAAAGGTAACATTGAGTTTCGTGTATTTTGAAATTTGGCTCAGTTACCATTGGTAGTATAACCACGAAAAATACAAGTCTGGAACAAAGGCCCTAAGTGTTCAGTTTTGTTTAATTTATTAGTATGTTTAAGAGCATTACAAAGGGGTGAAAAATGTTCTAGATTTAGAGCTTCCAAAGGACCTTGAATCAACACAGCACGCAATATGGACACTTAGGTGTTTACTGTAGCATTGTCCAGAGTAGCCAAGCCATGTAGTCAACCTAGCTGTCCATCAGCAGGGAAATGGAAAAAAGAAAAGAAAAGAAAGGGGGCTGGAGAGATGGCTCAGAGGTTAAGAGCACTGTCTGCTCTTCCAGACGTCCTGAGTTCAATTCCCAGCAACCACATGGTGGCTCACAACCATCTACAATGTGATATGATGCCCTCTTTTGGCCTGCACATGTACATGCAGGCAGTGTTATATACATAATAATAAATAAATAAAATTTAAAAAAAGAAAAGAAAAATGTGGCATATTTACACAATAGAATTATGTGAATACATAAAGAATGATACGTTATTTGCAAGAAAATGTGTATAACGAGATATTATTATATGAAGTAGGTCAAGTCAGACTCAGAAAGATAAATGTCCTGTGTTCTCCGTTTGTGGGTCCTAGCTATATAAAGACACAAGGAAGCGCGTATGTGACTAGACGAATGGAGGGGGCTAATGGAGGGTGGAGAGAGAGGAGAAGGTGGGAGGTGGGGATTCAGGGCAATAGGCAAAATGTGTATATGCTTATCTGCGCTGAAGCCCAGTGCTGCATATATACTGAAACACACGGTTCCAGCAAGTATGCCCCATTCTCAGCCATCTTCCAATTAAAGACAGTGTATTAGTCAGAAAGACGGAGATTTTGAAAGTTAGGTTTATGGCTGATAAAAGCTGGTCAGAATTGTGTGTGGTGGCTCACACCTGTAATCCAAACACTTGGGAGGTTGATGCAGGAAGATTATGAATTTGAGTTTAGCCCTGGATGCTTATCAACACTCTTACTTAAAAATCAAACAAACAGAAAACCAATAAAACCCAAGAATGAACCAATGAATAAAAACCATGCTGCCTGGTCCATAGGGCTTCTTGCGGCTTCACAGCAGGGCTGTTCTCTCCTGGGGAGCCCGCAGACTTAGGCCAGCAGGCTCTGTGTAAGGAGGCATGGCTGAAGGAGAGCTGGCTCTTGGTAGGGACCAGTGAAGGGCTGTAAAGTGTGGTCTCTGTTTCCTTGCTAGACTTGCGTCTCTCACTGGCATCTCCTGTTTGCTCTGCTTAGGCTCCGGAAGTGGAGTCCCGTGAAGACCTGATTAAGAATCACTACATGGCGAGGATAGCTGAGCTCACGTCTCAGCTGCAGCTGGCTGACAGCAAGTCAGTGCACTTCTACTCCGAGGTGAGGGCTTGATAAGCTTGCCACTTCCCCTGACCCTTCCCAAGCCAGGTCAGCTTCTGTCCTCTGTTTGCTAGGAGAGAGACGTAATTGCCTGCACTTTCTGTCCATGTGTGTCTGGATGGGTCGTAGCTCATGGCACACAGTCTGTGTGCCACTCCAGAATCTTCATTTCAGCAAGTGTAAGGCTCCAAGTTACTGCAAGAGAGAGGATGGGTTTGGGTGCTTTCCTGAGGATTATTTGGGGTGGAGGTGGGGAATGCACAGATGAGGGGTTTTTCCATATACACAAGATGAGAAGTAAAATGCACTTGGTCTTTTTTGGTTTGACATTTCTTGCTCTGTATGTGTGTGAGTGTCACAGCACATGTAGACGTGACAGAACCGCTTGCAAGAGTTGTCTCTCCTCCACCACGTGGGTTCCAGGGGTCATTTGGCTTGATGGCACCTTTACCCCTGAGCCATCTTGCCAACACGTCTTTAAATTCTCTCCAGTTCCTGTGTGTGTGTGTGTGTGTGTGTGTGTGTGTGTGGTGGGTGTGCATGTGCACACATCCCTCCATCGTTCTCCACTTTACCTTTTGAGACATGGCCTCTCACTGACCCAGAGCTATTGATCAGACACCAGGCTGCTCTTGTCTCTCTCTCTCCCGGCTCTGGCATTACACTGTATTCTGCCATGTCTGGCTTTTCTGCATGGTTGTTGGGGTCTCAGGTCCTCGTGCCTGCATAGCAGGCATGTTATCACATGCCCGTGCACACACAGCAGGCAGTTACCAACACAGCCACCGCCCCAGCCCAGCTCTTCAATTTCTAAGTGACAAGTTTATAGGACTGAATTTAAATGATAAAATAAAATGTGTTGCCTATTTTATCTTGTAAGAAACATAAAATCTTATTTTTGACATATTTTCTTCCTGTACTAGATAATTCATATAATTAAGCACCTACTATGCACTATACATAGACTTTACAAAGTTGGAGGGGAAGTGGATGGGACTAGTACTATTAGAGACTAGGAGGAATAAGGTTGGCTGGGTGCATGCAGGGCTTCAGGCCTTTGATTTGACACTGTAGTAAGAATTAATGACAGATGGCAGGCCGAGAATTATGCCACTTAAGTTGTAAAACCGAAAAGGAAGGGTTGGCACACTGTGTCAGGACCTGCTTTACCTGTGATTGTCTCCAGCACTGCAGAAATGCAGAGGCCGACAGCAGCCAGTTGCTGGACAAAGAGAAGAGCTTTGTATTCTTTCCTGTTAAAATTAAATTGCCTAGCCCAGTGTCTAGGGAGCTGCTGCACCCGCCTTCGACAGGTCAGTCACTGTGGCTTCTTGTTACAGTGTAGAAGGTGGGGGCACAGCAAGCAGGCTGGCTCATGGTGGACACTGGTTCTTGAGATGCATGTGCAGCCGACGCCATCAGTTCTGGTTCCCTGTCAGCACTCTGGGTCGGTATCCCAGCTGTGACTGTCGTCTTCCTGTAGGCCTGTGCCTTGCATGCTGTCTTCCTCTTGGTTAGGTTCAGTGCTGAGCACAGAGGGAGGTGGTGGGTTTGACTGTACAAACTGTCCTGAAATTTTCTTGAGGACGAATGAGTAAGTAGGGGAATTTCAGGCTGTCTCGATTTTATGAGTTTGCCTATTTTAGTAAATGTTTTCAGCACAACTATGGTATGAGACGTTTTAGATTGTCCTAGTTTGTTCTCATCTAGAAACAGGAAGCAGTGCTGCCCCTGATGGCTTTACTGGAGAGGATAGCTGCAGGCCTGGTGTCACCCAGCATTCGGGTGATCTCTTCAGATCCTCCTAGTTGTACAGTAGTGTGAAACAAAATTCCCTCATTTTCCTTTTCACCTGCACTGTCTGGCATCACCTGGGTTTAGTAAAGCTCTTAGAGAAGCCTCCGTGTTCCCCAGAGAGACGCGTGGTCTGCGGGTGGGGTCAGGAGGATGCTTTGGTTCCTGTACTGGGATCTCTAGTGAAGAACTTGAACCCCAGGGGACCTATCTTCAGATCCAGGGTTGGCAGCCTGTGTCACATTGAACAAGAGGGTGGGGCCACATTCTCTCTGTTCTCCGCCATATGTATTCAGCAGACAGTTTTGGAGTGAGTGAGTGAGGGGATGAATGAGTAAATGGCCGTGGCTCTGGTGACTAATCTGCGAACCTTCCGGGGATAAAATTGAGTGTTTTGATTGTCTAGTGCCGAGCGCTCTCTAAGAGACTAACCCTGGCCGAGAAGTCTAAGGAGACCCTGACAGAGGAGATGAAGCTAGCCAGTCAGAACATCAGCAGGCTTCAGGTGAGCTCTGAAACGTGACCTAAGCACACTTGACTCTCGCTGACTGTTGCACAAGGGCAGCAAAGCCGGCCTTCCCTTGGGAAATGGTGTTCTTTGGCCTTTAAAGACACTTGTCAAATCTCTTCATTTCTAACTACCTTAAAGTAACATATTACTTACACCAGACAAAAAGTGGCTGTCTTATTTGTATCTGACTTGAAGTTAAGAAAGAATTTAAAAATCTTTCACAGGGCTGGTCGTGGTGGCACACGCCTTTAATCTCACACTCGGGAGGCAGAGGTGGGTGAGCTGTGAATTGGAAGCCAGCCTAGTCTACAAGTCCAGGACAGCCAGGACTGTTACACAGAGAAACCCTGCCTCATAGAAACCTTAAAAAGCAAACAAAACAAAACCAAAACCAAAAAAATCTTTCACAATCTACATTTGTTTATTTATATGTACCTATAATTCTTCTTTCCCCTTTCTTAATATAGACATAATATGTATGCATAATTAATAAAAGCATAAGTAAGTTAATCAAATTTCAGTTTCAAACCTTGCCTTTTAGGAAGCCCTGTTGATATCAACATGAGGTAGGCACAGGCACACCCAGGATCACAGTGTCTCCTGTTTCAGATCCCCTTCTCAGATCAGCCAGGAGGCTGAGGAGAGCATGGGAAGTGGGAGGAGAGAAGGACGACTTCAGGGGAGGTGCCGGTGGGCAGGGGGGTGCCGGTGGGCCGCGCCTGGGCCTGGGCAAGGCTTTTCAAAACCTCACACTTGCCCAGTAGGCCTGCTAGCTTGTCCATGCCTCCCAGAGTCAGGGATCTGTCCCCTCCTCCCCTTCCCACTGCTGGGATTACTAGTGTGCACCCCCAAGCCCACACGGGTTTTAGGGATGGAACTTGGGGTCCCATGCTTGTAAGGCAAATACTTTGCTGACTAAGCTCTCCAGCCTTTAAAGTTTTGCATATAAGCTATGAACACATTCTTTGAGGCCTGACACCTTTTTCTCCCATCTCTTTTAACTTTGTCCTTCCATCCGGCCTATGCCTTAACTTTGTGTTAAGTGATCGCTCAGGCAGCGTGAAAGGCTGCTTTCCCAGATCCTTGTAATAAAAGAAGCTTCTGGGTGGTGGCTGTGGTCTTTGATGGGCCTTTCTTCTTTCTCCGCTCTTTAGGATGAGCTGACGACCACCAAAAGGAGCTACGAGGATCAATTAAGTATGATGAGTGACCACTTGTGCAGTATGAACGAGACGCTGTCCAAACAGAGGGAGGAGATCGACACGCTAAAGATGTCCAGTAAGGTGTGTGAGGGGCGGGGAGGCGGGCCGCAGGGCTGTGTGCAATGCAGCTGAGAGAGAACCCTTCACTGCCATGTGTTTCAAGAGGAGAGCACCTGGCGATCCTCTTCCTTCACTCCACTGTCCTGTCCAAAAGGACAGCACGTTTCTTTGCCTGAGTCTAAGCTGAGGTCTGACAATTTTGCCCTAGCAGAGGGATAGTGCTGTCTGTCTTAAGACCCTAATGGTAAAGGAGTAACCCTTAGCAAATTGTTTCATTCAGCGAAATCATGTATTCTAATTAATTCACAAAGAAAAGCCTCACACAGCTTAAGGAAGCCAGCCCCAAACTCTGCCATCTCAGTGAGCGCCTGCACATCCTGAGACCAGAGGCTTCATTTAGGCTTTTACACTTTCACTGCCCATTGCTGCTTTAGTTTTTTGTTTGTTGCTTTTTGTTCTTGTTGTTTGCTTTTTGAGACAAGACTTCTCTATATAGCCCAGGCTTGCCTTGAGCTCAGAGGTTGGCTTGCTTCTGTCTCCTGGGTGCTCGGATTAAAGGAATGCACCACCTCTGCATGGCTTTAATTACAATTTTACTCAGTTATCAATCACAAGAAAAAAGAATAAACAGACAGAGTTGAAACTAGGAAAAAAAATACTTAGCATCCTCTTTGCTGACTTACGTGTGTCCATGCCTGCACTCATGTGTGTCCATGCCTGACTCATGTGTATCCATGCCTGCACTCATGTATGTCCATGCCTGACTCTCATGTGTCCATGCCTGCACTCATGTGTGTCCATGCCTGACTCACGTGTATCCATACCTGCACTCATGTGTGTCCATGCCTGCACTCACGTGTGTCTATGCCTGACTAATGTGTGTCCATGCCTGACTCATGTGTGTCCATGCCTGCACTCACATGTGTATCCATGCCTGATTCACATATGTCCATGCCTGCACACACGTGTGTCCATGCCTGACTCACCTGTGTCCATGCCTGACTCATGTATGTCCATGCCTGCACTCTGTCCTCTCATCACTCAGTGCTACCTTCTCCTGGTTTCTGTTCTAAGTGCTGTCCCATGGCCTGACTGGGACCTATTTACATACATACATGTTTACATTAGAGGCTCGGTCCATATATGAGGGAACATGTAGGTTTTTTCTTTTTTACTTTATTATTAATTATTTAGTATTAGTTAACTTCTATTAATTTTATGCCTCCCAAGTCCACCCATTTTCCTGCAGCTCTCATTTTTCTTTGTAGCTGAATAATATTGCATATATCTCTCACATTTTCATTATCTCTTCATCTGTTGATGGCATCTAAGCTGGTCTCGTTCTGTTGCTGTTGTGAACAAAGCCACAATAAACTTGTTTGTGCAGTCATGTCTGGGGCAGGATGTGGCCTTCTTTGGGTATGTGCCTGGGGTGGAACAGAGCCCTTTATCTATTCTCAACACTGGCTGTGTAACTAGGAATGCTAACTGTTTCCCCTGCAGGATCCCTGTTGATACTGTTTCTCATAGAGCCTCAGTCTGGGCCTGGCAGTAGGTGCTGGGCACTGTGCTTAGGCCGGGATGCATTTCCATACCCTGCATCTCTGTTAGTGAGTGGTAACATGTGGCTCCTTGTCTATGCGTGTGCAATCCAGGGCAGCAGACATTCAGTCCTGTGTGTTGGCTCAGATGCTCAGTGCATTTCTGGAGCTCAGTGGGCACTTGTCCGCCCAGCTGTGAGCTGAAGAGTCAGTGGAGAGGTGCAGCTATGGCTTTGCTGGTGCTGTCGACTAGGTCTCCTGGGAGTCTACACTACAGAACACTTCTCAGAACCATTTCAGGGTAGCCCTGGGGAGCTGTTACTGCTGCTTGTCTGGACATCTCTGGTTGATTACCAGCCAATATGCTTCAGGAAGTATGACCTTGGAGGCATGGTGTACAGGTGTGCGTATATGCGTGCATGCGTGCCTGCACTCCTTCCCATGAATGCCTCCCCTGATTCTCATGACTTGGTTACATTTCTAGTCAGCGCAGAAAGCACATACACTAAAGAGATCATATTTAGTTTTTCTGTGATTTAATTTATCATAGCAGTTGTGAGAAAGTGGGTTGTAACACCTAGTATTTAAAGAGCAGTGACAGTGAATCTTGAGCAGTGCTTCAGCCCCTGAGGTACATGTACATTGTATGAGGTGAGCGAGGTGGATATGAGGTGTAACGTGTCTCAAAAGAAACTGAACTGGAGCTACTTCAAAATTCTAATTTTTCAAGTTGTCTCTAAAGTCCTTAAAATACCTGCATTATTAAATTCAGTTAAGTGACTTGGCTTCAGTTCAGAGGGCGTTCTTAACCATTCTGGTCGTCCTGTGGGCCTTGTATTTTGCTTCCTCCTTGCCTTAGTCAGGGTTACTATTGCTGTGATGAAACACCATGACCAAAAGCAGCCTGGATAAGGAAGGGTGTTTTCAGCTCACACTTCCACAGCACTGCTCATCACTGAAGGAAGTCAGGGCAGGAACTCAAGCAGGGCAGGAACCTGGAGGCAGGAGCTGATGCAGAGGCCATAGAGGGCGCTGCTTACTGGCTTGCTCATATGGCCTGTTCAGTTGGCTTTCTTACAGAACCCAGACACCAGCCCAGGGATGGCACCACTCAACAGGCCGAGTCTTCCCCCATCAATCACTAATTAAGAAGAAAATGCCCTACAGATCTTATGGAGGCATTTTTTAAATAGATGCTCCCTCCTTTCATATGACTGTGTCAACTTGACCTAACCCTGCCCATCACCTTCCTCTACTCATTGGTGTTTATATTGCTGTAGTGTCCTCTTCTGGCCGGTGAGTGTTGTCTCCACTGGATGTTGACTCTACATCTCTACCACACATATGACATAATCTTGCTCTTAGTAGCTGTACTCTGCAAGTGTTGCCCATTTATGGGAAGAAATAGCATGTGGACCTCATTATTTAGGGATGTAATTAGCATGTAGTCCTAAGAAGTAAACCTCTCCAAAGAGAAGAGAACGATGCCAAATCACCCTGTGGAAAGAGTTGTGTCTCACCATGCCACGCTCTGAAACAGTGGTTCTCAAACTGTGGGTCCCGATCCCCTGGGGATCGCATATCAGGTATCCTGTATATCAGATATTTACATTATAACTCATAACAGTAGCAGAATTACAGTTGTGAAATCACAACAAAATAATTTTATGGTCGGGCGTCATTGGCAGCATTAGGAAGGTTGAAAACTACTCTAAAACCTGCTTATTTAAATAACAAAAACCATATTTGGTCTAAAACTGTTTCTCACAAGAAAAGGAATTTTGGTAACTGGGCAGTTGCTTGCTTTTCTTTATTCTCTGCCCTTGGCCAAACAGGGATTGGCTGTGGAGGCTGGGAGCAGGGAGAGTCAAGCTGTGATTACTGGACAGAAGCTGAGGTGCAGATTATCTGCCAGCTCTTGAACGTATGGGAACCCAGAGGTCTGTGGAACAGCATGGCCACAGGCAGTTTGTTTATAAGATGTGTGAACACTTCTGAAGCTTGTGCTCTCATAGTGGTTCCCCCCCCCCCCCCCAGGGAAATTCTAAGAAGAACAGAAGTCGATAGTTGCTGAGTTGCTGGCCAGTGACTGTCCCCTCCAGACCGACTGCAGCTGCTCCCTGGAGACGCAGGCTCCACCACCAGTGCTGGTGGCCTCTGGGAGGCTGAAGTGCTGCCGGACCTCGGAAACTAGCCAGTGTTGTCTGTGACCTTGAGGCATTTGAAGTCTATTTGTAAACAGAAGGCAAATACAGAATTTGATGTTGACAGTCAAATGGAAAACAATAGACATAACCATGGATATTGTAGGTTTCCTTACACTGTTTTTACTGTGCACTTTTTAAAATTAAGGTTTAATTTCAGTATGTAAGAACAACAAATATTTTGTATATTTTCAAACTCAATTATATGGTAATGGATTTGGTATCTATGGAATAGATCTATGTTTCTGGATAAAATGCTTAAATTGTCAGATGCCGTTACTTCCCGTATTGTCATTTCTTCTTATAATTGAAAATTGAAAGCTCTCTCAGATGGTTTTTAAAAGGGTCTCCCTTCCCCGACCCTCCCCTTTTCCCTTCCGTCCATGTCTTGGAGGTGCCGAGCCTCACAGTCTTTAGAGCCCCGTGGGTTTGCTGTCATGTGTGCAGCTGTGCAGTACTCTCTGTATTAGAATAATTGCTAAAGGAATTCATGTCAATAAATTCATGCCACGTGAACCTTTCAGTCTGTCTGTGCCAATGTGATAGAAGAAACCGGAAATACATCCAGCCCCAGCTGACCTAGGAGGGAACTTTTGACTGAGCAGTGACAGTCAAGCCTCTAGAAGGCCCTTAAGTTTTGCTGGGAGCCACCTTCCAAGCAAGGACCCTACCCTCTTTCAGCTCTCCCTGGACTCTGGTAGACATGTGCTATTCCAGCACCAACCTCAGGGTGCCTCTCCCTGCACCCCACTCCCAAGGCCACAAGCAGATGCTTGTGCTCAGTTGCAGAGAGGAAACTAAGGCATAGAGGGCAGAGGCAACCTGGCCACAGTCGGGAGCACAGGCCTGAGCCCGCTCACCAACACGCCCTTTGGGCACCACGTTCCCGGTGCTTTGTGTCTGGAGGGTGAAGTGTTCCATTTCTCAGTAACTCCATGAGTGTCGTCATCAACCTCTTTCATGTCTCCATGCAGAGGCCTGCAGTCCTTGTGGTCACCTTAGACTAAGTTTTATTTTTAAAATGTGTGCGTGTGCATGTGCGTGTGCGTGTGTGTGTGTGTGTGTGGTGTTTGCTTGATGCCCGTGGAAGTCAGAAAATGCCATGTCCCTGGAACTGGAGGTCTAGAGGGTTGTGAGTCACCAGGTCCATGCTGAGAACTGAACCAGGGTCCTCCGCAAGAGCTCTTAACTGCTCAGCCAGCTCTCCAGCCTTCCCCAGTCTTAAAGGGCCTCAAACGTCTCCATGACTTTGACATGAAGAGAAACCATAGATAATGGTAGATGATGCTGAGAAAATATACAAGAGCCACAGCAGCAGGGACGTCTGTTCTGTGTTGGCAGAGGAAGTTTGTGCTCTCAGCTGAAAGCCATGTCCTCAGATCCCACGGTGATGAGTGGGGAGGCCTGTCAGCAAGGAGATCCCTCTGCCTTACATTTCAGAGCAGTCGGGTAATTAGCTCCAAATTAGGATGGGGATCTGGCAATTATAGTTCTGTTCTTCTAACTCACTGGGGAGAAAAGGCTAGAGAACATTGGGACAACTTGCCATGAGAAGATGAGGAAAACGCAGCTTGGGAAGCACAGTAGGGCCTGTCAGGAAGGGCGTCAAAAGGCAGCTCCCCAATTGGAAGCTTAGTGCTATTTCACTGGGGGCTTCAAGTATTCCTGAGCCCCACTCCATGGCTTTCCTCAACACCAGGGAATAGAGTGAGATGGCCCAGGAGGGAAGTCTTTGCAGCCCAAGAATAGAAACAGCATAGTCCAGTCAACAACAGAATGTCAGTCAGGTCCTGCTCAAATACTAAAAGATACTCTTCCTTGGCCTGCCTCCCCCACCCTTTCCTTCTTTCTTGCTAAGCCTTGAATTCATGATCTTCTTCCTCAGCCTCCTGAGTGCTATAAGCATGTGCCATCACACTGTCTCCCATATTTCTTTAGATCACCTCTTTAGTTGGATTAATCAGACAGCTTCCACATTGTATTTTAATGTATGCCATCTACCTCAATGCTGGCAGGAACCACTCCTTGGGCTTAGACTTTTGCTGCATAGCAGGGTATTTTATACACAGAAGGCAGTCAGTAACTGCTCATTGGATACTTCTTAGGTATGGGGGCCATGGACCAACTTAGCCGCCAGTCAGCATAGCTCAAGCGATGCTAGGAGTGTCATCCTCATCGATAAAAGACTGTTAACTTCTGCCTGGTTGGAACTGATCTGGTTGCTTTCGATTGGCATTCTCAGTGAAAATGTGGGCTTTTAAGCTCAGGAAATTCCCATCCAAAGGGTATTTGGATTTCTATACTTAGCCAGAGCTCAGGTCATCTCAGATGCTTCCTGCAATGTGAGATGTCTGTCTTCCAAGTGCTTTCTTCCATACACTTTCCCCAAAGCCATCACTTTGTCTTGAGTGGCTCTTGTCATCTGTATGTAGACCATTGCTGTTGGGAGAGGAACAATGTTCTCATTAACCGTTTGAGAACTGGTCCTTCTCTTGAAGGCGTGCCCATCCTAACGGCTCCAGCCAATTTGGATTGTGAAGAACTCCAAGGTATGTACCAGATCTTACCCACAGAGACTTTGAGGATCTCCTTGTGATACTAAATCTTGAATCCTTTGAGTTCCTGTGATTGGGCAGGCTAGTTCAAGATCTTGCATTTGCCAGGTTTTCCAAGGTCACAAGACAATACCAGAGAACGTGTTTAAAACAGAGTCCCACTGCTGTGTGGGTCCATGGGTCTCCTTGGAGGTTCTCAGTGGCTCTGTGAAAAGGCTGTCAGGAAAGGAAGACTCTGAATAGGAGAAGGATGTCCTCTGAGGGTCTGTTTGTTGTGCAGCATGGAGAAGGAGCTGGAATAAAACGAGGCCCTAGCTGATGACATACATGGCTTTGGGGGCTCAGCCAAGGGCAGCCTAAGCCGTTTGCCACCATGTTGTCACACAAAAGAGCACTGCCAGAGAGAGTCCTATGGAGAAAGTGCTGGAATTAGAAGAAAGAGATCTGGGCAGCTCCCATGGGGCTGGTGAGATGGCTCAGTGTTGGAACAGGGGCTGCTCTATCCAGAGGTCCTGAGTTCAATTCCCAGCAACCACATGGTGGCTCAGAACCATCTATAAAGGGATCTGATGCCCTCTGTACAACTGATGTAGGCGTACATGCAGACAGAACATCCTACGTTAAACATACACACACACACACACAGACACACACACACACTGTGATCTGTGTTCATGAGCATGGCGATCTCCAGAGCAATGCTGGGTCACAGAAGGGGAGGATGCTCCTAGTTAAAAGATAAGACAGTTCTCCCTCATCCAGAGTAGGCTTTAGAAAATTACATGTCCGACCAGTTCTTAGAAAGTGTCAAAATTTCCATGAGATTTCTTCCACCAGCTGAGCTACCTCACTAACTAAGGCCATACCGCTTATTCAAAGATGACAAAAAGAGCCCCCTCAGAAAGCTGCTGTAGTGGTAGCAAAGTTTTCAAGTGTGTTGTTTTCTGTGTGCCTCTTCAGTCAGCTGTGGCATTCCTAAGATGACTTCCCACTCCCACGCCTTCCCTCCTCCTCAGAAGCTGGTGCTAGACATAAGGCTAAGGTACAGTAGCATAGGAACAGCATAACTCAGTCACCTGCTTTTTTTTTTTTTTTTTTTTTTAATTTGGTGCTCTGGGCTAGAGCAATGGCTCGTGGTTAAGGGCCCCGTGTTGCTCTCACAGAGGACTAGAGTTTGGTTCCCAGCACCCCTGTTGAGAGGCTCACAGATGCTTGTAACTTCATCTCCAGGGGTGTGTGATTCCCTTTTCTGGCCTCTTTGAGCATGCTTAGCTGTAGCTGGCATCATCTCAGAATGCTCGGTGCTTGTGAAATGCCTCCAGCTTCCTCTCACACCCACATTCCCACACAAACACAAAACAGGCTGCCGTCCATTAAACTCCAGGCGTGGTGTGGCAGGCAGCCACCACTGAGTCATGGCTGTGCAAACTCTACCTCTTTTTCTTCGCTTTTTTCTCCTGTCTCCTCTGCCCTGGCTTCACTCCCTGACCATCTTACCGGAGTGTTAGCCAGCTCCTGTTTGCTTCCATGGGAATTGTTCCTACCCCCTGAAGTTACCAGTGTTTTGCTTGCTATGTTCTGGGCTCTCACTTGCCAGACTTCAGATCTTGGCCCTTCCTAGGATGGCACAGTGAGTAGAGATGGGAGGTGAGGGGCCTCATCCTGCCCTTGTTTATTTCCGTTATTTGTGTTATGCTTTAAGCATGACCACAATTAGGAATCTTACCAGGGTAGAACGTTATCGCAAGGGTGCCCAGCTGTGTGATGTCAAGAGATCCTTTTCCTCCCTGAGTCCTGGTGCTTGGACAGACTAATTGAATATCTTTTCCGTTTTACCAGGTTTTCTAAGACCACAAAGACTATGGCAGGAAAAGTTTTTTTTTTTTTTTTTAAAGAGGAATCCCCCTGAATTCAGGGAGATGCTTCACCAGAACTCCAGCCTCCTCTCAGCTGCCAGTCCAGCGCTCCGGTGAGATGGTCACCGGCCTCCTAGCTCGCACACAAGCTCTCTTCCCAGGCTGTTCCTCTTGCAGACAACTAAACTAATAATCCTCGAAGGCCACTCTGAGTCCCTGAGGATGCGCTGGTGCCCAACTGAGTGTCCATCCTGGGGAATACAAAAGTGAGTGGGAATCCACTTGAATCAAAATACTTTTTGCTTAAAAACCTTCATGCTTTCTTTATGCTCCACATTCCACGGAGCCATTCCCACATCTCCTAAGTACTCCAAACCACCCTGGAATGGAATGGCTTCTCTGACTCAGCCTAGCCAATCCAACGCAAGTCTCCCCTCCGGGATACCGTGTCCTTCCTGGAAAAAGGGCGCCCTGCCTCCATTTTGCTGTGACTAGTTCTGTCTCGCTTGGAAAAGATGTTCTGAGAGTCACCTGTTGGAAGGCGACAGAGTAGATAGAGAGTGTATGTCACTGAAAACTAGCTGCGAGGGGGCCATCTCTTCCACACCTGCCTGCCGTCTCCAGGAGGCACACCTGAGGCAGCGCTGTGGCATTCCTGCCTTCAGCACACAGCTCGACCCTTCACCCATTCACCTAATCATCTGTGCACCAGCTGAGTGCGGATTTCACGCGGGAAGGAGGGCTTTTAGCATGAACACCCATCCTTCGCTGTGGGCCTAACTGGTGCCACCTTGGAAGGAAAAGAGGAGGTCCTCACAGAGGCTTCCAGAATAATTTCGTGACCTCTTCTTTCCAGCTTCCTTTTGGGGGACTACAGACTTGCCCGGGGACAGCTGACTAGTCCGGGGAAACGAATGTCCAAACTCATGCCAGAAAAACTTTGTTGGGAGGATCTGGAGTGGAGCAAGGAGGGAGGATGCCACAGGGGAAGCGGGGCGGGGCCAGCGCGGTGGCCATCCCCACCCCCACCTCACCCCACTCCCAGCAGCTAGGGCCCTCCCTCTTCTCCCTGCCCTTCTCCCTCCCCTTCTCCCTCCTCTCTTCCCTCCTCTTCCTCCCCTCTCCTCTTCCCAGTGTGGAATCGGAGCCCCAGCCGCGCTGCCCATGGGTGATCTGCCCCAGGGACAGGCCTGAGAAGGCTTGGGGGAGCAACTCTTTAGGATGGGGTCGCTCCAGGTCGCTGGAGTTTGAGAACGGGCAGAGGACGTCTCCTGACCCCCTCCTCCTCCTCAACTCCCCACCGGCGTCCAGGAAGGCGCGGAGCTGGGCCCTATCGGCTTCTCTCTGTCCTGGGACTGACTGCACGGAAAGAAAAGTCCAACTGCACCGGACAGTCAGGTTCGTGGGCAGGATGGGGAGGGGACTGCAGAAACCCACTCGTGGTGGTCCCCACCACCCAGACCTGGGTACCAGCCCTTGTCGGATTGGGCAGAGCTCCCTCAGAACTCGGGAGCCCCCCTCCGCCCCCCGCCGCCGCCCCCCTCTTTCCCCCCCCCCCCCGAACCCCCCTCCCGTGCAGGCCGTCTTTCTGGCTCCTGTTCTTGATGGTCCTGTCCCCTCTCACCTCTGGGTTCACCTCCATTTCTCTTGCCCTCAGAGATGACCAGCCAGGCCAAGGAGTCACACACAGGCGTTGGCACACTCTGCTTCAATATTTGCTGCAGCAGCAAACGCATGCGCCAGGATTTGGCATGTGGACTTTTTGAGTGCAGAATGGGATGAAAATATGTTCCTTTTCAGGAGTTGACTATTTCTATGGTGCAGTAGTACCTATCCTAGATAGCTAGCTGTCTACTGTCTGCCTACTTTCTTTCCAACCGAACATCCTTCATCAGTGACAGTTAACCTAGACGGCAAAGCTCATAAAGAAAAACAGAATGCTAGCCAATCAGTTCTCTTCAGGGTCCTTGAGATGGCTCAGGAGGTAAAAGGTGACTGCTGCCAAGCCTTGACAACTTGAGTTCCATTGCTGGGGACCGAAACGAGAGGAGAAAACCCACTAACCCGCACTGTTCTCCATAGTCCTCCCATGTACGGCGGCACTCACTATCCCGACTCCACGGCTGCCACGTACTGAACAAACAAAAAGGCAGCTAACGACGACAAAAACGCTGCGCAGAAGCTGATCTTTAGAGTAAGGGCTTCAGGCTCCATTCAGCTGTGTGAGTTTTGTTTTTCAGACCCCTCTAACCAGCGATTCCAGCCTCCTCCGGGCTGGAGGCTTTCATTTGCCTGGCATGCTTGGGCAGGTAGGCTGTTGTCCTTCTCCCCTGGCCTGCCCATCTGCAGGCTTCCTGCGCTCCCTTCCGGTTTGCACTTTCTCTCTCCTAAGCAGGAGTTGTGCGAACAAATGAAAGAGTGATGGAAGAGGCTAAAAAACAAGGACCACAAACAAACAAACCAAAATAGACAGCGCACTTAGTTTAACCCCATGGCTGTGGCTTCAGCTGAGTTCTGATTGGGCTAAAGAGTTGTTTAGCCCTTCTGTGTGGTTTTTCTGTCGGGTCTTATTATGGCTGAATCAATGTTTCCATGGCAGGCTTGGCTCCCTGGGTGCTTCCAGACAGCGTGCTGGTGCTGGTTCTCGCATGGAACTACAGCAATGGAGTCTGGAGTGGACTTTGTGGTCCTTCTGTCTGTGTGTTTCAGGGATTGAGTGAGGTCGATTGTCTAATTCTGTCACCCACTCAACATCAGAGCTGCTGGAGGCAGCCAGGGCCTCATCAGAGCTGAGCTGTGTGAGAAGGACTGCAGGGGAACACTGCACCTCACAGCACGAGAGGGACACAGGCTTCTGTTTGTTTGTTGAGGGTGTGTGCATGAGGGTGTGTGTGTGTGTGTGTGTGTGTGTGTATGTGTATGTGTGTGTGTGTGTACAAAGCTATGGGGGGTGGAGGAGGATGCTGGGTGTCCTGCTCAGTCCTCCTGTTTATTCCCTTGAGACAAGGTCTTTCCCTGGACCTGGGGCTCATTGTTTTTCCCAGTAGACTGGCAAACCCCAGCAAGCATCCTGCTCAGACACGCCCAGTTTTGCCAAGTTGAATGGGATCTGAACTCGGGCCCTTTGGCTGGCTCCTACGGAAGGCATGCTTCTGAAGAACGTGAGCTGTTCTCTTTCCGCTCAGACAATTAATGGGATCATAGCACCCGCTGAAAAGAACACTTTAAAGCAGGCCACGGTATAAGCAAAGATGTAAAAGACCATGCAGAGACTCATAGCTGCTATTAGTACTCTGAGAATAAGTGGCTGTTGACGAGACAGCTCCAGAAACGGCAGATAGGATGAAGAACTGAGGGACGGAAAGGCACACTGAGGTCCTGTTGTGGATGATACCTGTGGCGTTACAGCTATAGTAAGGGTGCCTGCACAAGACTGTCCATCAACAGTCCATTGTGGGTGGGGAGGGCTCCTAAGGCCCCACCCTTCCCCAAGGAGTTACAGGTAATTAGTGATTTCTAGGGGCTAGTACTCAGTGGGGTAATTACTGGCCAATTGCCCTTGCTCAAGTAAATAACCCCCTACCCGTGCTAGAACAAGCAATCCTGGTACAGTGCAATGGAACACACACACACACACACACACACACACGAGAGAGAGAGAGAGAGACAGACAGACAGAGAGAGAGACAGAGACAGAATCACAGAGACAGAGAGACACAAACACATACATAAAGACACAGAGAGACAGAGAGAGTGGGTGGGAGGGGCACTTGAGAAGGCTGGAGGGAGGGAGAAGGGGATAAGAGGACAATGAGAGAGAGAGATGATCAAAGTATGCTTTATATATGTATGGCATTATAAGAGAATAAATAAAACAAAACAATTCAAAAAAAGGATTTAAAAATCTGAGTTCATTGAAAAGTGGGGGAAGGCTCATTTTAAACAAGATATGTCACTTCTGCCTAGTTTGCCAGTCCCACATTTGTATCAACCACTAAGGCTTTGTCAGGGGTCTCATGACATCATAAAGTATTAGGACCACCTTCATCTAAATGCCAGGCCTTAAGCGTTGACCTGGTATGGCCTCCTCGCTTCGACAAAGAAGGCTCCTGATAAGAATCTTCAGTCTCTTCCTCTTCCTAAGAATTCCTAATTATGAATTTAATGCCCTGGAAGTCAACCTTACATTGCTTGGAGAGAAACTGCCTATCTGGCACTGCTCCATTTTGCTCTGGCTGGCTAAGCATGGGCTGCGCAGGATGCTGGAGATGTAAGAAGTTCACAAAAGGGTCCCTGACCTCAGGATGAGCAGGTTGGATAGTGGGGTGGAGGCTATAGCTCTAAATAGTGGGAGAAAGTCAGCTACCATCAGGCTGAGTCAAATGGGTTAGGAATATAGAAGGTGTGGTACATCAAGAGGGAGGAGAGCAGGGGTTGTCAAAAGGTAAAACCACTCAGAGGAATGCTATGTGGTCGTTAACACCATGCTGTACAGAATACTGACTCACATAGGAGATGCTTAGAGCGCGGGGTGGATTTAAAGAGCAAGTTATGGATTAGAATGTACTTTCCTTTTACTCTTTGAAAACATACCTGTAAAGACTGGAATTATATGCTTTGAAATGGATGGGGGCAGCGGCGCTGTAGTTGCTTTTGCTTTCTTTGTCTTTGCCAGGAGCTTCTCAGCCTTTTGACAGTAATGACGGCTAACATTCACATGGAGTGTTTCCATTTTAAAAGTCTTTGAGGTAAGAACTATTATTATTTTCATGGTGAGATTCAGAAACTAGGGTTAGAGGGGAACTGGCCCAAGGCAGGTGCTAAGTGTAGGAAACAAATCTTGAACTCAGGTCAGTGGTGAACATCTACACACCTCAATCACTACTGTCCACTGTCCTCATGCATAAATTATTAAGATTATTATGGAAAAGTAGAGGGAAGGGACATATTTTGATTGCTTATAAAATGCCTCCGCTGCCCAAATCCTTCATCTTCCACCGACCCTTTCCTTTGGAAGCCTTTGAGAATTGCTCCAGACTCACAGCACAGCTGGGAAACTGCTCTACCCTATGAGATGTATCCAGAATTCTCTGGAAGCTTCCCAGCCAGACTGGAGTTCCAGGAACCCCATGGGATTGTGGAGCAATCCAGTGCAAGGCTGGGGTTTTGGGAGGTAGGCCAGGCCGATGGTGACACAACTCAACTGCAGCATGTGTGGTGCCTGTGTTCAATTCCTAGAGATGTGGGAAAGACATCAGCATAAATTAAATGTATTTTTTACATTAAATTATGTGCATATGTGTATGGTTGGGGCTAGAGAGGATGCTGGTTGCCTGCAGCTGGAGTTACAGGCTACGAGTCCCCTGATATGGATATGGGTGCTAGGAGCTGAGCTCAGGCCCCCGCCAGAAGCAGTTCTCACCAGCCTGGGAAGTGGTGACCTTACACACTCCACATCTTTCTCTTGAGTTTATTTTGCAATTTACAATCTCCCTCCTTCCCTTCTTCCCTCCCTGCCTCCCTCCTTCCCTCTCTCCCTCCTTCCAAGGTCTTCCTATATACCCAAGGCTGGCCTTAAACCAGCTTTGTATTCAGGCTGACCTCAAAAGCATACCCTGACTTCCTTTGCCTTTGTTCTGGGTCTCCTGTGGTCTAGACTGGCCTCGAACCTGATGTGTAACCAAGGCTGTCCTTGAACTCCTGATCCTCCTAGCTCCACCTCTCAGGTTCTGGGATTGTGGATGTGTGTTTCCATGTCCTGATCTGACAATTTTTAAGAATGATTATTATTTTTTTAAAGATGAGATTTATTTCTTTCACACATGAGTGCTCTATCTGAAGGTTACCTGCATGCCAGAAGAGGGCATCAGACCCCAGTATAGATGGTTGTGAGCCACCATGTGGTTGCTGGGAATTGAACTCAGGACCTTTGGAACAACAGACAGTGCTCTTAACCTCCGAGCCATCTCTCCAGCCCATCAAAAATGATTATCAATTTGATTTTCCTTTTTTTTTCTTGACTCAGTTTTGGTCATTATTAAGATGATTCACTTAGGTGTTTTCAGATTTACTTTTTATTTTTTAATCAATTAATTTTTATTTTATGAGTGTGTGTGTTTTGTCTGCCTGAATGTATGTTCATCACATGCAAGCAAGAGACCTCAGAGAGTAGAGAGGGCATCGGATGCACCGACACTGGTGTTACAGACTGTACTGAGCCAAACCCTGGTCCTCTGTAAGAGCAGCAAGTGCACTTAACTGCTGAGCCATCTCTCCAGCCTGTGTTCTGTGTTCTTAGATTTATCACCATAAAGTTAGTCACAGTTTTCTTTGATGGCTTTATAGGTATTGACTGTAGTGTAATGTTCTTTATGTACTTAATATTATTACTTTGTGCCAAGTCTTTCATTTAAATTTACATACAATTCACTTAACCCTTTTCAAATCTATATCTTTGTATCTATGTATCTATCTACATCTCTATTTCTATCCCTATCATATCTATCATCTATCTATCTATCATTATCTATCTATCATTATCTATCTATCTATCTATCTTTCTATCTATCTATTTATCATTATCTATCTATCTATCTATCTATCTATCTATCTATCTATTTATCTTAAGCAAGGTCTTGGTTGGTATGAAATTTGCTGTAGCTCAGGCTGCCTTGAAACTCATGGCAGTCCTCCTGCCTCAGACTGAGGCTGGGATTATATTTTGGTGACATCATACTCCACTTACTTTTTTTTCTAACCCAGCTCACAGAATAACAGGTACCCTTATGACATTTTCATCCATCATCTTGGCTGCTTTCTCTGTCTTGCTCATCTCTCTGACCACTTTCTCTGCTGGACGTTTTTGCCTCTAGTGTTCTCCCTTCCACTTTCCTATCATATTCTTCTATTCTCTCCCTGTCGTGTTAGAGACCCCTCCCCCCCCACAGGCCTCTTCTAGTTTCCTGGCATCTACCCTTATTTCCCTTACCTAACTGCACACACTGACCAATATGTGCATCAACAATCCACAGGGATGGATAGCATTTGCCTTTGTTGTTGTTTTTTGTTTTTTTTTTGGGGGGGGAGGGGGTGTTTTTTTTTTAGCCTGGATTACCTTACTTAACATTTTCCAGTTCTACCTATTTTTCTGCAAATTTCTTTTTCTTTTTTTTTTTTTTTTTTTACAGACGATAAAATTCTGTTGTGTGTATAGACCACATTTCCATTATTCCTTCACCTCTTGACAGACATCCAGGCTGATTTTGTTAACTGTTAGTAATACAGCAGCAATGAACATGAGAGTAGAAATATCTCTGGAGTAGGATAGAAAATACCTTCTGAAATATGCGCAGGAGTGGTGTAGCTGGGTTGTATGATAGTTCTATATTTAGTTTTTTGAACCACCTTTGCCCTGGTTCCACAGTGGCTGACAATAGCTTAGGCTTTCACCAAATGTAGAAAGCATTCCTCTCTCCCCTCATCTCACCAGCATTTGTTACGGTTTTCCTGATGATGGCTAATCAGGGTGGGAAGAGATGGACTCTCAAAGTAGTTTTAATTTGCATTTCTCTGGTGGCTATGGATGTCTTTCTTAATGGACTTAGAAAACACATTTACTTAAGATCACATGGGTCTGTGGAGGAGGCGGTAGCCCCACTGGGCAGGTCCCAGGTAGCCTCAGCCCTCCTGCATCTGGTGCCACTTGCACCCCCTCAGATGTCTGTGAGCAGCCTGGCCCGGGCAGCATGCTTTTTATTGTTCTCCAAAAGCAGGCGGCCTGCCTCCAGGTTGAGAGCAGACTGTGGGTTAGGGTGAATCCACAGGCTCTTGATGGTGGTGCATGCCACTTGCAACCACCCAGTCCCTCGTGAGCACGTTGGCACACATCTCACCACTGGCACTCACATTTTGTAGAATATCTTAGAGGTAGCCCTTAGGTGGGTGGAGAGGCAGAGGAGTCCTTACCCAAAAGGAGTGGACTAGACCCCAGGCATAGGGGGTCCCCTCAGGGCCCTGTGACCTTCAGGCCGGTAAGGCCCTCCTCATTGGGGAAGACTTTATTGACATCAGATGGATCCTATGTCGGTGTTGTCACCTTCTTGTACCCTAGGCGGATGACGTGGGGGTAGAGCCTATACATTAGAGTTCATCACTTCAGAGGGCCGGAGACAGGGAAGGGAAAAGGGCCTTTTCCTGTTTAGCCCACAACCGCTTTAAAACTATCTACTGTGTAGTGAGCTCTTGCCTAAAGCACAGGTAGCAAACCTTATCTTTTATTCTGCAGGTTGTCTGTTCACTCTGATGCTAAAAGTATGTTTTGTTGTGCAGAACCTTTTTAGCTTTGTGTAACCTCATTTGTTAATGATTGGGGCTGTTTCCCAAGCTATTGGGGTGCCTCTGTGCCGTTGGTGCCCTGTTGAGGTATTTCTTGCCTATACTGTGTTCTTAGTGTTTTTTTCTTAGCAGTTTCTACTTCTAGGCTTATGCATGTATTATTTATGTATGTCCTGTGTCTATGTTCAGGTGCCCAGGGAGGCCAGAAGAGGGTTTTGGATCCCACGGAGCTGGAGTTATAGGTAGTTGTGAGCCATCATCTGGGGCTAGGAAACAAACCTGAGTCATTTCGAGAGAGCAGTAAGTGTTCTCAATGGTGAAACCATCTCAAGGAAATCAGACTGGCAGCAGCCCTGTGCCTTCCCTGACTCCACTTCCGCTCTAAGTAACAGGGGAACACAAATAGACTTCGGAGATAAGCAGAACTTGACCTCCAACCAAGCTTTGCCACCAGCCAGATGTGCATCCTTGGGCAAGTCATTCAGCATCTTTGCAGCTAAGTTGCTGCCTCTATAAAAAACAGGACTAGGAAAGCCTGCCTAAGTGAGTGTATCGGAATCCAAATGAGATACAGGAAATAGGAAGTCCTGGGCATATGTTAATATCAACAAACGCGGCCGCCTACCCTATTTACCCTCTGCTCAGATTGCTTCAAACAAGGACTGTGCTTCGTGGTGTCTAATCAGAGCGGCTGTGGCCACACCTCCTGTTTTCTCAAGAATCGCCTCCGTAGAATGCTCTTAGATGAGCATCCTGAAGATCTGATTGGCCATTGACCCCCCTCACCACTTAACTGCTGGGCTTTTCTTCCGCGTGATGGTGGCCCCCAAAGAGCCGTGTCCCTCTAACCAGAATTATTTCTTTGCTTTAATTGTGGGTGGCTCTGTCGTTGAGGGAAACAAACCCTTAATTTCATTATTCATATTGAGGTTTTAGATGTACCAGTCTCCCAGCTGCTATTTTCCTGGCGGGATCACGAAGGGCCTGAGACACGGCAGAGGGGGAGGGGTAGAGAAGGCATGAAGACGGGGCTTGGGGAGGAGGAATTTCTCAAGACTGAAACTGTGCCAATATTATAAGCATCATTTATCTGGGCCCGTGGGTTCTGTCTTTGGTTTAGAGAATCTAGAGTTTTGCAAGAGTCTTTTCAGTAATTTACGGTCATGGAATGGCGGGATGGATGATGGGTCACGACCCGTCACGTTCTCGCTGGGCTGAGTTCAGTCCTTGGGACTCACGTGGCGGAAGCACTGAATCCTGTAAGTCGTCCTCTGAGCCCTGAGGCACCGCCCCACCCTCTACACACAAATAAATAAATGCAAATTTAAAAGAAGATACAGCGAAGATGATAGCTGTGTGTGTGTTCATAAGTAGAGGGAAAAATTATGGAAAGAAAATGTAACTGAAATTACGGATACATTTCCATTTAAATATTTGTGGCTTATGCAATAAAAATAGCTTTTCCACTGTGGAACTCAGCCATGGGCTTTGTGGACGCAGCCCTGCGAATCTGATTTAGCACAGCCATGACACAGAGGTTCAGAGGCAGGCGACGCACCAGGTGCTGCTCATCTTTCTGAATACCTTTTCTCCTAGTTCACCAGGGCCATATTCAAAGTTAATTTGGAAGGTTGGGAATAATGAAAATGAAGTCACAAGCCTTGTTTCTTTTTTCTTTTTCCTGTCACTTCTTCTTCCCTTCCCTTCTCCCCTCCCCTTCCTTTCTAAGAGAGGGCCTGGCTGCCCATCAAGGCTGACACTGAGCTCCCCTTACCTCTGCCCTCTGCAGAGCTGCGCTTACAGAACTATAGGGCATGCTCAGGTCACATCATGCTTATGTTGGTCTCATTTTAGCATTGATACAAATAGAGAAATACTTGAATCTTCAAGTCTTTACACCAAGAGCCCTCCTCCGGGCAGCTTCAGGACTGTTGTTCATTTGTGTCTTGAAGCAGAGCCTCATCAATTTTGTGAAAATCCCAGTGCCTCTGCTAGGTGTGGTTTGGGTGTCCAGTCATGGTTATTTTAGGTAGTGTCCTTTTCGTCTGGTGTTCCTAATTGGTTGTGGTTGTTGTTATTATCTCATACAATACATCCTGACCAAAGCTTCCCCTCCCAGCACCCCACCTCCTCTCTCCCCTACATCCCCTGCTCCTCCATTTCCCTTCAGAAAAGAGTTGCTCCTAGTAGTAAGAAAAAAAAAAAAATCTTGTAGAAAAAGTGATCAGAGCTTTGCTGAAATCCGGTGATGGAGTCCGGTCCTCCAAGCAGGCACAGACTTCCTGAGATTATCGCTCTCCTGCTGTGAGGAGAGGGATTCCATTTGCCTATTGACATCATCTTCCTCAGTCATTGCTGAGTGTGCTGTATAGAGTGGTGGGAGGGTTGAGCCAACTTCCACCCCCCTGCTCGTCTGGCTCTGCCTCCTCCTCACGCTCACACTCCCCACTTCTGCCAGATGTTTTTACTTAACTGTGCACATGTGTGCATCCTGTGCGCCAGCCTCCTCGCCAGCTTGTCGGTCTGACTAAAGAGGAATCTTCCCCCAGCTCCCACAGGGGCACTGGAGAGGCTCTGTAAGGGTGTGTAGCCTCTCCTCACCTCAGGCTGGTGTTCCCTCTCTCTCCTTGGTTTCCTAGACTGCTTGAGATCTTTTTCCTCTGCCCAGTGGCTCACCCAGGGTCTTAACCCCTTCTCTTCCAGAACTTCCCTACTTGTCTTTTTTCTTATGCTGCCTTGTTTGGAACTCCTCGATGCACCAGACCCTGACTTAGCTTTGCACAGGACAGCTCCACCACTTTTTGACAACACTGCTCCATCGTTCAGCCATTCCTTACTGAACAACTGCTCTGTGCTATGAGAGACGCACAGCATCAACATTTTCTTCTTTCTTCCTTAAATAGAAGCATGGCGGGCAAGAGCCATCAGATCCAATCCTGGCCTCTCTCTTGAAGCCACCTCTCCTGCTTTTGACCTTATCTTGGTCACCATCCTTCCTGCTCTTAGCTCTGTTGCAGCAGGCTTTCCAAAATCTCAGCCTGATCCTCCCCCTTCTCTCTCCCCTAATGCCCTCAACCCCACCCCAAGGGCTCCCTACATATCTTCTTCCTGGGCTCAAACTCACAGAGATCCACTTGCCTCTGCCTCCTGAGTGTTGAGATTAAAGGCGTGTGCCACCATGCCTGGCAATTGTTTGATTATTCTGTCTTTAAATGTTTTCTTGGACTCCTCTTTGTATTTGGAATAAAATCAAATTTGTTAGCATGGGGTCTTTGCCCACCAGTGAGCCTTTTTGGCATTTCTTTCTGTCTCCAACTGTGCCTGCCTAGGTGCAGAGTTGGGTTCTCTTCTGCCACTGTCCTGCAGACTTGCTGTTCTGCCTTATCACTTCTGTCAGCCTTCATGGTGCAGCTCAACACTGTCTTAGTCTCGGTTCTGCTGCTGTAAAGAGACACCGTAACCACGGCAACTTGTAGGAGACAAGCGGTTAACTGTGGGCTGTCTTGCAGTTTTAGCAGGTCAGTCCATGATCACCATGGAGGGAAACATATAGGCATGGAACAGGAGCAGTTGCTGAGATCTTTACCTCCTGATCTGCAGGTGGCAGCAGGGAGGGATCAGGGAGGGGCGAGGAGAGAGAGAGAGAGAGAGAGAGAGAGAGAGAGAGAGAGAGAGAGAGAGAGAGAGAGAGAGA
>OU015742.1:99316829-99337465 GCA_907169655.1 Acomys percivali
CTCATGGCAGTGTGTGGTTGAGGCTCATGGAAGTGTGTGGTTGAGGCTCATGGAAGTGTGTGGTTGAGGCTCATAGAAGTGTGTGGTTGAGGGTCATGGCAGTGTAAGGTTGAGGCTCATGGAAGTGTGAGGTTGAGCCTCATGGCAGTGTGTGGTTGAGGCTCATGGCAGTGTGAGGTTGAGGCTTGTGGCAGTGTGTGGTTGAGGCTCATGGAGGTGTGTGGTTGAGGCTCATGGTAGTGTGTGGTTGAGGCTCAAGGCAGTGTGTGGTTGAGGCTCATGGCAGTGTGTGGTTGAGGCTCATGGCAGTGTGTGGTTGAGGCTCATGGCAGTGTGTGGTTGAGGCTCATGGCAGCGTGATGTTGAGGCTAGCCAATGTTGGAAGGAGGGTAGTGGGGGCTGGGCAATGTCCTGCCAGAGACAGGAGGAACACTTGTTCTGATCTGAAGAAGTGTGGGAAGACCCAGCGCAGTTCACTGGCAGTTGAAAGGTGGGTGAGGGAAGGCTGTTTAAACACAGTACAGATGGAACCTGGAGACTTCTTACATTAAGGTTAATGTGAGAGAGAATCACTGTCTTAGAATGACATGAATTCACAAAATAATGAGCTCTCTGTCACTGGGAGAGTCTATGGAGCTTCTAGCTTATTCCTGAGTAAGGATGCCATGTTAAAAATTCCTAGCCTGGCCAGGTGGCTCATGCCTCAGTCCAAAGAGGCAGAGACAGGAGGCTTTCTGGGGCCAGCCTAGCCTAATTAGTGAGTTCCAACCTAAGGAAGAAAGAATTTACTTGGGCTTATGATTTTAGCGGGATGACAGCCCCTAAGGTCTGGGGGGGCAGGAAGGAAGGCTTGGTAGCAGGAGACTGGGTAACTGTGAGGGGGGGGGGCAGCAAGAGGGAGGCTGGGCAGCAAGGGGCGGGGCAGCAAGAGGGAGGCGGGGCAGCAAGGGGCGGGGCAGCAAGAGGGAGGCGGGGCAGCAGGAGGATCAGAAAGCTGAGATTACATCCTCAACCACAAACTGTGAGGCAGAAAGAGGAACTTGCAAGTGAAGCAGGACTTGACCTCTCAAAGGCCACCTCTCCTGGCCGACTTTTTCCAGATATCCTGCATCGCGTCCCCAGACTGAGCTACCAACAGGGACCAAATGTGCAAACGAGGGTTGTTTCTCGTTCAAACCACCACAAAGTTAGACAGCACCTGAGGAGTGACACTAAAAATTCACCTCTGGTCTCCACATACATGTGCAGACAAGTTGCCCTTTGACTTCCACATGTGTGCTCTACACACACACACACACACACACACACACACACACACACACAGGTTCCTGACTTGTGAAATTGGACTAAATTAAGGCTCTTAAAAAAAATTAATTCTAGGACCCTGCCCCCTTTAAGGTAAACAGATCTCGTGCCTCTGTGAGATGATAAGGACACACAGACATTTGTGCAGTGATGTGGACCCACTTTGCTGTCCTCCTGACTGTGGTCTTTGGGGACTCTAGTCTTTGTCTCCACAAGGCAGAGCTCTCCGAGATGGACTTTGTATGTCCCAGCATGACCTGGCCAGGGATTCTACGGGCCCCCATCTAACACTGGTCATGCGCAGTGAGTGAGGCTTCTGTTGCTTCCCGCTCTGAGCCGAGCTGCGCCTGCGCCTCAGATGATGGAAGGCCTCCTTCCTCTCCCCTCTGTTCTTCTCTGCTGCAGGAATGTCTAACCTAGACCCTGGCTCTCAGGGTCTGTTGGAAAATCTGTTCCAGGATCCGCCCTGTCCTTGTATCTTTTTTGGCTTTCTCAAAGCCACACACCTCACTCCAAATACCTGGACTTCCTCCTTCTTCCGCCCCTCCTTCATTTTGATTCGGTATGCCCGCGAAGAAAGATGCCGTGGGAACAGTTAATGGCACCCTTAATTTACCGACAGACCAACTGGGCCAGGACACAGTTTCCTGACTTCCCAGCCCAGCCCTAGGCCTGGACAGCACGCTCTGTTTGCTAATAACACTGAATTCACACTGCAGCAAAGCTTCTCTCTCTATGTGGTCATTGTACCAGAAGAATTTGCTTAGGAACCAATCCCAGGCCCTTAGAGAGTTTGAGTCTGCACCGGAACCTGCTAACAGCAGCTCCCGGTGTGCAGACTTCCAAGGACACACTCATCCCCTGTGCGGTGTTTCCCCCAGGGTCCCTAAAGGCTGAGAACCTGTCGTTTTACAGTCAAGACCTGAGGGAGGTGAAGGAGGCTTGAGCAAAGTTGCTGGCCATAAGCCTTCCTGGTAGCCACACTTCAGGAAGACCACGAAGACGATGGA
Source organism: Acomys percivali (assembly GCA_907169655.1). Classification (NCBI taxonomy): domain Eukaryota; kingdom Metazoa; phylum Chordata; class Mammalia; order Rodentia; family Muridae; genus Acomys; species Acomys percivali. The sequence continues at coordinate 99,319,145 of OU015742.1, forward strand.
GCTGTTTCTGTCTTCCATGAAAGGCAGTAGGGACCTTGGAGGCAGACCTGTGTATGGCAGTGGGAGCTGATCAGATGTCTGGAGGCTGCAAGACACAGTGGAACTGATGTGGCCCCTCTGTAGTGAAGGAAGATGCATCCCAGGCATCCTATGCCTCAGTTGTGTAACTCAACTTTCGCCAAGTTCTCTTCACTACCCTCCATGCCCTGTGCCATTCAGCCCTGCCCTTGGCCCTCTAACAGGAAGATGAGAACCTATTATTGCTCCTGAGCCCTGGGGAGTAGGCACAAAAGCTGGGCAAAGATGCTAAATATGGACCCCATCCTATTGGCTCACCTGAACCCTGCATGTCTCCCTCCACCCTGTAGCAGGCAGAGTCTCTTCTTTGCAGTGGCTGCCTACCTAGTGCCGAGGTAGTGTTTTGAGATCCTACGCCACCTGGGGTGAATTTCCCCGCTCATACTTGCTGCTGCAGTCCCCTTTCCTTCCCAGACACAATCAGCTTCTCCCCTGTACTTTCCTGGGCACGGTTCTCCACTCTTACAGATCCCACGAGATACTCTGGGATTAGCGCAAACTCACCTGACGCCAGGTATTCTTGCCAAATGTTTCTTGAGCTCTGGGTTCTTAGTCTACACTAAGACATGGAACCCAGGCATGGGTAAGACTCCATCAGCCCCGGGCCTGAGTGCAGGATTGAGGAGACACCCAGCCTTCTGTAAGAAAGGTTTTTGGGAACTCCAGCCTGGATTCCAGGCCAGTCACCAAACACACCTACTCTGGGCTTTCCTGGGAGCACTCTGTGCTTCTGCCAGGCTCACCAGGTCCTCACTTCTACCTGGAATTTGCTGTCCTAGCCATTGACTGCACTGTTCTATGCAACCATTTCTACAGCGTCCCACTCCAAAGCATAGAGATTTCCATCAGTAAATGGATGGAGGAGCAAGTACAGGGCATATCCACACAGTACAGGGCATATCCACACAGTACACAGTACTATACATCCTTAAAAGGGCATGGGATTCTGATACCTGCTTCAATCTGAATAAATCTTCAAGACACAATGCTAAGAGAAATAACCAGACTCAATAGACAAACAGGGTAAGATTCCAGTTCTAACAGGTCCCTAGAGTAGTTAAATTTACAGCAAAGAAAGTCAAACAGTGGTTACAGGGGCTGGAAGATCTGGAACAGCAAAGAATTAGTGTTTTGTTGATATAAAATTTCAGTTAAGAAAGCTACCAAATTCTGGGAATGGATGGTGGCAGTAGTTACCCCCCCCCCCCCCCTCTCTCTCTCTCTCTGTATGTGTGTTTCTGCATGTTGGTGCAGCAAGTGTGTTAGTGTTTGTTTGGAGGTGAGACTATTGGGGTAGGTTCTTGCTTTCCACCTTATTTGAGACACAGTCTCTTTGCTGCAGCATAAATCAGACTTTCTAGCCCCCTTGGACCTCTGGCCATTGCCCTGCCCTAGTCTTCCCATAGGAGCATGCTGGGATTAAAGGCACTTGCACTACTGTGTCTGGGTTCTCAGGATCCACTTAGGTCATCAGCCTTGCGTTAACACACTTTTTTAAACCCATGGATCCATCTCCCCAGACCTTGGATGTTTTTAATAGCACAGAAATATACAATTGACAATGGTCAAATGGAAACATTTCTGTTCATTTTACCACATGGCCATACACCACAAAAGTAGAGGCTTAAAATTCGCGTTTCTATGCTGTCTTCTGGATTTATGGATGAGGTGAGCTCAGCTGGGTGTCCCTACTCAGAGACGTCCCTGTGGCTGCAAACACAGTGATGGAGAATGCAGTCCCTGAAGGCCTATTGGTCAGGACACCCAAACCTCTGCTTTCATGCCTTTGTCCCAAGGTTGCGGCAGGCAGCAAAGTGACATTCTGCCTGTTCTCTGAACTGTCGCTTCTTACCATACTGCATCTGGTAGAACACCCAAGAGCAGCCACATTCAGGGTGGCAAGAAACAATTTCCTGATGGGGGAGGGGAAAGGCCAGGTGTGGGGAGAGTGGGAGTGGAGATGTCTTCACGGCCCTTCATCTTGGGAAGGCACCAGGCTGTCCTGTGCTTGCTGGAGTCCTTGGGAACCAGGCAGACAGGCACTCACTTCTCAGTAGAGCCCCCCCTTCTTGGACGAGTGGCTCCTCATGGGTTGTGGGGGTTTGAAGGAATCTTGGCAATCCCTTAAGATTAGGGGCTTGTTTAAATGTAGAGCCAGAGAGAAGTGGGGCTTTAAGAATGGCATTAGCCCTACTCACCAGTGGCTGACCCAGGGCCTGAGAGCATGGAGCGCTTATACGGGGGGTGGGGGTGGGGGTCTCTGTGTGCAAAGAGCAGAAGAAGAATGGGTTCGTGGTGGAGAGATGGCGGTGGGAGGAGGATCGCAGAGCTGCCTTTAGAGTTGGCAGGTGGCCAGCGATTGAACTGAGCTCTTGCTAGGCAGGGCTGGATATGTTAGGCACTTCTGAGTCTTGCTGGCCAGGGCTATGCAGAGGCACCTGGGGTGGCCTCCCAACATGTTTCCTGAGCAGGAGTCACCCAGAGTTCAGAGGCAGAACCTGCATAATCATAGCACAAGCTCCCCCAGGCTAAATAGAAGCTAATGGGAGAGCCCCTGTCTTTGTAGATGCAGGCGTTGGTGTCCGGTTACATACAGCCGGTTTTTCCATGCAAAATAATTTCAAAGTCTTTGGTACCTTCTGAAATAGGATAAAATTCATACGTGTTTTTGTGTTTCCAAAACCTAGAAATACAGATGTTGATAGCTATATTTGGCACCAAGACATCAATGTTTGTAACTAGGTCCATAACCAATGCCTTAAAAAAAAAAGCCTCTAATTTTGTGGTGGCTCAAGCCACTGCATATTCATACACATACATTTGTGGAATTTTATGGGGGTGGCTGGGACAAAAGCAAGCACAATTTTGTTCTCTCATTTGGTAGGTGGAGTGATGTATAGATGTGGGTGTTTCTGGTCAGTAACAGGCAGGTCTGGCCCTGGAAAAAAACAGATTTTTTTTTTGCCTGTGGGATGTGCATGCAGCCATTATACCCAGGACCCACCTCAGTGATGCTCAGCGAAGGTAACTGACTTGTTGCCAGGGTCACTAAGGCCAAGTTGCAGAGCGCCTTGACACTGACGTTGACAAGCACATGATGCAAGTCATGGCAAACATGAACAGAGCCTAAGTCACCACTCTGATTTACAGTCGCATGGCTTCTCCCCTGGAGCCCTCTGCCCTGGAAGCCTCTCCCCCTGAGCCGGGACCCTGGATTGCTGCCCATTCTCCATCTTCCGTGGATGTTAGCAGAGTGCAAGCACATTGCATCCTCCATTTGTTGTTTCTTTTTGGGCCTTTCCACCAGTTTAGAAACTCCTTCAGAGCAGGATCCTGTGGGAGCAGCCATCTTTGTTGTCTTCCTTATTGCCTTGCCCCAGGCAGGGTCAATAGGCTGTGTGCTCCCTTTTCTTCCAAAAGGCAGCTTGGTCTAGTTTCTCCCAGACCCAAGCCCTAATCACAAAACCATAAAGCTTTCCTCTGTTGTCCCACAAGTTGCCCTACACACTGCGCACGCACGCACGCACGCACGCACGCACGCACGCACGCACGCACGCACGCACGCACGCACGCACTCACACTGATAAAGTAAAAACTATGTAAGCCTTTACTTTTTGTAGGCTTTTAGACTTTGGAAAGTTCTGCTCATTTTCAGGGAGGTGACTTGAAGGCTGCAGGAAACAGGAGACTGGCATATCATGACCACGACCACACCGTTTGCAGCTAGTTTTATTGAGCAGCCTTTTTGAGGTTTCCCAGAAGACTTCAGAAGCAAAGCCCAGGAACCATTGCTGTCCGGTAACCTCGGGGTGGGGGTGGTGGGGCGGAATAGTGCCCTTTCTCATTTCTCTCTGACTGTGTTTCTCTTTTCCACTGAAGAGCCCACGGAAGCTAAATGCCAGAAGGCCGCCTTGAAAGTGGCCCTTGTGTGAGGTGCTCACCCCAAGGAAGAATGCGTGTCTGTCTCCTTCTAACGGCCAGGGTGGGTGGAATTTTCTGGAGCATGGGCAGCTCTGAGGTCCTTTCAGTGCATCCCCTGGGAGCAGAAGGTAGGTAGATCAGGAAGAAGGTCATTAGCAGGACTGTCAGGGATCTGTGAACCCAGGGAACAAGGCTCTGGAAGCTGTAGGCAGAGATACTCCCACAGATCTAGTGCCCCTGCAGGGTAAAGATATGGCTTGTTCCCTTTGTCCTAGAAGTGTGGGTTGATTTTAATCCTCCCAGCTTAGTCTCCCCAGACCTAAACACCCCATATCTCTTTTGTTCCTGCTCTCAGTCCAGTTTCAACCTTGGCCTTCCTGGGTGTGTCTTTCTCTCTTTTCCTTCCTGGACCTTGTAAATTGGCCCAGCTTCGACTGTGGGCGCCCTGTGGCTTTCCTCTTTCTCTACTACAGGAGTAAACCCTTTCCTAGGCTAGCAACCCCCTCGACTGTGTCCAGCCTCTGCTCTTCTCTTTTCTTAGGATGGTCTTTGGTATCTGAGTAGGCACTTCTACAGGGACAGACCTCAGACCTGACCGTGTGTGGTAAGGAGAGATGACAAATATGGAACGTGATGTAGTTGGGAGGAGGCAGCTGTGAACCCGTGGCCACAGGCAGAGCAGTATGGAATCCTGTGAAGCCTTCTAGTGCCCCACCCTCATGAAACAGTCTGAGCCTCTCTCTCCCCTTATGGGTTCTGTTCATTGGCCAGGGGAGGCCAGGGCCTGAGGGCAGGAGGTATTGGTGTGGAGGCTGGATGGGCAGCAATCGGAGCAGGTAGATGTCGCCCTCATACCCAGAGTATGCCCTTGTTCACTTGTGTCAGTCAAAGGCAAAAGTTCCTTCCATGTGTCAACTTTTGTCCCTTGTCTAGGAAAGCAAAGGTGAGGATATCTCCTTTTGTGGGCTTTTATTGTGACAAGGAAGGGACATGCGCCTGCTATTTGTCCTTAGAGCTATGCCCAGAGCCTACTAGTTCAAAGACACCACTGTGGGCCTGGAGCGAAGCCTCAAGGCTGGAATAGAGGAGTCCGCAACAGAGAGGAGGCTGAGGTGATTAAAGCTCGTTGTGAACACGCCAGTTCTGTGTTCTAGAGTGTTCTGACACCCAGGTACCACGAAGATCCTAAAGCAAATCTGTGTGCTTCTCCCTTCCTGTGGAGGCTCCTGGGAATTTGAGTGGGCTTCACTGATGTATTAGAATGTTGGAAGATACTGTCATGAAGAGATGTGTCAATCCTTTATATCAGGATTTTGTAAGCACATTGGTTACTGGGTATTTTTCTTTCTTTCTGTCTTTTTTTTTTTTAATTAATTTATTCTTGTTACATCTCAATGGCTATCCCATCCCTTGTATCCTCCCATTCTTCCCTCCCTCCCAGTTTCCCCTTATTCCCCTCCCCTATGACTGTTCCTGAGGGGGATTACCTCCGCCTGTATATGCTCATAGGGTATCAAGTCTCTTCTTGGTAACCTGCTGTCCTTCCTCTCAGTGCCACCAGGTCTCTCCCTCCAGGGGGCATGGTCAAATGTGAGGCACCAGAGTACGTGAGAAAGTCATATCCCACTCTCCACTCAAGTATGGAAAATGTTCTGTCCATTGGCTAGATCTGGGTAGGGGTTTAAAGTTTACCGCCTGTATTGTCCTTGGCTGGTGCCTTAGTTTGAGCGGGACCCCTGTGCCCAAATCTGCCTATCATAATGTTCTACTTGTAGGTTTCTAGGACCCTCTGCATCCTTCTACTTTGCTATTCTCCCATGCTTCTCTCCTCTAGAGTCCCAATAGGATGTCATCTCCTCTGTCCCAGTTTCCTGGTAAGTGAAGGCTTTTGTGGGACATGCCCCTTGGGCTAGTATGCAGATATAAGTGAGTATATACCATTTGAGTCTTTCTGCTTCTGGGTTAACTCACTCATTATTATCATTTCTACCTCAATCCATTTATCCACAAATTTTGGGAATTCCTTGTTTTTAATAGCTGAGTAGTATTCCATAGTGTATATATACCATAGTTTCTTTATCCATTCGTCTGCTGATGGACACTTAGGCTGTTTCCATGTTCTGGCTATTATGAATAAGGCTGCTATGAACATGGTTGAGCAAATTTTCTTGTTGTGTGCTGCAGCATCTTCTGGGTATATTCCAAGGAGTGGAATAGCTGGGTCTTGAGGAAGCCCTATGCCCAGTTTTCTGAGATAGCACCAGAGAGATTTCCAAAGTGGCTGTACTAGTTTGCATTCCCACCAGCAATCAGGGAGTGTTCCTCTCTCCCCACATCCTAGCCAGCATGTGGTGTCGCTTGAATTTTTGATCTTAGCCATTCTGATGGTTATAATATGGAATCTCAGAGTTGTTTTGATTTGCATTTCCCTGATGACTAAGGAGGTTGAGCATTTCTTTAAGTGTTTCTCAGCTATTTGATATTCCTCTGTTGAGAATTCTCTGTTTAGTTCCAAGCCCCATTTCTCAATTGGGTTATTTGGTTTGGTGGTGTTTAATTTCTTGAGTTCTTTATATATTTTGGATATTAGACCTTTGTCAGATGTAGGGTTGGTGAAGATCTTTTCCCAGTCTATAGGCTGTCGCTTTGTTCTCTTGACAGTGTCTCCAGCCTTACAGAAGCTTCTCAGCCTCATGAGGTCCCATTTATTAATTGTTGACATTAAGGCCTGGGCTGTTGGTGTTCTGTTCAGGAAGTTGTCTCCTGTGCCAATATGTTCCAGGCTCTTCCCCACTTTTTCTTCTAAGTAACTTAGTGTCTCTGGTTTTATGTTGAGGTCTTTAATCCACTTGGATTTGAGTTTTGTGCAAGGTGACAAATATGGGTCCAGTTGCATTGTTTTACACATAGATATCCAGTTAGACCAGCACCATTTGTTGAAGATGCTATCCTTTTTCCACTGAATGGATTTGGCTTCCTTGTCAAAAATCAAGTTACCATATGTATGTGGATTCATATCTGGGTCTTCAATTCAAGTCCACTGATCAACCAGCCTGTTGCTGTGCCAGTACCATGCTGTTTTAATTACTATTGCTATATAGTACAGTTTGAGATCCAGTATGGAGATTCCTCCAGAGCACCTTTTATTGTACAAGATTGTTTTAGCTATTCTGGGTTTTTTGTTTTTCCATATGAAGTTCAGAATTGAACTTCCAATGTCTTTAAAAAATTGTGTAGGTATTTTGATAGGGATTGCATTGAATCTGTAGATTGCTTTTGGTAGGATGGCCATTTTTACTATGTTAATTCTCCCGATCCATGAGCAAGGAAGATCCTTCCATCTTCTCATGTCATCTTCAATCTCTTTCTTCAGAGTTTTGAAATTTTTTTCAAACAAGTCCTTAGTTAGTTAGTCCTTGCTTAGTTAGAGTAACTCCTAAATATTTTATATTGCTTGTGGCTAATGTGAAGGGTGTGGCTTTCCTAATTTCTTCCTCTGCAAGCTTGTCATTTGTGTATAGGAAGGCTACAGACTTTTTTGAGTTAATTTTGTATCCAGCCAATTTGCTGAAGGTGTTTATCAGCTGTAGGAGTTCTCTGGTGGAATTTTGAGGGTCACTTATGTACACTATCATATCATCTGCAAATAGGGATAATTTGATCAAGGATACCCTTGTTGTCTTATTGCTCTGGCTAGAACTTCGAGTACTATATTGAAGAGATATGGAGAGAGTGGGCAGCCTTGCCTTGTTCCCTATTTTAGAGGGATTTCCTTAAGTATCTCACCATTTACTTTGATTTTGGCTATTGGCTTGCTGTATATAGCCTTTATTATGTTGAGGAAAGTGCCTTGTATCCCTGATCTCTCTAAAACTTTAAACAGGAATGGGTGTTGGATTTTATCAAATGCTTTCTCTGCATCTAAAGAGATGATCATGTGGTTTTTTATTTTCAGTTTGTTTATATGGTGGATTACATTGATGTATTTCTGTATATTAAACCATCCGTGCATGCCTGGGATGAAGCCTACTTGGTCATGATGAATGATATCTTTGATGTGTTCTTGTATTCGTTTTGCAAGTATTTTATTTAGTATTTTTGCATCGATGTTCATAAGAGAAATTGGTCTGAAATTCTCTTTCTTTGTTGAGTCTTTGTGAGGCTTAGGTATCAACGTGACTATGGCCTCATAGAATGAATTTGGTAATGTTCCATCCATTTCTATCTTTTGGAGTAGCTTGAAGAGTATCAGTATTAGCTCGCCCTTGAAGGTCTGGTAGAATTCTTCACTGAAACCATCTGGCCCTGGGCTTTTTTTGTTTGGGAGACTATCAATGACTGCTTCTATTTCTGTAGGGGAAATGGGACTATTTAGCTTGTTTATCTATTCTTCACTCAACTTTAGCAAGTGAAATTGATCAAGAAAATCGTCCATTTCCCTTAGATTTTCAAATTTTGTGGCACATATGCCTTCAAAGTAGGATCTTATGATTCTTTGTATTTCTTCAGTGTCTGTTGTTATGTCTCCCTTTTCATTTCTGATTTTGTTGATTTCAATACTGTCTCTCTGCCTTTTAGTTAGTTTGGCTAATGGTCTGTCTATCTTGTTGATTTTCTCAATGAACTAGCTCTTGGTTTTGTTGATTCTTTGGATTGTTTTCTTAGTTTCTAATTTGTTAATTTCAGCCCTGAGTTTGTTTATTTCCAGATGTCTACTCCTTTTGGGTATTTCTGCTTCTTTTTTTTCTAGGGCTTCCAGTTGTGTTGTTAAGATGCTTATGTGCGATGTTTCCAATTTCTTTTTAAAGGCACTTAATGCTATGAATTTTCCTCTTAGCATTGCTTTCAATGTATCCCACAAATTTGGGTACGTTGTTCTTTCATTTTCATTGAATTTCAGAAACTCATTGATTTCTTTCTTTATTTCTTCCCTGACCCAGGAGTCATTTAGCAGAGAGTTGTTTAGTTTCCACGTACATGTAGGCTTTTTGTTATTTCTGTTGTTGTTGAATTGCAGCCTAAGAGCATGGTGATCTGATAGGATACAATGTATTATTTCAATCCTCTTGTATCTGTTGAGGCCTGCTTTGTGACCTACTATGTGATCAATTTTGGAGAAGGTTCCATGGGGTGCAGAGAAGAAGGTATATTCTTTCTTGTTTGGGTAAAAGGTTCTATAGATATCTATTAGATCCATTTGACCCATGGCATTGGTTAATGATGTTATTTCTCGGCTTAGTTTCTGTTTCAATGACTTATCCTTCAGTGATAGTGGGGTGTTGAAGTCTCCCACTATTATTGTGTGGGGATTGATGTGTGGTTTAAGTTTTTTTTAGCAGATCTTTTACAAATGTGGGTGCCCTTGTATTGGGAGCATAGATGATCAGGATTGTGATGTCATCTTGGTTGACTTTACCTTTGATGAGTATGAAGTGTCCTTCCTTATCCCTTTTGATTAATTTTGCTCGAAAGTCTATTTTGTTCGATATTAAAATGGCTACGCCCACTTGCTTCTTGTGACCATTTGCTTGGAATATGTTTTTCCAACCTTTTACCCTGAGGTAATGCCTATCGTTATGGGTGAGATGTGTTTCTTGAATGCAGAAGAATGTTGGATCTTATTTATGCACCCATTCAGTTAGTCTGTGTCTTTTTATTGGAGAATTGAGGCCATTGATGTTGAGAGATATTAACGACCAGTGACTGTTAAGAGCCTTAATTTTGATGTTGTTTTCAGTCGAGTGTTTGTGTAGTTGTGTTTTTGCCATGGTATAGTTACCTATTTCCTGAGTAGTTTTGGTTGTAGCTTGACCCTTTGGGATGGAGTTTTCTTTCTAGTACCTTCTGTAAAGCTGGATTTGTGGCTAGGTACTGTTTGAATTTGTTTTTGTCATGGAATATTTTGTTTTCTCCGTCAATGGTTATTGATAGTTTTGCTGGGTAAAGTAGTCTGGCCTGGCATCTGTGGTCTCTTAGGGTTTGCAGGATCTCTGTCCAGGCTTTTCTGGCTTTTATGGTCTCTGCTGAGAAATCGGGTGTAATTCTGATAGGTCTGCCATTAAATGTTATTTGACCCTTTCCCTTGCAGCTTTTAATATTTTTTCTTTGTTCTGTATGTTTTGTGTTTTGATTATTATATGATGGGCAGTTACCTTTTCTGGTCAATTCTATTTGGTGTTCTGTAGGCCTCTTGTATGTTTATAGGCATCTCTTTCTTTAGATCGGGTAAATTTTCTTCTATGATTTTGTTGAGAATATTTTCTGGGCCTTGGAGTCTAATATCTTCTCTTTCTTCAATGCCCACGATCCTCAGATTTCTTCTTTTCATGGTGTCCTTAATTTCTTGGATGTTTTGTGTCAGGAGTTTTCCAGATTTGGCATTATCTTTAATGGTTGCTTCAAGATCTGTGATTGTATCTTCTAGACCTGAGATTCGTTCTGCCATCTCTTGGATTCTGTTAGAAAAGCTCACCACTGTGTTGCTCGCCTTCTTCTCTGAGGTCTCACGTTCTCGTTTTTCTTCTGTCTGTGTGTTTATCATTGAATCCATTTTCATCTTCAGATCTTGAACTGATTTTTTGATTTCTTTCATCTGACTGTTTGTATATTCTTGAGTTTCTTCCATTGCCTCTTTATAGGTCTTCAGAGCTTGAACCGTTTTATTTATTTCTTTTATCTGGTTGTTTGCATTTTCCTGAAATTTTTCCATTTCCACTCTATGTGCTTCTTTATGTCTCTCACCTATTTAGCTGTGTCTTCCTGCATTTGATTACGAATTTTATTTGTTTCCTCCATTAATATCCTCATTACTAAGGATTTGAGGTCATTTTCTTGTATTTCTGTTGTATTTCAGTTCCCTGGGTTGTTTTCTTTGGGATAGCTGGAAACTGGAGACCCCATGTTGTTTTGGGTTTTTTTTGCGTATGCTTTTATGCTGTCCTTTAGACATCTTGTTGTCTTTGTTTTTGTTGGGTAGCTTCCAGAGTTGGATGGAGCGAGTCTGATGATAGATTCACTTGTTTTCTCACGATTTCCGTAGGCTGGAAGCTCTGATACTTCACTGGTGTGGATGGCAGGAGGTTAGCCCAGTCGTTTTAGACTCTCACAGTCAGTGATCCTCAGCTCTCCTGTGCTGTGGGTCCTGCAATCGTTCTGGGTCTCTAAATGAGCGCTGGGTCAGGCCAAGGTATCCACAGCCCTCTGAGTTCCCTGCCAAGTCCAGCCATGGACACTGGGCCCAAACCATGTGCCAAGCTCGGCTAGATTCTCAGGGCCTGAGCTGTCTGCCAAACTCCGCTAGGGATTCTGGGCCCAAAATGCACACTGGGTCCAGCCAGAATTTTTGGGCTCGGACTGCGCACCAAGCTCAGCTAGGGGCTTTTGGCCCAAAGTGTGTGCTGTGGTCAGTTATTGCCTCAGGGCCCGAACCGTCCGCCAAGCTCAGCCAGGAATTCTGGATTCAAACTGCACACTGTGTCCAACCAGAGTCTTAGAGCCGGGACTTTCCTAAAAGTTCCATTAGAGTCTCTGAGCCCAATCTGTCTGCCAAGCACAGTTAGGGACTCTGGCCCCAAACTGCACGCCGAGCTCCACCCGAGTCTCCGGGGCAGAATTGTGCATTGAGCTCAGCCAGGGACTATGGACCCACACTGCGTGGATAGTCCAGCCAGAGCCTTGGGGCCGCCGAGCCTGTGAGCACAGCTCAGGTAGAGACTCTAGGCCTAATCTGCCCCACAAGTCCAGCTAGGGCCTCTGGGATGAATCTGTGTCAGTGCCCCAGAACTGCCCACTGAACTGAGCTAGTGTCTTGGGCAGAACTGCTCATTGAGGTGAGCTGGTGCCTAGGGTAGAACTGAGCTCTCCGCCCAGCCTGCATCACAGCAGGAGAACTGTGGCTGCGCTGAGCTGGTGCCTAGGGTGGACCTGAGCGCTCTGCCCAGCCTGCGTCACAGCAGTAGAACTGCTGCTGCGCTGAGCTGGCGCCTCGGGCAGAATTGCTTGCTGTGCTGAGCCAGCATCTCCACGGCACTGAGCACTGAGCTGAACCCGGGACTCTGGGGCTGAATGTCCGCCGAGTCCAGTCTGGGTCACAAGGAGCCACGCGACCCAAATCCTGTCCAGAGTCCCCTCTCCTGCAGTAACTCCTACCGGCCACCACACCAATCGCCTCCACCAAAAGCCTCTAATCTGCAAACCTCAGCCACTGCTGCTGGTGCCGCTGGTGCTGCCACTGCTGCTGCTGCCTCTGCCACTGCCACTCCAATCTGAGAAAATCTGCGCTCCTCCGGTGTGCAGGGGCAGCAGGTCCTCTGCACCCTGGTCCCTCCGAACCGTGGAGCACTCCTGCTGCCGTGGTGTCGGGACCCCGGTGTTCCTGGCTCAGAAATCTGTGCAATTCCCTGAATTGTTCATTGGAACTTCCAAACACGGTCCACACTGCTCGCCGCCATCTTAGATCCTCCCTCTGTCTGTCTTAAAAATTTTTTTTTCTACTCCTATTGACTTCTTACTTTGGGAGCTGGTGTGTACAGCATTGCTTTTTTCTGGAGGCTAGAAGTCTGGCTCAGGATGCTGAGGGCTACATATTGTCAACTCTTGTACTCTCATGGTAGACAGACTATATCGGTTACTGTGTCACTGTTGTGATAAAATACCTGACAAAAATAACTCAAGGAAGGGCTTATTTTGCCTTACCCTTGAGGGTGCAGTTCATGGTGGCAGGAACATGAGGTGTCTGGTCACACTGTTGCTGGACAGGGGTTGGGGAGGAGAGGAGAGGTGAATGCTGGTGCTCAGCTTACTACTTTTTTCTTTTTGTTTAGTGTGGTACCCTAGCCCATTGACGGTAGCACCCACATTCATGGTGAACCTTTCTTCTTTAGTTAAAAATTCCTAGAATTTACTTTCCTCCTCACTAGAAGAAAGCGTGTGTCGTGCAGACTAAGGCCGGGGGGGGGGGGGGGGGGAGCAGGGGGGGATGGAGGAAGGAAAGCCTATGTGCGGTACCTCCTATGAGGAACTGACATGAGGAAAATGTTCTTCTGTTTGTTTGGTTTACCTCACTTTTTAAAAGATGGTCTCACTCTACAGCCGAGGTTGACCTGATGAGCTCACTGTGTCATCCAGCGTGGCCTTGGCCTTATGACACTCCTGACTCAGCCTCCCATGGGCTGAGATGACAGAGCTGAGCCACCATGCCAGGTTCAGGTGACCTTTGGGCAGATGAGAAACTGAGGCCAAGGGCCTTCCATTTTGCAAGTCTCTATAGCATGTATGATCGTGCCGGATACCTGTTCAAATGTCACCATGTGAAAAAAGAAAATTTAAGGCTCGGGGACAGCCCAGTGGCAGAGCCCATGTCTATCTAGCACCTCAACAAACCAAGATAAGAACACAGACCTCCCAGAGAGACCTCCCCCCCAAACAATAATACACCTTACAATCATAATGCCTACCAAACTGTAAAATGTGGGTTCATATAAAGACTCCTTGGGGGCAGTTTGGTCTGATATCTGGGAAGAATGGAATGTAACCAAAGGCAAGGGAAAGAAAGGCAGCAGGAGCTCACCCACCCTCAGAGGGAGCTCACCCACTCTCAGCTCAGAGCGACTCCTGCCCTCCCGTTGAGCCTAGGCCCCATTCCTCAGTCCTTAGGCAGCCCTGAGTTTTCTCAGGCAGGCAATCTGAGGGGGCCTGTGTCATCCTGAGGATGAGGATGAGTTCACACTTGCTCAGGTCTTTTTTTTTTTTTTTTTTTTTTTTTTTTTTTTTTTTGTGACAGGGTTTCTCTGTGTAGACTTGGCTTGTCCTGGACTCACTTTGTAGACCAGGCTGGCCCGGAACTCACAGCGATCTGCCTGCCTCTGCTTCCAGAGTGCTGGGATTAAAGGCGTGCACCACCACGCCCGGCCGCTCAGATCTTGATGGGTACAGTTGATGGGGTTCTTTTAGAAGCACATTTTGGACTTGGTGAGAGTCTGGCCAGAGAGCAAACGTCTGCCACTACTCTCAAAATTGAGGACATGGACAGATAATGAGGCAAGCACTTAAAAAAAAAAAAAAAAGCCAGGACCCAATTTTTTGTTGGAAAGGTGAAGGTTAATTGTCACAAGGGAGGGGTGCATTGGAAAATGGATATTTTTAAAGGCTCTGGTAGACTATGCTCTGGTTTAATATTGTGCAAATGATATTTCCTGTCACATGAATAAAAAAAAATACCACATGTTTGTGATTGAATAGTGTGGGCTGCACAACATATGTGTTAATACCATAACGTGGCTCGTGCTCCTTGTGGGCTCTCTGCGTGACCGAGGTGGGGACAAGGCACACTCTCGTAGGCCTCACTTTTCTGTTTCAAATCCCTGGTTTCCCTCCCAGGGAAAATTTCTCTGGGAATGATCACCTCACCATCGCAGCAAACGTAACAGAGCTAAGGAGGGTCCCAGAGGCCGCCAGGCTCCATCTGGTTACAAAGTTGCTTTGGAGGAGAGTCTGGCATGCAGGAATCTGAGAATTCCTTATTTGGGAGAGCAGCCAGTGAAACCACACAGATTTTGACCTTACAACATTCTCTCTCTAGATTATACAGCATTGTTACAGAGCAAAGAGCCAAAGGCAGAGAACTCAGCCTTGGCAACAGCAAGAAGCTGGAGAGCAGAAGTTTGCCTGACCCGGGCTGTGGGGTCCAGCTGAGAGGAAGTGTGGTCTATGCATTCCTGAGCTTTCAGAGACCTCTTCAGTATCAGCCCTCCCTCCCTCCCTCCCCCAACATCTGGCACTTACGGAGGAGCCAATTTATTAGGGACCGTGTAAGAGGAGTCTGTTCCTCTCTACAGACATGCAATGATGTGGAGACAGTCATTAGCCACAAATGACCTGGAATGCTGCTTTACCAGCTGAAGGCCCCCCGTTGGATCTCAGCAATCTGCAGGAGACGGTAGAATTTTGTGTGTTCCTTTATTGAATGGTTTCTGAAGAAAAGCCAAGGAAAAGGAAGGTGGGATAGAAGGGCTGAGAGCGAAGAGCAGCAGAGTAGAGGGAGCCTGGGGCAGCGTGGAGGGGAAGGAGAGTCTGTGTGAGGAGTAGGATTCAGGCAATTAGCGCACCAAGAGGCTCCGGGAGGACGGAGAGCAGAGTCTGCCGGTCACAGAAGCAGCCTGCCTGTGGCTGGGCTGTCGTTCTTGAACAGTCTCGGGGGACACCCGTCCTAGCTTTTGCCTTTCCTCTCGGCTGTTGATCCAAGGCGAGAAACCAGGCTCATTTTTTCTGCTTCGAGTTCCTGGCTCCAGGCAAGGAAGGCTGCCGCTGGGAGCTAAGTTGCTTCGTTGGCGAAGGGTGTGGCAGTGACCGCACACCGGGCCAGGAGGTCAAGGGGATCTCAGGAGCATTGGACTTTCCTATCAAACAGCCCTGGTCATAGCCAGGCTCTTCCTCTTGCTAGCTAGGTCACTTCGGCAAGTAGCTTAACCTCTCCGAAGTTGTCGGTGTTCAATGACAATAGAATGCCTGCGCTTTCTTCCTAACACGAAAATCCCGCGCCTCTTTGAACCAGGGAGGGTTACCTAGAGATTTACTTTAGAAAAACTCCACTTGAGGTTATTTTTTATAAACAACATTTGGGTTACGTATTTTTGCCAAGTATTTGTAGGTAAAATAGAGAAAGCCTTTACAAAGGAGACCAGATCTGTGCTCGAAAGAGCTCGGATGGCACTCAAAGAAAGAATAAGCAGGCTACCAAGATGAGACTTGATAGCCTATGACCATATAGTAGGGGAGGCGGTCCCCTTCCATCTTAGATAGGGTGAAAGCGGGAGGGAGGGAGGAACGGGAGGATACAAGTGATGGGGTAACAATTGAGCTGTAATCTGAATAAATTAATTAAATAAAAAAAAATAAACAAAGAGCTCCACTCAGACTCTCAAAGAATAGGCAGTCTTTTCTTCTGACTTAAAAGTTTTTATCCTGGGGTATTCTGTGGAGAGATGATCTTCCATAGCAGTCTGTCTTACTCATAAGGCATGTGGCGATGCTATTATAGAGTGGTAAGGCATTGCTGCTTTCATCTTGTACGGGGGTTATATGTGATATGTGTGTGCACACTCTCATGTTAAAGTATGTGGCTGCGGGTGCCAGGGCCATGTTGCAAGGCTAGAGGACAGCCTGGTGTTCGCCCTCGCCTTCCATCCTGTTTGAGGCAGGGTCTTGTTGTTTGCCCCTGCCTACAACACCAGGCCACGCTAACTGGCTATTGAGCTAACAAGGATTCTTTCCCTGCCTGCCACCTGGCCACAGGCATGCTGGAACACACACACACACACACACACACACACACACACACACACATACACACTGCTGTACGTGGTTTTATCTCTGTAATAATACAAGAGTTTGAGCCGGGCGTGGTGGTGCATGCCTTTAATCCCAGCACTCGGGAGGCAGAGGCAGGTGGATCACTGTGAGTTCGAGGCCAGCCTGGTCTACAAAGTGAGTCCAGGACAGCCAAGGCTATACAGAGAAACCCTGTCTCAAAAAACAAAACAAAACAAAAAAACAAACAAACAAACAAAAAAACAAAACAAAAAAAAATAATACAAGAGTTTGATGTTTTAGCTGGCAGAAAGAGGAATGCATCCTTTATTTTAGGTTTGCCATAACCTAATCTGTTGCTTACACACCCTTTAGAACAGGGTAGGGGCCGGGTGGTGGTGGCACATGCCTTTAATCCCACACCTTGGGAGGCAGAGGCAGGCAGATCGCTGAGTTCAAGGCCAGCCTGGTCTACAAAGCGAGTCCAGGATAGCCAAGGCTACACAGAGAAACCCTGTCTCGAAAAACCAAATAAAATAAAATGAAATAGAACAGGGTAGTGTTAACTGTTGAGTTTATCCCTTAGTTTGGAGGCTGTTAAACTCTTGGCATATCCAATTCTGCTTCTGGATGCAGCTGCTGCATGTGCTGAGGGGGGAGAAGGCCCAAGCCACGGTTTTCTGCTGATGGGAGTAGCCAAGTGCAGCCGCTTTAACTTGCTCTCAAGTCCCTCATCTCACAGCTGCTTTGGAACAGGCTACTGTGAAGAGAATGCCTAACAGTTTTACAGGATAGCAAACATGCCCCTTAGGAATCTTAAATATCAAAAATGGTTTTCTAGAAATCTCCACCACACTCAATTATCTCTCTATGCCCCAGACAGAATCTTGGTGTCTTGCCCTGTTTCTGGGACTGACTGGAATTGTGTTCTAGGAGTTTGTCCATAATCCTGAGGGTCCATAATCTTGAGCCTCTGAAGGTTGAGGCTACGGGGAAGCAAGCATGGCCTGACTGGCAGGTAAGGAGCCTGAGTCAGACAGTGGAATCTTTGCCTTTGAGGAAGTTGACAGGAAGGATCCAGGAGTTGCTTGGGTCCTGAACTAACTCGATTCTAGACTTTGGGAGGAAGCCCAAATGCTGTGGCTGTCAAGTTTAAATGAGGTGTCGCCCTTGCAGCGCTATTAGTAATGACACCTGGGGGGGGGCGTGTCTGAAGCGGGCAGGAGCCTGTCCTGATCCAATGTGGCTGCCAGCTGGCGAGAGGGGTGGGATCCCGGGCGGGCGGGGATCAGCCCAGGGAGGGTAAAGGAAGACTGCAGCCTTAAAGGGCACCCCCTTCCAGCGCTCCGAAGCAGCTGGAGGAAATTGCTGCCAAGCTCCCCGGCGGCGCTTCCCACCCCTGCCAGCGGCCTACTGGCTTCTGCTCCAGGCTCTCTGGTAGGGATGGAGCTTGGAGGAAGGAAAGCATTGGATAGAGTTAGCCCTAGTTGTTGACATTGGGCCAACTTACCGGAAGGGGAGGTGGGACAGAAAGATGAAGTCATACCAATGGTGGGGCAGGCAGAGGTAAGAGGAGTGGAATAAAGTGTGCAGGGAGACAGCCGAGTGGGTGCGGGTGGGGGTGGGAGGTGATGAGGACTGAGTACAGAAGGAAAACAGGCCGGCCTCACACCGCGGTCCCTTCTGCCGAGGACCTGCGTTCTAGGAAGCAGAGGCATGCCATGGGCTGGGGAGTTTGCACAGATTTTGGGTTCAAGATCGTTGGTATTTTATGAGGTGTGCTAAAAAATTGGGGGACAGAGGGAGGCCCATTTACGAAGCAGTGGGCTTTGTATGCATGCAAATCAGTTTCTTTCTCTCACAAGGGGGCACAACGTGGAAAAGAAACTACACCGATTTCTCCAAGCTTCCCAGGAGAAACTCGAGGGCGCAAAAGCTAGGCGCGGTTCCCAGCAGGACTGCGCAGAAGTCTCTCTCTCTCTCTCTCTCTCTCTCTCTCTCTCTCTCTCTCTCTCT
>OU015742.1:99337475-99357706 GCA_907169655.1 Acomys percivali
CTCTCTCTCTCTCTCTCTCTCTCTCTCTCTCTCTCTCTCTCTCTCTCCCTCCCTCCCTCCCTCCCTCCCCCCCTCTCTCTCCTTTCTTCTAACATAATAAGCTCAGCCGGAGTAAATATTTGCCGGGAGTCTCGTTCACCGAAGCGCCCTCTGAGGGTGGGGTAAGGACCGGTCTGCGCCCCCTCCCCCCAGCCTCCTGGCAGCGGCTCAGTTGGCTTCCAGGAGCCAGTGCTTTGGTCATTGACTCTGCAGGGCAGAGCCAGAAAGCAAGATTTCCCCGCCCCTCCGTGTGGGTTCAGAGCCCTTAGGAACGCAGCGAGGTGGAATGCCCTCAGCTGCTTCAGCCGGGCCTCTTCCATTTAAAAAATTTTTTTTATTTATTCATATTACATCTCAATTGTTATCCCATCTCTTGTATCCTCCCATTCCTCCCT
The DNA here is from genome assembly GCA_907169655.1 of Acomys percivali. Classification (NCBI taxonomy): domain Eukaryota; kingdom Metazoa; phylum Chordata; class Mammalia; order Rodentia; family Muridae; genus Acomys; species Acomys percivali. The sequence continues at coordinate 99,337,910 of OU015742.1, forward strand.
CCCTCCCGCTTCCCCCCTACTCCCCTCCCCTATGTCTGTGACTGAGGGGGACCTCCTCTCCCTGTATATGCTCAGAGGCTATCAAGTCTCTTCTTGATAGCCTGCTATCCTTCCTCTGAGTGCTGCCAGGCCTCCCCATCCAGGGGACGTGGTCAAATATGGGGCGCTAGAGTTCGTGTGAAAGTCAGTCCCCACTCTCCACTCAGCTGTGGAGAACGTCCTGTCCATTGGCTCTCTTCCGTTTCTTTGTGTCGGCTTTTTGTCAAGCTTCATTGATCACGTACAAGCAGGGGACCAGAGGGAGAAAAGAGGCCTTACCCAGGAGTTTCACTCAGGCAGGTTCTCAGTTTTCCCAGCCAGTGGGGCTCCCAGGCTCTGCTTTCTGGAATTTTAGAAGGCTGGTTAAAAATATGGAGTGTATCTCAGTGGTAGAACACTTGCCAAACCCGAGGTCCTGAGTTCGATTCCCAGCACTGGGTTGTCTCAGCACTGAGGCCCTGTAAGTGAGCTGGAAACAATATTTTTGCTTAAAAATTTTCAATTGGATATTAATTTCCATAGAATTGCTTTAGACTTGGAAGGAGCCCCAAATATTTCTCCAGGGTAACCCCTGATATCTGAAGAAATTGGGCACACAGCCAGCCAGTGGTAGAATAGTGTCCAGTTTGGGTGACCTCACTACTCTCAAAGATGTACTCCTTAAAGTTTATTGCCTTTGGTGTCATTAGAATAATTTCAATTATTTATGCCATACCAAAGGAGACAGCATTTGCTCAATAGAAATGATCACAGAGAAGGCAAATTCTCAAAGCTAGAGGGTAGGCTAGTGGTGTCCAGGGCCCAGGAGCGTGGAGTTGGGAGTGACTGCAGTTCATTTTGGGAGCAACAGAAGTGTTGTGGAATTGGTGGCAATGCACACACAACTGTTATTATTCTAAAAAGTCCTTAAGTGCAGAGTTTTGTTTTTTTGTTTTTGTTTTTTGTTTTTTTTTTTTTTAGAAAGGGACCTTAGGGTATTTGAACTGTATCTCTGTGAGTCCTGGTTTTGTTTCCTTACTGATGGGTGATGTCAGGCTGTATATAGAATTTGTTCCTTGCTGAAGAGAAACTTCTGGCCGGACACAGGAATGTAATATGTGCAGCACAGGTTGTTTGACAAGCCATGAATAAAGACCCTTCTGAATGGTAAACTTTGCATATTGAGGGGCAAGGTCTGCTAATAAAGAGGCCATATAGTAGTTATTCCAATGAAGACTTAGTGATTTGATTCAGAAGTAATGAATCAAATACTCCCAACCCTCCTGTCTGTGTTTCTCACACAGTTTCTCTCCCTCCGTGTGTGTGTGTGTGTGTGTGTGTGTGTGTGTGTGTGTATGTCACATATAATCTATTCATTGCAACACACTTTTAAGTGAATAGTAGAGAAAAGCTATCCCATTGGTTGGTCTGCCAAAGCCTGGTACAATCCTTTATATTTCTGTGGCTCCATTGCAATGCTTTTCATTTTGAATTTTGAGTCTTCCCCTTTTTCCCATTATTTATTAAATTAGCTGTGAGGATTTATAAGTGTTTCACAAAACTATATGCACTGGCTGTGCCCCAGGTCTCCCAAATGCTTTCACCTTTCACAACTGAAGTGCTGAACCCTCTGAATGGCAACACCCCATCTGTCCCTTGCCCAGGAGCTGGCACCCTCTGCCCATTTTCTTCTCCCTGAGTCTGATTTCAGGACCATGTGTAGGCGAGGCCACGGTGTATGTGTGCGGCTGGCTCGTGCCACCTTATCCACTATCTTCAGGGTTCAGCTGTCTTGTGACAGGTGTCGGAATTAGTTTTTAAGGCGCAGCTATATTCCCTTGCCTACCTAGGATGCATTTCCTTCATTATTAGAGGCTTGTAGTGCTTTTCTTTTTTTTAAGTAATTAAGTCAGTTTTTAAGAGTCCTTGTCTGGTATCAGGGTGACGCTGTCCTCAGAAATCAAGTTTAGGAGAACCACCTGTTCTCCAGTATCTGGAGGACTTTGCAGAGGACTGATGTTAGTTCTTGTTTTGAGTGTTTTGCAGAATTTGGCAGGAAAGTCATTCGGTTCCGGCCTTCTCCTGGTTTCATGTCTGTTCAAAATTCCTTTCCCTCCCTCCCTTCCTCCCTCCCTCCCCCCCCCCCTCCTTCATCCCTCCCTCCCTCCCTCTCCCCTCCCTCCCTCCGTCCCTCCCTCCCTTTCTCTTTTTTGACTTATTTATTTTATGTGTCTGGATGTTGTACCTTCACGTATGTACCTGTGGAGGCCAGAAGAGGTCAATGGTTCCCCGGGGTTGGAGTTACTGACCGGCTATGAGCCACCATGCGGGTGATGGGAAAGGAACGCCATCCTGTGCAAGAGCACTCAGTGCTCTTAGCTACTGAGCCAGCTCTCCAGCCCAGATTTTCTATTGTTTTATGTATCGGTTGTAGGCAGGTTACATATTTCCAAGAAGCTAATCCCTAGTGCTATCCCATTTGTTGGTCTGCCTACAGGCTCTTACAATCCTTTTTATTTTTGTGGCTTCTACTACAATGTATTTATTTTATTTCCCCCCCCCCCCCCCGAAACAGGGTTTCTCTGTGTAACAGCTCTGGCTGTCCTGGAACTTGCTTTGTAGACCAGGCTGGCCTCGAACTCACAGAGATCCACCTGCCTCTGCCTCTGCCTCTGCCTCCTGAGTGCTGGGATTAAAGGTGTGCACCACCACTTCCGACTAATGTCTTTTATTTTTAACTTTGAATCCTCTTTTTTTTTTCTTCATTTTTTATTAGATTAGCTAAGGATTTATTAGTTTCCAACAGAACTGACTCAAACTCTCACTTTCTTCTATCGTCTTCTTTTTCCATCTCACTTACTTCTGTTCTGCTTCTTCTTCTGACAACTGTATCTTGGTCCGTCTGTTGATAGCTTCTTGAAGCATAGAATTGTCTAATTTCTTTGAGCTCCACTTCTCTTTTTATTTGTTTTTTGTTTGTTTTTTGTGTTTTTGAGACAGGGTTTCTCCTCGCAGCCCTGGCTGTCCTGGACTTGCTTTGTACACCAGGCTGGCCCTAAACTCACAGCGATCTGCCTGCCTCTGCCTTCCAGGGTGCTGGGATTAAAGGTGTGCGCCACCACACCTGATTTCACCCTTATTTTTTAGTGCAGATGTTTATGGCTGCAGACTTTCCTGTTAGCACGGCTTTTACTGTGAATTTTAGAAATCTGAGTTTTTAGTTTTATTTGTCTCACAGTATTTTCTGACTCTCACGCTCCCATCACCCCATTTCTTTTGGAAATTGTGTGACTATGCAACCTCTTTATCTGTCCTTTAGGATGTTTATTTTTTAATTTCCATATATTGGTGACTCTTTCAGTTTTCCGTTTACTATTGGTTTCTAGGGATTTCCCCTCTTGTAGTAGGCAAAGACACTCACATTGCTTTAATCTTCTCAAGTATAAGGCTTGTTGTGTGGTCTAACATGGTCTATTCTGGTGAGTGTCCTCTGTGTGCTTGAGAAAGCACATCCACTCTAGTCTTCTGGGTGCTATGTCTGGCGGGTCCACTTGGCAGAAGGGATTCCAGCACATGTACAATGATTTTATCTTCCTTGTACACTGACCCTTTTATCACTATACAATGTGTCTTTTGTGTTCTATAACTGGTTTATTTATTATTTGCTTGTTTTAAAATATTTTGTTTATTTTTATTTTATGCGCATGTGTATTTTTGCCTACTAGCAGTATGTGCATCACATGTATTTCTGGTGCCCACGGAAGTCAGAAAAGGGCATTGGTCAGATCTCATGGAGCTGGAGTAGAAGAAACTTGTGTGCTACTATATGGGTGCTGGGAACCAAGCCCAGGTCCTCTTTAAGAAAAGCCAGGTGGTGCTGGCACAGGCCTTTAACCCCAGCACTCAGCAGACAGAGGCAGGTGGTTCTCTGAGTTTGAGGCCAGGGGTGGGGGGTGGGGCAGGAAGGAAGGGCGGGTGGGGGGGGATTATGAGAAAGAAATTATTTTCACAAAGTAAAATTATGTACTTTCCAGGTCTTTCTCAACATGAAAGAGCTCTACCATCTTCGCTTTTTAAACCTTTATTATATCGGTTTTTGTTTTTCTCCTTTACAGAGACAATGGCCCTGATTGTTTGACCTGCCCCCCCCCCCCCGCCCCCAAGATGTGTTCCACAAACCCAGGCAGCTGGGTCACCTTCGACGATGACCCTGCTTTTCAGTCTTCTCAGAAGGTCAAGGCGTTTCCTTTGGAGACCCAAGGCGTTTGCAGACCAAATGGACTAAAGCTGAACCTGCCTGGCCTCAGGGATCCTCCTAGTGGCCCCTCCTCCACCAGCAGCACCCCCCTGTCCTCTCCCATGGTTGACTTTTACTTCAGCCCCGGACCACCCAGCAACTCTCCTCTTTCTACACCCACCAAAGACTTCCCAGGGTTTCCTGGCATCCCCAAAACAGGGGCTCACGTGCTTTATCCCATCCCAGAATGTTCCTCCAGCAGTCCCCCCACAACCGTGGGAGTAGTAGGTCCCTCGTCATCACTTACTAAACCAACCTGCTCACCCCATGCATCACCACCCACTGACCACTCGTGCACTCAGCTGACTCCCAAAGGCAGTCTCGCAGAGGATGCCAGCCCTCAGCAGACCCGAAGCGAGGCTCTGCAGTTTGAGTACTTTCAAGATGACTGTGCTTTTTCCAACCCATTTTGGAAAGATGGAGGTAGCACTTCTCAGTTCCCCTTTGACTCCCTGGCAAACAGAAAGCCTTTCTCACCAAGGGATAAGGAGATGCCCATGGACCAAAAAAGCCTAAACCAATGCTCACTCAACTACATCTGTGAGAAGCTTGGACATCTGCAATCAGCAGAGACCCAAGACCCTCTTGCAAATTTGTCTGTGCAGAGTCCATACGCCGGAGACAACGTCTCTTCTTTTGTCCCGCACACGCTCTTCCGGAGTCAGCCCAAAGCTGGTTGGTCCTTTATGTTGAGGATTCCCGAGAAGAAGAACATGATGTCTTCCCGGCAGTGGGGACCCATTTTCCTGAAGGTTCTACCAGGAGGGATTCTGCAGATGTTTTATGAGAAGGGGCTGGAAAAGCCTTTCAAAGAGTTCCAGCTTGATTCACACTGCAGGCTTTCTGAGCCCAAACTTGAGAACTTCAGCATGGCGGGAAAAATCCACACTGTGAAGGTGGAACATGTGTCGTACTCGGAGAAAAGGAAATACCATTCTAAGACAGAGGGGGCGCACGAGCCCGAGGTAGACCAGATGCTGAAGTTGGGGACCACCGAGTACCGTGACTTCCTTGAGTTCCTGACGACTGTGGAGGAGGAGTTGATAAAGCTGCCGCCTCTTGCAAAACCAAAGAAGAACTACGAGGAACAAGAAATTTACCTGGACATCGTGGACAACTTTTGGGGTAAAGTTACCAAAGAAGACGGGAAATTGGTTGAAAGTGCCGTGATAACTCAGATCTGTTGCCTCTGCTTTGTGAACGGGGCGGCGGAATGCTTCTTGACCTTGAATGACCTTGAGCTCCAGAAACGAGACGAACGCTATTTTGAGAAGGATCCAGACAAAAGGGGAATTGATATTCTTAACTACCATTTCCACGCGTGCGTGAAAGCTGAAGAATTCGAACGCTCCCGAATCATTAAGTTCGTACCGCTGGATGCTTGCCGGGTTGAGCTGATGCGGTTCAAAACCCTGTACGAAAGGGATGAGCTTCCCTTTTCAGTAAAGTCCATAGTGGCTGTCCAGGGGGCATATGTGGAACTTCAGGCCTTTGTCAACATGACGCCAACAGCTCAGAGGTCACCCCTTGCCGGTTCCTTGAGGTGCTGTGACGACATCACGATTCACTTCCCTGTCCCAGCCCAGTGGATCAAGGTCCTCTGGACCAGGAACCTTCAGAGGCAGAAGTCCTTGAAAGCCAAAATGAACCGTCGGGCATGTCTGGGGAGTTTACAGGAACCTGAATCCGAACCTGTCATTCAGGTCACCGTGGGATCAGCAAAATACGAGAGTGCCTACCGGGCTGTGGTGTGGAAGATAGACCGACTTCCGGACAAAAACGCAAGTAAATATCCAGCACCTAGGTTGACTGACTGCCATAGTGCTTGGTGTTTTCACCACATTTCTGGGTCCAACGTGGGAGGAAGCAGATGGTACCGTGCGAGCTGAGGGCACGCTCACACAGCCAGGTGGCAGGGGCACTATCTAACCAAACAGCCAGCCTGTTTTCTCCAGTGTTTGTTTCTACCAGATGGTGTTAACGTCTTTCCCCCTTAAGAAATGCCATCCTAGCTTAGAGAGTCTGGTGGTACCAAGGAAATGCTTATAGGAATGGAGGGAGGAGAAAGAAGGAAGAAAGAGAAGGGAGGTGGGGCGGGTCTGGGAGTAGGAGGCAGATCCTTCTCCGGCTCCCAGCTAGGGGATCAGCTAGGGGATCTGTTCTCCGTGCTTAAATCTGCTCACTTGTGAAGGGGCTGGACAGAGCTCTCAGCATGGCATCTCTGGACGTCTCCTTTTGGCTTAGTAGTCTCACCTGCTGGCTGGTTGGTTCAGTTTATGGTGAGCAGGGATCATGTGTGTATCTGCATCTCCCTAGAATCCAGCTCAGAGGTGGAGTCAGTGTAAGTTAGTGTAATGAAGGAGCAAAGAATGAGTCCTCTTCTCCTGATCTGTTCTTACACCACGAACCCTTGGACAGCTCAAGGCTCTGGGTGGGCTCTATAGCAAGAACCATACAGCTGTTATTTCCACTCTCCACAGACGCCGTATCTGACCTTTGGTTCCAGTGACTGTCTCAGCACCAGTGGAAAACACCAAACCAGAAGTCAGGGTGTCACTCAGCCCTTGGGGGAAAGGGGTGTCTCTGGGTTCAGGAGGCTCCACTCTGTATAGCCACCTGCCTGCTTTGTTGTTTTTGTAAACATGAAAGCCAGGGTTCTGATTTCTGTCTACCATGAGAAAATTTTAAAAGGACATATTTCAACATCGACCTTTGAGATTGGGGGACTAACAGTTCCAAACTGGCCTTCCTGGCACAAAGAGATGGGGAAGCCTTAATTCTCCCCATTATCCTAGTTGTCAGACAACAGGATCTCTGTGGATCATGTCAGTCAATGGCATCCCCACTGCACGGGAGCTGAATAGCCAGGACCTTTAGAGGCCATCGCTTGTGACCAGTCCCACCTAGTCTTGCCCTGAGCCATCTTGGCCATGTCACAGGGAAATATTGTAGCCAATCTGAGCCACAAGAAGGCTGAGTGACGTGTGACTTCTATGAAGGACAGCGTGAGGTGTCTGGTAGGATGATGGCTAGGGAAATAAATCCCTTTCTGCACAGCACTCTGGGATTCCTCACTCTCCCTAGTTGGAGACAGTACCTGTAGGGTCCTGTCTGTAGCTCACACTCAGGCTAGTTACATCAACAAGCTGCCAATCAGTCTAGGAAGCAGGCACAGCATAGACTGGGCCTCTTCTTCCTGCCTAGATCATTCTCATCCATAGGCAAGTGTTCCTCACCCTGCGAACAGTGATTCAAACATATGGGGAGGGGGCCTGGACCACACCCCCCTCCTCCCAGGGACACTGCTGAAATGTGCAGGAAGGGAATCTAACATGGGGGTTATTTAGAACCACGGGTGTTCAAAACGCCCATGGAGCTCTCTGATCAAACTATTTCCCTTGATGCTTGCTCACTTCCTGAGAAGCTCATGTGCCCTGAGGGACCAGAGGTTCTTGTGGTGGTGGTGGTGGTGGGCGCTGTGAACTGGGATCAGAACATACTGATATCTGTCACCTAGGCTAAATGTGCCCAGGAGAGGTTTGACTGAATAGCAAACGAAGGAATGAATTCATGAGCTCAGATTTCCCTAAATTTGCCGTGCCCCCCCAATTCATTTCCATATCCCAGTGTTCTGTTAGAGTGAAGGCAGATTAAAAATGAAACAGCTCATTGATCAAGGGGGAGAGAGAGAGAGAGAGAGAGAGAGAGAGAGAGAGAGAGAGAGAGAGAGAGAGAGAGAGAGACTGACTTGGAGGCAGTGGTTAGCTGTGGGGGTGGGTGTAGAAAGGGGATGGCTGCTGAGGGAGACATCGCAGCTACTGCGGCTTTCCAGCTTGCTCTTCACCAGGTTTATTTGTTTCATTCTTTGTCACCAACATCTTTGGTTCTCTCCCCTTCCCCCTGCGCCGCCCGGCGCTCTCCCCCCTCCCCCGATGTGGTCATCCATTTTACTCAGCTCTTAGTAGTTCAGCTTCAGATATGGAGTATTTTGGGTCAGGAGAGATTGGATGTCAACCAGACCTAAAAAGACTCTGGTTTGCATTCCCAGTCGTGAGCTGAGGCGGAAAAGAAAGAATAATTATTAAGGCCCGGCAGTGCCCCCTCGTGGTTGGTACTGAGATAGCATGCTTTTCTCTGTCATTTCTAAGAGTGACAAGTATCTTTTCTGAACGGTACGGGTTCTCTTCAGCTCAAAGCCTGAAAAAGAGTGTTGGCAAATACTGTAGGGTGGCCAAAAGCCTGGAAAAAGACACCAGAAAACTTGAGAGGAAATGCTTTTGCCATCATATTTTTAGGAAAAAAGATAGAAATGTCATTTCTATCATTTAAAAATTATTAGTCTTCAGCTCAGATGTATTCCCCACCCCATTTTTTCAAGTCTATGTAGAATACACAGTTCCTTGACTGGTAGACTCTAGTATTGGATATGTTGTCTTTAAAATCAAACAGCATTTGGCAAAGTAATAAGTTCAGCCTTTCCGTACCCGCTGCCTTGTACCACTGCCTCTGCTGCTTTGTCATCTCACAACAACCCTGTAAGACCCTCACTGGGGGAAACTGAGGCTTAAAGAGCTAGGTAGCACAGCTCTTAAGTAGCAGAGCCAGGTCTGGAGTTTGTGTTTGAAGGCTCTCTGCAGTAACAGAATGCAGAAGCCAGGGGCTGAGTGTAAGTGAACTGCTGCATCCTGGCTGCTACCAAAAGCCTAGACAGCATGAAGGACTGTGGGAATCCCATTCTCCCGCCCTCCATCTCTCTCTCACTCCCCCATCCCCCCCCCCCCCCCCCCCCCCGTCTGCCTGCCTGTCTCTGTGTGTGGATGCGTGCGTGCGTGTGCGCATGCGTGTGTGTGTGTGTGTGTGTGTGTGTGTGTGTGTGTGTGTGTAGTCTTGCGTGCAGTGATGTGGATAGCTTATGGCCCCTCAGAAGCCACTGTTGTCCTAAACTCTATGTTAGTGCCATGGAATGGGCATCTGCTGGCTAATCAATGCATGCATTCTCAAGGCCTTTTACGGCTTTAGAATTTGACCAGTTTTTCTACAAGGAATAGGCTGCAAGGAATGAAATGTGATTTATCTTTCAAAATAAATTTAAGCAAAATCTTTTAAACTCATGTTTTTGTGCCTAAAGCTATACTCTGATGAAAATGTTCTTTTTTTGAGCTGTATCAGTGGCACAGGAATTTAATTTGGCTTTTGAAATTACTGTTTATTTTCTAAAGTTACATTTATTTAAAGACAGATTAAACTGGATATGACTAGTGCTATGAACAATGTGCTATGATCATGGGGCGCTTGCGAAGTTACTACAGGGACCCACACTTTACTGTTTTTGTTGTATGTTTTGAGTCAAGCTCTCAGGCTGGCCTCAAACTCATGACTTAGCCTAGACTTATCTTACATTCCCAATCCTCCTACCACTGCCTCTGAAGTGGTCTCTCTTTCTCCCTGTCTGTTTTCCTCCCTCTCTTCCCCCTCTCAATCACACAAACATGCACTCACGCACGCATGTACGCACACATACCCACACGCATGCACATGCACACTCTGTGATTTCCACTTGAACTTTCTGAGTGCACCCAGTACTCCTGGGTGTTGCACAAAGCCTAGCTCAGCATAGGTGTTGACAATTCACTTTCCTGAGAACGACGTTAGACTGACACACTGACGACCAGTGTGCCTGTCTCTATACTCTATTCTGTTCCAGAGAAGCTTTTCAGGATGAGTGGGAATTTCAGTATGGAAAACAAAAAACAAAGCAAAACCAAACACACGCACACAAAAACACGCATTCCACTAAAACAGAAAAATATTGTATTAAAATGTCAAGCTCAACTTTTATTTATTTATTTATTTTTAATTTTATTTTATTAATTTATTCATATTACATCTAAATTGTTAGCCCATCCCTTGTATCTTCCCATTCCTCCCTCCCTCCCGCTTCCCCCCTACTCCCCTCCCCTATGACTATGACTGAGGGGGACCTCCTCCCCCTGTATATACTCATAGGGTATAGAGTCTTTTCTTGGTGACCTGTTATCCTTCCTCTGAGTGCCACCAGGCCTCCCCATCAAGGGGACATGGTCAGAAATGGGGCACCAGAGTTTGTATGAAAGTCAGACATCACTCTCCATTCAACGGTGGAGAATGTCCTGCCATCGGCTAGGTCTGGGTAGGAGTTCAAAGTTTACTGCCTATATTTTCCTTGGCTGGTGCCATAGTTTGAGCAGGACCCCAGGATCCAGATCTGCCCATCATAATATTCTTCTTGTAGGTTTACAGGACCCTGTGGATCCTTCTATTTCCCCATTCTCCCATGCTTTTCTCATCTAAAGTCTCAATAGGATGTCCTCCCCTTTGACCCACTTTCCTGGTATGTAAAGTTTTTCATGAGACATACCCCTTGGGCTAGTGTCTCGATATAAGTGAGTATATACCACTAGTCTCTTTTTGCTTCTGGGTGAACTCACTCATTATGATAATTTCTAGTTCAATCCATTTGTCCACAAATTTTGGGAATTCCTTGTTTTTAATAGCTGAGTAGTATTCCATAGTGTATATGTACCACAGTTTCTTCATTCTTCTACTGAGGGACACTTAGGCTGTTTCCATGTTCTGGCTATTATGAATAAGGTAACCTTGAACATGGTTGAAGCTCAACTTTTAAAAGTCAAGCTTTTGGAACGATATGACCTAGTTTGAAGTTTATCTCTGCATTGTCTAAAAATAAGCACCAGCTTAAAAAATATGACTGAGGAATTACTGGACCTTATTCAGTCTACTCAGGAGAAAGGTTTCTTGGGGCTGAAGGACATCATAGCAAATCTGTTTCTTATAAATACTGTTCTTATCTTTTGGCTAGAGAACCTTTATGATATTTGTGACTAAAGCCATCTGTAGGAGTTGACCTGCTTGGGCTTGGGCATGCAGTGATGATGCTTCCTCAAGAGCTTGCTCTTTATGCATGACTCTGGACTCCTCCCCTGACTCCTCTACTTGGCGCACAGTTGAACTTTGCTGATGGGGTTGTTACTACAGCGGGAAGCATGTGGTGCAGACCTTTCCTTTGCCATCCAATTGTTCTGACTCTTTGGTTTGGCTTCTCTAGGTCCTGATCAGCCCCATTCTCTGTCATACAAACTAGAACTTGGATCAGACCAGGAGGTTCCCTCGGACTGGTACCCATTTGCTACGGTCCAGTTTTCAGTGCCCGATGCCTGTGCCTCAGGGACGGAGGTGAGGTCTCTGGGAGTGGAGAGCGACGTCCAGCCTCAGAAGCATGTGTGTCGGCGAGCTTGCTACAACATCCAGGTACCCAAGTCCCCTGGTTCAAATTAGGGCTTCTAGGGGTGGGGCCTGGCCTGGCTGTGAATACTTGATTTGCCCCTGAGCATCAGTCAGTCCATCAGTCAGTCAGTCTGTCTGTCTCTATCCCATCTCCCTTCTCTCTCTGATGATATTAAACAATGGAAAAGCTCAGAGCTCAGCCAGGAAAACGTATCTGTCACCATTGCCATCTGCCGAGAAACCTGCATGTACGGGCCCACTGATTTCTTTCCCTACTGAGAACGTTAGTGTGGGGCAGCTGGTACAACGCACCCTTCCTTCTGCCCCAAAGGCCACACCTCCCCACACAGGCAGCTAGGAACTGTATGTTAGAAGAGACTGGCTTTGCCCATGTCTCTACTCTTGCCTGTCGCAGTGATGGGGAAACACAGAACCACTGATGTCCCTCTGGCCTTACTAAGCAGGACTGTTCTTATGTCAGCTTCCCAGAGCACAGCAGATTTAAAATAAAATTGTGACGAAAGCTATGATTTCAGAAATCTTCCGCTTTGACTCTAGAACGAAGGATTCAGGGCCTTGGCTCCCACAAACCAAGCTGGTGAGGGACTGTGGGCAGGGCTGTGTGTGTGTGTCCACTGGATGAGGTGGTCAGTGCCTCCTCAGGTATAAAGAGTACCAAAGAGCTATTGACTATGTCGTGTCTGTTAACACTGCCAGTGCTTTGTTTCTCCTGACAGGTTGAAATTGAAAAGAAGTGGATTCAAATAGATGGAGAAGACCCAGATAAAGCTGGTGGCTGTGTGACTCAGTAAGCGATGATTGTTCCTCAGGTCACCCCATGGACTGGGCAGGAAGTTCTGTTAATGTATGGTGGGACTGAGAAGGCCAGAGATCCGATGTTGAGTCTGGAGAAATCTATGCCCCAAAGCAGGCCACCTGCATGTTAGTCTTTGGATGTGGTTTTGCTCTGGGGATAAGATCTGGAATGTGTCCATGGCTTGTGCCAGTTACATCTTGTTGAGGCTTAGAGACACTGTGGTCGGCTGGGAGACCTGCTGGCCAGTCTGGCTGAGGGGTATTTATTTGGGTCCGGATTACTCAGTGCCTTTGTTTTATAGTCTGGGTTATGATTCCCCATCTCTGTTTCTGTGTGGAACAGTTTGAAGGGATTGGAAGGATTAGGAGGCATGACCTTGCTGGAGGAAGTGTGCCACTGGGGGTAGGATTTGAGGTCTTAAAAGCCAGTGCCAGGCCCAGTCCCCCTCAGGATATAGCTCTCAGCTCCTGTTTTAGCACCACGCGTGCCATCATCAAGCTCCTGCCATGCCCCTGCCAAGAAGATAATGTACTAACCTTCTGAAAATGCAAGCAAGCCAGTAAGCAGCACCCTCCACGGCCTCTGCATCAGCGCCTGTCTCCAAGTTCCTGCCTTTTTTTGTTCTTTTTTTGAGTTCCTGTCTTAACTTCCTTTGATGATGAACTGTGATAGGGAAGTGTAAGCCGAATAAACCCTTTCCCCGGCCCCCCCCCACCTTGCTTTGTCATAGTGTTTCCTCCCAGCAACAGTTTCCCCTTACTAGGACAGTTGGCACGTGGACGACCAGGAAAGGCAACCAAAGAGACAGAACTCCAGGTACATGATGCTGAAGGCATGGGCTGAAATGGAGATCTGGAAGTGTCTGCGGTTTTGAATGATCTGTTTTTGGCTGCGTTTGCTACGCGTCTTTCCCTTGCTGTGGGATTCATTTCAAAATGAAATCAGGGTCACTGGATAAATTAGAATATTTGTGTAGATTAAAGATGAGCTTTTAAAGTTGGATGGATACAGTTTTCTGGCAGTAGCAGTGCTAGGGCTGTGTTTTGCGACAGCGTTTCCTGTAACTAACGCAACCGTCCTCCGAGAAGGCTAAGCCCCAGGTTGATTCGGTGCTGGTGCCACCATCCTCCACTTTCATTCAAGTTCTGCTTCGCTGAGAGTGTTTTCTTTAGAAGATGTCAAAGTGAAAGACATTGTATAATTCTAGCTATGTTCCCCAAGGAGATGACATCTCACTCTTCAGAGTCAGAGAAAGGGCTCAACAGGCCTGAGTATTCGGTATTCGGAACTCTGCCTGGTGTTCCCTTCATACTTACCGTGATAAGTCAGAATCCTAAACTTTATGAAATTGATGGAGTTTTTTTGTTTGTTTTGTTTTGTTTTTTTTTCCGAGATGGTTTCTCTGTGTAGCCTTGGCTGTCCTGGACTGTTTTTTGTAGACTTTGAACGTTTTCAAATCTACTTTATTTTTTTTATTTTTTATTTTTTTTAATGCTTATACCTCCCTTCCAACCCACCTACCCTAGATAGGAGAGAAAAGAGGTTAATAGGAACAGAAGAGATAGACCTTTTTAAATACTCAGTTCTTTGGAGCGATTTCACTGATGTAGTTGGCAGGATCCCAGTAGACCAGTTAAACAGCAAACCAGCAATTCAGAGAAGGTGACTGCAACTGCAGCCTCTGGAACCCGGAGCAGCATCTGGAACCTGGAGCCTCAAAGCGTTCTCTGGAGCAGTTCTGTTAGGAGCATCTTGAAGTGGAGTGATGAACAGCCAAGACCAAAAAGCCCCTGCTCTTGTTTTGGGTATATATATATATATATATACATACACACACACATATATATACATACATATATATACATATATATACATATACATATATATATGTGTATATATATATATATATACATATATATATATATATATACACACTCTCAGAGTCCATACTAGGATGTCTATCAGTTGGCAAAGACCATGCCCCCACAAGAGGCAGTTCCTCTTCCAGTGGACAATCATCACTTGTTCTCTCACAAGTCTGTTTTCAGTTGAAAAACTCTGCACCTCACACCCTCATATATCCCGCACTTGGGATCAAAACAAAAACATGTTTACCTCCACTGCACTTTTTTAGACCAGGATGGCCTCAGGCTCATAGAGATCTGCCTGCCTTTGCCTCCCGAGGACTGGGATTATAGGCATATGCCACAGTGCCCACCTGAAATTGATATTTTGAGGATTTTTTTTTGTCGGAAAAACAGTCATGCTGTATGCGTTTGACTCATGCTAAGCCTTGTCTGTGACTGGAGGCTTTCTACCCCACTCACTAGGTTTGTTTTGAGTCAAAAAGTTATGTGCAGTTGTTCCAAACCACATTTGATGTTGACCTACAGAATTTATATTATGCATTTATCTTATGTTACGTTCATTTTCATCTATTCAAATAGATTTAAATAAAAGTTCATGATGGCTTGTATCAGATTTTATTGCTGTTATTATTATTGTACCATAAAGGCACAGAAAGCAAAAGTCAATGCTAAAAAGGGATTATATTGTTCTGTTTTATCCTTGAATGATGCATCACCCATAATATTTGCCTGAGGGTCATTGCCGATGTATAGAACACATGTGTATGTGAGTGTGTGTTTTATAAAAATCGTACCATCTTTCCTCATCTTCTGGAGCAGGCACACTTTCACTTTAGTCGGCTTGGAACTGATGCTGGGGGGTGCCAGGGAAGTTAGCTGGGCTCCTTACATCTTCGCTAAGGTGTTTTGTGGCCTCCTGCACACAAAGAACGCACACTGGATGCAGTAAACCTAATGCATATTCATATTGCAACAGGAATCCAGCAAAGTATCCAAGGCATTACTCCTCCTGCCGCAAAGGTCGGCTGGGATGTGTGCGTCACACTGCTGGGGTCTTGAAGTCACAAGCTGACCAGACTTCAAGACCATCTTTAGCTTCAGTTTTGAGGCTGGAGTAACAGCACAAGACTGACAGAAGCCCAAATTGAGTTTCTGGAGCAACACTGATAGCATTAACAGTGGGCTGCAACTGCACACTTGTTAATTTGGGCATCTATCAGGACCTTAAATATCCAGTACTCAGCATTAGTTTAACATTAGGGAGGAGGGGCTTTCCAATACAGTTCTGACCTTAGACACGGCAGGAGGTAAAATGTGACTTCTAAGCCCTGCACGAAAACTTAGCAGGGCATTTAGGTGGACAGTGTAAGAAGTAAAGATCTCTTCTAGGAAACCAGCGGTGATCTTCAAAAGGCCCTGCTTCTAAAGGAGGCCAGGAGGGAATTCAAGAAGAAACACTCCTTTTGAACATTTAATTTAGTTAACTACTTTACACATGTGACCACTGTGGAGTCTGTGGCCAACTTCAAGGACACCACCAGTTTATAACTTGTCCTTCTGTCTTCATTGGCTTTGTCTGGTCATCTAGCCACCATAGGGCCACATTAACTTGCTAATAAGCTCATGGATTGATTGTGACATGATCAGTTATGCAGATCTGAGCATAAGAACACTTCCCTATGGGAACTGCTAAAGTTTATCAAACACAAAAGACGCGAAAGCCACTCTCTCCAGCTTGCCTTTAGGTCTGACCTGTATCAGAGAACTGTGGCGCCTTTTGTTCAGGAGCTATGTTTATGATCCAGCCCATTTCTTACTAGTTCATTTAGATGGTTTTCCTTAACAATGACTGTTACAATGTTTTTCTCAAAATCTATCTGGCTTCCTGGCCCGCTGTTATAAGTACAGAAGAGACTGGACTTTGATAATCATGTAACAAAGTATTTTGTAGATTACATATTGATTTTCATAAAATTAAAGATGTATTTCAAATGGTTCTTGCTGTGCTGTGGACTTACATCTTCTTCTTCAAGGCCTGGGGCCTCCTTTTTTAAAGTGTGAAATCAATTTCAATAACCTTGAACAATTGACTCTCTGTCAGGTGTATGCACACAACCTCACTATTAAGAAGTCTTTGGACATGACATCTCGGCATAGCCTAGAAAATAAACATCATCACACTCTAATTGATCATAATGTGACAGATGATTAAGAAAAGTATTTTTTAATTATTTATTTATGTGTGTGTATGTGCACACAAGTACAGTGCCTATGGAGCCCAGACGGGGTGCTGGATCCCCTGAAGCTGAAGTTTCAGGCAGTTATGAGCTGCAGGATGTGGGTGCTTGAGAACTGAACTCTGGCACTGTGAAAAAGCAGTATGGGTTCTTAACTGCTGGGTCACCACTCTAATCATAAGAATAATTAAAAAAAAAAAAAGGAGATGTAATCATGACACATAAAGATATGGAGCTGACCTGAAAAGCCTCTTCCCTGAAGACTAACTTTCATAGTGCCAGAAGGCACTACATACACTTCCAAAGGAGAGAGGCAGCCATCATAGCAACAGTTATGATGCCCAAGAACCACACCAACATCCAGCATGGCACAGTATCCCTAAAGGTGCAGCAGGGATGTGCATACCTTCACAGTAAACAACGCACTCTAATTGCACTTAATATCTGCTCAAGGAGCGAAGCTATGGCTGGTACCGGAGACCTAGCTAAGCACTCAGTATTGGTGATGTCATGGATGTTGGAGGAGAACCTATGGAATCAGTATAATTCAGTGAACAATCTAGCAACGACCTAAGCATTAGTCTTTGTCTTGGTCAGTGTTCTATTGCTGTGAAGAGACAGCATGACCATGGCAACTCTTCTAATGGACATTTCATGGGGGCTGGCTTACAGTTCGGAGGTTTAGTCCATTCTCATCATGGCGGGAAGCATGGCGGCATGCAGGCAGACATAGTGCTGGAGAAGGAGCTGAGAGCCCTACATCCAGATCTGAAGGTAGCAGGAAGAGAGAGAGCCTCTGAGCCTGGACTAGGCTTCCGAGACTTCCTCCGCAATGAAACACTCCCTCTAAAAAGGCTAGACCCACTCCAAGACCACACTTCTTAATTTTTTCAAATAGTACCACTCCCTAAGCATTCAAATCTATGAGCATATGGAGGCCATTCTTATTCAACCATAGATATAAAGGTCTAAACCCTTGAACCCTTGTCAAAGAAACTTCTCTCTGAAATAGAGAAACACAACCTGTATAGAAAAACACAATCAACCAACATGCAGAGCTGTGGAGTCTGGTCCCGAAGGGTATATCTATAGAAATATCCTGCACCTGAGGCTCAGGCGACATTGCAGAAGGAGGGGCCAGAAAGATTGTGAGAGCTAAAAAATCAGGGGGTTTGCTGTGAAATTTCCAGTAACAGTGAAACTATACCCCTAAAGTCTAACCAACCTGACTGTGCACACATTAGTGAACAAGATGATACCAAAAGCCATGCCAAAGTGGACAGAAATAGCCCGTGAAGCCTCAACCTTGCATAAAGAATTACAAGCAACTGAAGAAGTTGGGCACAGGAGTATGACCTTTCCCAGGGAAGAGCATATGTACTACTGGTTATCCAATATCAGCCCTAAAAACATACCTATGGCCACACAATGCTGACGGAGCAGGTTGTACTTAGTAATGCATGTTTATATACTCATATACATGCAATAACAATTAATGAAAAAAGAAGCCATGAATTTGAAAGAGCAGGAAGGAATATATGGAAGGGCTTGTAGGGAGAAAATGAAGGGGGAAATGTAATTATATTAATACTCTCATTTTAAAAAGTAAAGAAAAATAGTGATGATATAGTCATGACACATAAGGATATGAAATGAGAAAATGAATAAGATTTTATTCTATCTAACTCATTAACCACCTAGGGAACTGATAAGATGTATTATAAATGGCTTCAAAAAGCATCTGAGATCAGAGACACATGTAGGAAGCAAGAACTTCGAAATAAAGTCTTAAGCAGATGCTAGATCAGCAGTCAACCTGTGGATCACGACCTCTTCCAGGGTCAAACGACCCTTTCACAGGCATCACATGTTAGATATCCTCCACATCAGATATATTATCATCTGTAACAATAGCAACATTACAGTTATGAAGTAACAACAAAATAACT
Source organism: Acomys percivali (assembly GCA_907169655.1). Classification (NCBI taxonomy): domain Eukaryota; kingdom Metazoa; phylum Chordata; class Mammalia; order Rodentia; family Muridae; genus Acomys; species Acomys percivali. The sequence goes on from OU015742.1 coordinate 99,356,380, forward strand.
TTATTGTTGGGGGTTTCCAGAAACCCTACTAAAGGGTTGCAGCATTAGAAAGGCTGAGCACCACTGTGCCAGCAGGTCTGAGCCTTGGCTGATAATGGTCAATAACTCTTCCTATCCTAAGACAATTAATTTGCAATTATATGGGTGAGGATCATCTTCATTAATATCAGTTTTCTTTGGCTTACAGACTTGTTAGGCAAATCTAAGATAAGGTGTGCTGGTTAATGTTCTTGTCAACCTGACGTAGGCTGAAGTCATCCGGGAAGAGGAAACCTCAGGCTAGAAAATGTCTCTGTTCAATTGGGATGTAGGGAAGTCTGGGGACATTTTCTTGATTAATGACTGATATAGGAGGACGTAGACCACTGTGGGTGGTGCCAGTCTAGCCTGAGCAGGTGATCTTGGGTTGTATTAAAAAAAATCAAGCCAGCTGGGTGTGGTGGCACATGCCTATAATCCCAGCACTCTGGAGGTGAGGGAGAACTCTGTGAGGCCAGCCTGGTCTATGAAGTGAGTTCAGGACATCCAAGGCTACACAGAGAAACCCTGTCTCAAAAAATAAAACAACAACCAAAAAAAAAAAAAATCAAGCTGAGTAAACCACAAGGTGCAAGTCAGTAAGAAGCACTCCTCCATGGCCTGTGCATTGGTTCCTGCCTCCAGGTTCCTGTCTCCAGGCGCCTGCCTCCAGGCTCCTACCTCCAGGTTCCTGTCTCCAGGCTCCTGTCTCTAGGCTCCTGTCTCCAGGCTCCTGCCTCCAGGTTCCTGCCTCCAGGCTCCTGTCTCCAGGCTCCTGTCTCCAGGCTCCTGCCTCCAGGTTCCTGTCTCTAGGCTCCTGCCTCCAGGATCCTGCCTCCATGCTCCTGTCTCTAGGCTCCTGCCTCCAGGTTCCTGTCTCTAGGCTCCTGCCTCCAGGCTCCTGCCTCCAGCCTCCTGTCTCTAGGCTCCTGCCTCCATGCTCCTGTCTCCAGGTTCCTGTCTCCAGGCTCCTGTCTCTAGGCTCCTGCCTCCAGATTCCTGCCTCCAGGCTCCTGTCTCCAGGCTCCTGCCTCCAGGCTCCTGCCTCCAGGCTCCTGTCTCTAGGCTCCTGCCTCCAGGCTCCTGCCTCCAGGCTCCTGTCTCTAGGCTCCTGCCTCCAGGTTCCTGCCTCCAGGCTCCTGCCTCCAGGCTCCTGCCTCCAGGTTCCTGCCTCCAGGCTCCTGTCTCCAGGCTCCTGCCTCCAGGCTCGTGCCTCCAGGCTCCTGTCTCCAGGCTCCTGCCTCCATGCTCCTGTCTCTAGGCTCCTGCCTCCATGCTCCTGTCTCCAGGTTCCTGTCTCCAGGCTCCT
>OU015742.1:99387810-99418693 GCA_907169655.1 Acomys percivali
CACACACACACACACACACACACACACACACACACACACACACACACCCTCACAGCCATGGGTGTGTACGCACACAGATTTTAAGTCCAGGTTTCTCATGAGTGAAATCATGAGCTATTTGCCATTCTAGGTGGCTTTGTGTGTTCTGCAAGGACTTTCAGCTTTAAGCATTATCTTGCAAATGTCGTAATTTCATTTTTCTTTTAAAATTCCATCGTGTGCATGTATCACATTTTCTTTTTTATAATTTTATTTTTAATTATGTTTTTATATCCATATGTGAATATGTATGTGCATATGAGTGCAGATACCTGCAGAGGGAGATCAGAGACATCAACCCTCCTCCCCACCACCCCCACCCCGCCACTCGGGGAGTTGGAGTGAGCTACCTGCTAGAGGTGTATGAGTAGAATTCAGGCCTTACTGAAGTGCCATACATGCTCTTAACCACTGAGCTATGTCTCCACCCACTTTCCACATTTTCTTATTCATTGTTGGCATTTGTCTTGGCTTATGTGCTTTTTATCAATCGTATTACTTCTGATATGTTCTAATATTCTTTCCTGGGTGAAAAGTTGGCATGGAGAGTTAGAGCTTTCTTAGACTTACCGAAGACAGTTCATATGTTTCATTATGGATTTCTGAAGTACAGTCTGAGTTTAATGAGAGATTTGGCTTTGATAACTTAAAGTAATTTAGTTGTGAAGTCTTTAAAGTTGCCAGGAAAAATACAGTTCAATATTTTCCTCTCAGATGGAGCCAGTAAATTTAGAATTTAGCTTGGTCTGCATGACTCATTGAGAATATGTTTTGAAAACTTACAATTGACTGTGATCAGAATATCATATATAAAAATGAATTTCAATGAAATATATATACAAGTGCAATTCTCTATATGGGGCAATGTCAAGAGGTCAGTTCTAACACCTGTGTCCTTCTTTGTTCTCTGTGCAGCCTCGTTGTTAATCCCAGCTGGTAGAACTCTCTCAAGTTTCATGCCAGAAGACCTGGTATGTAGCCTGTCCTTTCAGCGAGGGGTGGCAGAGGGTAAGCACAGATGGAGTCCATGGCATTTGCTTGAATGGGAGGAGGTGTAGAAAGCCAGGGGATCAGCAATGGTACCTATGCCTCTGGAGCCTCAGAGAAGGAGTGTCCCACACTCCCACCTCCCAGCTATCACCTCAATTAAGTTATGCATCGAAGTTAGGACATTCCTGAAACTACAGTATGTGGAGATTTAGTGTGCTGTGTAGTAGTCCATACGTGGTGCCCCTTAAGTAGATAATTTTGATTTTATCCCCTTTTCTGATTTTCTTCAAGTGTAGAGTTTTCACTTTATCTAAGTGGAATTTTTTTCTTTTTTTTTTTCTTTTTGTAGTTTTTACTTTGATGAAGTAGAATTACTTTTCTCGATAGGACTTGGAGGCAAATAATAAAATGTTAAGTGTTTAGTGAGTAGACTCAGATAGAGAGGAACAACACTTTGTCACATTTTCTTTTCTCCCGTGGAACTGATGGTCATAGTCCACATTGTGTTTTAGCCCATGGGCTGCCTTTCCAGGGTGTGAATCTTAGCGGGCCAGCCATTTGCTTTCATTTGTTAAGACCTCAGTTCTGTGAGGCTTGGCTTGACAATGGCTCCGCTTTGACAAGAGACCAGTGAGGCAGCTCTGTCTTTGAGATTTATGGAAACATTGTCGTCCTTGACCACAGAAAGATTATACTGTAAAAAAATAACAACAAAGTTAGAAAATGAACTGACAGAGCCCAGTCCGCTTTGAAATTTATTCACTAACTTATTTCCTGGATGCTGTATTATTGTTCGGGATGCACGGTGGAATTGCCTTCTTTATGCTTTCTGTGGTCTTATTCCTTCCCTCTCCGCCTCACTCACTTCCTTGTTTCCCTCTTTCCCTCTTTCTGTGGTCCCCTCCTTTACTAATATAGAGAAATTATTTGCTAGTACATGAAGATTGGACATAGCGGATTTGCCACAATTTAGTTAAGCGATATCTTGTCGGCAGACATTTAAATTCTCACCCTCTTCTCGGACAGAATTTTTCTGGTTATATGCTCACTGGTCATATGTTGTTTGAGCGTTCCTAGGGGCTGAATTTCTGAGACAGTGGGTCATGCATGTTTTTAATTATGCCACTTGCAAAATTGTCTTTCCAAAGAGTTGTACTAGTCAGCATGCAGTCTATACGGAGAATAGTCAGAGAAAAGCAACTATTGTCACACCCTCATCAACAGCCCATGTTACTTTACAAATACAGCTAAAGATCAATTTAGAGTCTGGAAGATTCTTTTTTTATCATTATTATAATTTATTCATCTTATATCCTGATTGTTATCCCCTTGCTTGTATCTTCCCTTTCCCACCCTCCCTCCCTCTTCGGACCTATTCCCCTCCCCTAGACCTCTGACAGGGGGACTTTCTCCCCCACCTTCTGACCACAGACTATCAGGTCTCATTTGGATAGCCTACATCCCCTTCCTCTGTGTGCCTGCAGGGTCTCCCCACCAAAGGGAAATGATCAAATACAGGCACCAGAGTTCATGACAGCGGTCATCCCAACTCCCCAACAACCATGGAGAATGAGCTGTCCATTGGCTATATCTAAACAGAAGGTCTAGGTTCATGCATGTATTGTCTTTGGTTGGTGCATCAGCTTGTGCAGGCCCCCTGGGTTCAGATCCTCCAGCCTTGATGGTCTATCTATGGGGCCCCTGAACCCTCTGGGTCCTTCCATCCCCCCACAACTCCCAGCGTCTGTCCCAATGCCCCACTGGTTGGAGTCTCTCAGAGGACATCTATGTTGGGCTAATATCCACTTACAAGTGAGTACATACCATGCGTATCTTTCTGGGTCTGGGTTACCTCGCTCAGGATGATCTAGTTCCATTCATTTGCCTTCAAACTCCAAGATTTCCTCCTTTTTAATAGCTGAGCAATGTTCCATTCTGTAAATGTACTACAGTTTCTTTATTCATTCTTCATTTGAGGGACATCTAAGTTGTTTCCAGATTCTAGCTGTTATGAATAAAGCTGCTAGGAACAATAGTTGAACAAATGTCCTTGTTGTATGATGGAGCATCTTTCTGGTATATGCCCAGGAGTGGTATAGCTGGATTTTGACATAGAACTATTCCCAATTTTCTGAGAAAGCACTAGATTTATTTTACAAAGGGGTTGTACAAGTTTGAAGTTCCACCAGCAATGGAGGAGTGTACCCCTTTCTTCACATCCTCGCCAGCATGTGCTGTCACTTGAGTTTTTGATCTTAGTCATTCTGACATGTGTAAGTTGGAATCTCAGAGTCATTTTGATCCGCATTTCCCTGATAACTAAGGATACTGAGCATTTCTTTAGGTGTTTCTAAGCCATTTGATATTCCTTTGTTGAGAATTTTCTGTTTAGCTCTGTAGTCTCATTTTTTTAATTGGATAATTTGGTTTGGTGGTGTTTAGTTTCTTGAGTTCTTTATATATTTTGGATATTAGCCCTTTGTCAGATGTAGGGTTGGTGAAGATCTCTCAGTCTGTAGGCTGTCATTTCATTCTGTTGACAGTGTTCTTGCCTTACATAAGCTTTTCAGTTTCATGAAGTCACATTTATTAATTGTTGTTCTTAGACCCTGAGTTATTGGTGTTCTATTCAGGAAGATGTCTCCTGTGCCAATGAGTTCAAGGTTCTTCTCATTGTTGGAAGCAACAGATTTAGTGTGTCTGGTTTTATGTTCAGGTTTTAAATCCACTTAGACTTGAGTTTTGTGCAGGGTGATAAATATGGATCTATTTGCATTTTTATACCATTTGTGGCTATCATGAAGGGTGTAGTTTCCCTAATTTCTTTCTCAGCCCATTTGTCATTTGTATAGAACAGGGATACTGATATTTTTTGAGTTGACTTTGTATCCAGTCATTTTCCTGAAGGTGTTTATCAGCTGCAGAAGTTCCTTGGTAGACTTTTAAGGGTCACTTATGAATAGTATCATGTCATCTGCAAATAGTGATAGTTTGACTTATTCCTTTCCTATTTGTATCCCCTTGATCTTCTTTAGTTGTCGTATTGCTCTAGCTAGAAATTCAAGCACTATATTGAAGAGATATGGAGAGAGTGGACAGCGTTGTCTTGTCCCTGATTGCAGTGGAATTAATTTTTCTCTCCATTTAGTTTGATGTTGGCAATAGGCTTGTTGTATATAGCCTTTATTATGTTTAGGTATCTATGCCTTGTATCCCTAATCTCTCCAAGACTTTCATGAATGGGTGTTGGATTTTATCAAATGCTTTTTCAGCATCTAAAGAGATGATCATATGGCTTTTCTTTCAGTTTGTTTATATGGTGGAATACACTGATGGATTTCCATATATAGAACCATCCCTGCCTGCATGCCGGGGATGAAGCCTACTTGGTCATGGTGAATGATATTTTTGATGTGTTCTTGGATTAGGTTTGCGAGTATTTTATTGAGTATATTTACATTAGTGCTCATGAGGGAAACTGGTCTGAAATTATCTTTCTTTGTTGGGTCTTTGTGTGGTTTAGGAATCAAGGTTACTGTGGCCCCATAGAATGAGTTTGGTAATGTTCTTTCCATTTCTATTTTGTGGAATAGTTTGATGAGTATTGGTATTAGCTCTTCTCTGAAAGTATAGTAGAATTCTCTTCTGAAATTATCTGGCCCTGGGGTTTTTTAGGTTGGGAGACTTTTGATGATTGCTTCTATTTCCACAGGAGTTATTTGACTGTTTAATTTATTTACATGATCTTTTTTCAACTTTGGTAAGTGGAATCTATCAAGAAAATTGTCCATTTCATCTAGATTTTCAAATTTTGTGGTGTATAGACTTTGGAAATAAGATATAATGATTCTTTTGCTTTCCTCAGTGTGTGTATTGTTATGTCTCCCTTTTCATTTCTGATTTTTGATTTGGATGGTGTCTCTCTGCCTTTTAGTTAGTTTGCTAAGGGTTTGTCTGTCTTGTTGATTTTCTCAAGGAACCATCTCTTGATTTCATTTATTCTTTGTATTGTTCTCTTTGCTTCTAATTGATGGGTTTCAGGCCCAAATTTATTTACAGCTGTCTACTCTGCTTAGGTTTGTCTGGTTCTTTTTTTCCACCTAGGGCTTTGAGATGCGCCATTAAGATGTTTGTATGGGATGTTTCCAACCTCTTTATGAAGGCACTTAGTGCTCTTAGCACTACTCTCAATGTGTCCCATAAGTTTGGGTATGCTGTACCTTCATTTTCATTGAATTTTAGGAAGTCCCTAATTTCTTTCTTTCTTGCCTGACCCAGTTGTTATTAAGTAAAGAGTTGTTTAGTTTCCATGTGTGTGTAAGCTTTTTGTTATTTCTATTGTTGTTGAGGTCAATAGTGGTCTGATAGGATACAGGGTAGTATTTCAATCTTCTTGTATCTGTTAAGGCTTGCTTTGTGAGATACTATATGACCAATTTTGGAGACAGTTCCATGAGATGCTGAGAAAAGGCATGATCTTTTGTGTTTGGGTGAAAAGTTCTGTTAGGTCCATTTGATTCATGACATCTGTCAGTGCTATTATTTCTCAGTTCAGCTAATGTTTCATTGACCTATCCTTTGGTGAAAGGTGTATATTGAAGTCTCCCACTATTAATGTGTGTGCATCAATGTGTGGTTTAAACTTTATTAATGTTTCTTTTATAAATGTGGGTGCCCTGTATTTGGGGCATAGACGTTCAGAATTATGATGCTATCTTGGTTGAATTTTCCTTTGATGAGTATAAAGTGCCTTTCCTTATCTCTTTTGATTATTTTGGTTGAAAATCTATTTTATTAGATATTAGAATGGCTAATCTATCTTGCTTCTTGTGTCTGTTTGCTTGGAAGATCTTCTTCCAGCCCTTCACTTTCAGGTAATGCCTATCTTTGTGGCTGAGTGATGTTTCTTGTATGCAACAGAATGTTGGGTTTACACATCCAATCTGTTAGTCTGGGTCTTTTTATTGGAGAGTCAAGGCCATTGATGTTGAGAGAGATTAATGACCAGTGACTGTTAGGTCCTTTTATTTTGATGTTGGCTGTGGTAGTGTGTTTGTTTGCTTGTTTAATTTTTGTTTTTCTAAAGTGAAGTTATCTATTTCATGTGTTTTCTGGGTATAGTTAGCCTCCTTGCGTTGGAATTTTCCTTTTAGTATCTTCTGTAGGGCCGGATTTGTGGATGGATATTGTTTAAATTTGTTTTTGTCGTGGAATATCTTGTTTTTTCCATCTATTGTTATTAAAAGCTTTGTTGGGTATAGTAGTCTGGATTAGCATCTGTGGTCTCTTAGGGTTTGAAAGACATCTTCCCAGGCTCTTCTGGCTTTTATGGTCTCTGTTGAAAAGTCGGGTGTGATTCTGATAAGTTTGACATTATATGTTACTTGGCTTTTTTCCCTTTCTGTTTTTAATATTTTCCCTTTGTTCTGTACATTTAGTGTTTTGATTATTATGTGGTGGAAGGATTTTCTTTTCTGTTCTATTTGGTGTTATGTAGGCCCATTGTATGTTTATATAGCTTCTCTTTAAGTTGGGGACATTTTCTTCTATGATTTTGTTGAAAATATTTTCTGGGCCTTGGTGCTGGGCATCTTTTCTTTCCTCAATTCCTATTATTCTTAAGTTTCATATTTTCATGGTGTCCTTGATTTCTTGGATGTTCTGTGTCAGGAACTTTTCAGATTTAACATTCTCTTTGATGGTTGCATCAAAATTTTCCATTGTATCTTCTACACTCCAGATTCTTTTTTCCATCTCTTGTATCCTGTTGGTGATGCTTACCCCTGAAGTTCTTGTTTTCTTTTCTAGATTCTCTCTTTTCAGGCTTTCCTCAGTTTGTGGTTTTATTATTGTTTGCCTTTTCATCTTCAGATATTGAACCATTTTATTGTTTTTCTTCACCAGATTGCTTACATTTTCCTGAATTTCATCCAGTAATTTATTCATTTCCTCTCTGTAGGCTTCTGTCATGGCCTCTTTAAGGGCCTCAATCTGTTTGACTTTATCTTCTTGTATTCCTTTATGGCTTTTATTCATTTCATCCTTCATTGTCATCTTCATAAGGAAAAATTTCAGGTAATTTTCTTGTCTTTCCATTGTGTTAGAGTTTCCAGGCCTGATTGCTTTGAAATAACTGGGTTCTGGGGATGCCATATTATTTTGGCTGTTATTTTTTGTGTTTTTGTGCTGGCCTTTAGCCATCTTGCTGTCTCTGGCATTATGTGGTAGTTTATAGTGTTTTTCGCTGACTGTTGAGAGCAGCTCAGAGGTTGAGATCCCTCATCTGCTGGGAGCAGGGCACCCTTCTGGTGGATCAGGCAGGTGACCTGAGGTCAGACCTGGGAATTTTCCTTGGATTGGCTAGTTGACCTGAGGTCAGATCCACTTGTGTGCCAAATCATAGGGACTCCTATGGGCTAGAAGACCCAGACACTGGTGATCTGTGGCTCACAGTTCAATCTGATACACAGAGCACAAATGCTGTGCATAGGCAGGTGAGTGGCTAGGCTTTGGAGACTGTGCACACACCTGCAGGGTCCCAGGTACTTTTCTGTGGATTAGCTGGGTTGCCCAAGGCTGGACCCACCCATGCTTCACATAGTGTAGACCTCTCTTACCTGGGAAATACCAGCACTGGTATTTCATACCTGTCAGTTTGGTTCTTTGGTTTCTGTGAAGTCACTGCAACCCCTCTGATCACACAGTGTGTGATTGGCACCGCCATCTTGGATCTCCCTTTTTAAAATTTGAATTTTTAATTTTTTTCTTTTGGTTTTTCAAGACTGCATTTCTCTTTGTATTAGCCCTGGCTGTCCTTGACTTAATTTGTAGACCAGGATGGCCTTGAACTCACAGAGATCCATTTGCCTTTGCCTCCCAAGTGCTGGGATTAAAGGCATGTGCCACCATGCCTGGCTTGGAAGGTTCTTATAAATATGACTCTTACATTTGACTCCCTGAGAATCAGTGGTCCAGGCACAGCTGTGCGTTGGCCTAGTATTTAGGATGGTGTTCATTATCTAGTCTTTACAATTTACTGGCCTCATGGCTAGTGACTGTAGAATTCCTCTTGATGAAAGCAATCAATGTTAAATGCTGTTTAGTCAGAGAACTCAGCCTTACATGTTAAATGTAGTCAAACTATGGTCTTCTCAAAAATCATATTTTCAACTCCCTGTGGTAATAGGGTAAAAAATGGAATTCTGGTCCTTTCATAACTTTCCAATATATACTCTTATGCCTAGAACACAGCCAGCTGTGGTGTCAACTTTGCCTTTCCTGGCTATCCGATTCATGTCCCAGCAGGCATGACCCTGCAGACAGCATCTGGTAAGAGTTATTCTAGGTGTATTTGGTTTTAGCATGGACATTGGTCTACGTGACTTTAAAATAGTTATTTTTTCTTTGAGAATTTTGTACATGTATTTAATGTATTTTGATTGTATCAACCCCTCACTACCCCTACTTCCTGAATGTTTCTGGTTTTTAATATACTGTATTCTAGATGTGATAGGATCCTTTAATAAAACTTTAAAGGTAAAAATAAACAGCAGTCACCATTGTCAGGATAACAATGCAGCAGGAAGATGCTGAGCTGGGCTCATCCTGTGTTCACTCCCAGTTCTCTTTTCTACGCACCAGAGACTTGGTATATTTATCTGCAATTTGAATTAGCTAGCTTAATTTTATTGTTTTTAATAAAATTAGGGGCTGGAGAGATGGCTTCGTGGTTAAAGGCACTTGTTTTTCCAGGGGACCTGGGTCTAGTTCTCAGCACCCACCTGATAGCTCTCAGCCATCCATAACTCCAGGAAATCTGACGCCCTTTTCTGACTTCCATGAGTACTGCATGGAATGGGGCACCTACATACATTCAGGCAAAACACTCATAAACATAGCATGAACCTTAAAAAATTAACAATTTGAAATTATGTTTAATTTATGTGTTCATGTGTCTGTGGGGGTGAGGATATGCACACAACAGCAGCGTGTATATGGATGCAGAGGACAATTTGTGTCATTTGGCTCTTTCTTCCCTCCACCTGAGTCATGGGGACTTGACCTGAGGCAGCTTGCTGGCCCATTCGCCCAAGTTTTAGTAATATAAAGTGAAGGGGTGCATCTCCCATTTCTGTAGTGCTAATCAAGGCTGACCAACCCCTGACTCCTTTGTTACTTGAGAGTTCATGGCTTAGTGGGAAGGACATGGCTTGCAGGACTTTCCTTGGTCTGAAAACTGTGCAGACTTATTTGGATTACTGGGAAGCCTCAGTGCATAGTCCACTGCTGAAAACAACCCCTTCTTAGTGTGAGTTTACAGGAAAGAGGGAGATGAGGCTTAAGAGAGCAAGCTTTTCTTTTGGACAGCTTTGTGTGATGCAAATCTTAAGTACATGAAATATATTTTCCATGACTGCTTGTTAAAATTCCATTGTACACCAATAACATTCATTTTTCAAACAGAAGAAGCTCATACTTTAAATATTGGTGACCTGTATGACCAAAATATGTCATTTAAAAATAGGGAGGAAAGGCTAGAGTTAAAGCAAAAACAAATACATTTTTAAAAAACATAATGGATGTTTACTGCAGAAAATATGAAATAGCTTAAAATAATTTCTAGAGACAAGCACTATTAACTTATTAGTATTATATAACTTATACTGTTGGTGTTTAAAGTTTTTCTCTATGCCCACTCTGGCTCCTAAATAATCAGCTGGAGACCTACTACATCTACTAATAACTTTAAAGCACTACAGCTGGGCAGATCTCATCTATTGTAACCTGTCTAGGCTAGCCTGGCCTACTTCCCAGCCACGTGCCCTGTTATCTGCCCTCCAGTATTGCCCTGGCTGCCCCACTCCATCTTTGTCCTCATGGTGACCTCCTCACGGCCTGATGACCTTCTTCCTTTCCCGCTCCCCTTCTCTCTGTCCCTGGGTCCCCCAGACAGGAAATAGAAGTCCTGCCCACTCTCTCCTCTGCTCCATCCATCATAGGCTCATCAGCTTCTTTACTAACAATCAGAGGCAACTGGGGAGTAACTTGTACACAACACTGAGACAGGAGATCTGTCAGTAGCTCGCCACTGGCTCAGCAATTAACAGTTGAACATACAGAGACACACCTCAATACAATGTGAGTGGAAGGTCACCTTTACGTATACTTTGAGTTAGTTTTTTTTGTTTTTGTTTTTTAAGGAAGTGGAAATTCTTTTGTACTGGGCTGGGGGAGATGGCAGTGGGTAAGAACTATTGCACAGCAAGCCTAAGGAACTGAGTTCAAATCCCCATCACTTATGAGAAAAGCCAGGACTGTGTGGAGCAAAGACAGGAGGATCATTGGGACTCTCTGGTTACCAGCCTAGCTCCTGCCTCAAGGGTATAAGACAGAGAGCAATAGTGAGACACTGATACTCTTCTCTGGTGTCTGTGAGTACACCTGCAGATACCACACACACACACACACATACACACACACACACACACACACACACACACACACACACCGTACCCACCACACCTACCCACCAAACATACACTATACCCACATACATGCATATACATACACACATACACCACACATACATGCAGAACACACATACATGTACAACATACATACCATACATACACACCACACCCAGCCACCACACATCTCTCTCTCTCTCTCTCTCTCTCTCACACACACACATACACACACCACTGAAAGAAAGTTGTATTATCCTTACCATTTCATTTTCTCCTTTTTAAGGTCACCTTTACAAAGTCAATGTACCAGTCATGGTGACACAGACTTCTGGAAGAACAGAAATTCTCCAGCACCCATTTCAGCAAGTCGTTCAGCAGCTTGGGCAGCCTTCAATATTGCAGACCACTGTCCCACCTTTGCACACATGTTCTCTTCAAGCAGCTACTGAGAAATCCCACAGAATGGAAGCTGTGCTACAGCAGCCTGCCATTCTGCATTCTGCCCCAGTGGACAAGAAACGCTTAGAAGATGCTACCAGCGAGAGGCGCGTCGTCCCTGGAAATGAGCGTAAGACTACGCCCGAGGCTGTGCTGAGGCCACAGGAGAGCTCTCCCTACTTCAGCCTTCCGGGTGTAGGGTTTCCTCCTCAGGTCGCTCTAACGGAGTCTAGCCTGGAGCCAGTGCTCGGTGTCTCCGCAAACCTGACCCAGAATCTGCACGGTGGTCCTTTCCCCCAGGGCCCTCAGGGCACTCCCCACCACCACATGCTTGACGTGCAGCTCCATGGCCTTAAAGATAGGATGTATGGATGTGACTCCATACAGCAGCTGAGAAAGATGGAGGAGCCCAGCAGCATCCCTGCTGCAGAGAAGGTAGCGTTTTGTGTTCCTCTCGTTGGTATCGGGAAATAGATGGTGGCCTTCGGTTAGAATTTCTAGTTTTCCTTTTGAGGTGTAAGAGTAATCAGAGTTATATAAGCTTTGCTTTTCCCATAGAAAATTGCTTCTTTTTTTTGTGATGTCATGGCTAGTTTCAAATGTCAGTTTGAGTTAGGGGAAGAAGTGAGAGGTGAGTATGATAAAAATACATCATAGAAAATTCTTAAAGAATTAATAAAAATAATATATTAAATTTAAAGACAATATTGTATACAACATAATGTGTTTTGTTTATTGTATACAACATAATATTGTATACAAAAATGTTTTTTACAGCATACACTCTTAGAGCCAACTCCACTTGTCCAGTTTAGTCTTATATGAAAAATGAAGCTTTGTGGTTAGCTAATAGATTAGTGATGCTTCAGCACAGCTCGCAGTCCGCAGCCAGCCATGGACCACCTGAGCAGGCAGCTTCAGAATATTTAAAGTCTCTTTCTCCTTATTTTCCCCCTCCTTCATGCCTTCTTGTCCTCCCCCTTTGCCCCATTTTTTTTCTTCTCTCTCTTTCCTTTCTCACCCTGTTTTTTATGTTGCTTAGATCACGCCTGGGGCCTGGTAGGTGCCAGGCTGGCGCTGGGCTGCGCCCTCACCTCTAACACTTGCAAGGAGAACAGTGATGGACTGTGTTCAAGTGTGCTATAAACTATTGTGAGAGTTTAAATTACTGATGACTGAGAGAAACAGCTTGTTCCGTTTGTGAATATTTTAGATGTTTCGTGACACTTGTTCCAGGCCTTCTAGAAAGTTTGCATTTACTTTTGGTATAAAGAATTAATATTAAAATGTGGGGTTTTCATATTTTTCTCCTATTTTCACATAATATAGTCAACTTAGGAACTAAATATAAGCGAAACTAAGGAATTATATGGCGTTTGGCTCTGAGGCAGAAGTAACTAAGCTATGCTTTCTTCCTTTAGTAATTGGAGCTGTTTTCCTCCTGGGTTTTGTATACTCTTTGCAGATTTAAGGAGCAGTGATCAAGGAGCAAGTCTGGTCCACTTGTCCTGTACTTTTTTCTGAAAGGAGAAAGTAGCTCAGCTCTGGGGTGGTAGTCATAATAGTTTAGGGCGTCACTCTGAAGGATAAACTTCTAGCTTGACTTTTTTTTTCCTTTTTCTTTTTGACCTCCACATGCTGCCTGGAGCATGGTGAGCACACAGTGCCTTAGCTGTTGGTACCTCACCCCTGGCTTCCAGAGACCTGTGTGAAGTGTCTGTCCTTGTCCTTCCTAACCCTCTCCTTGCATTGCCCAACACATCACTGTGCCCATCACCTAAAAAGATAAGCTATAGTGCTTTCCTGTGTGTACACGGACCTTTGCTTCTCCCCCTGTTTCTTACTCTTCCTTTCATGCCTAATATTTTATTGGGGACACCAGAGATGAGTGATTCCTTTTTTAATTTTATTTTATGTTTTTTAAAGATTTATTTATTTATTATTATGTATACAGTGCTCTGTCTGCGTGTACACATGTAGGCATCAGATCACATTACAGATGTTGTGAACCACCATGTGGTTGCTGGGAATTGAACTCAGGACCTTTGGAAGAGCAGGCGGCACTCTTAACCACTGAATCATCTCTCCAGCCCCCGATTCTTTTAATTTTATAGGATTTTCTTAAAAATTATTACATTTATTTACCCCCCCTCGTGGTGTGTGTGTGTGTGTGTGTGTGTGTGTGTGTGTGTGTGTTTGCAGTTGTGTAAGTCATGGTGCATGAGTGCAGGTCAGAGGACTACTTTAATGAGCCAGTCCCCTCAGCTGGTTGAGGCAGGGTCTCTCCTGTTTCTGTGGCAGGACTGTGTATACCAAGCTGGCTGGCCCACCAGCTTTTAGCAGACAGTTCTGTCTCTCTCTCTCTCCTGTTGCCATAGGAGTGCTAAGATTGCAGATGCACAGCACTGCCTTTGGCCTTTTATATGGGTCTCAGGGATCTAATTCAGGCCATTCACAACAGCAGGGTCTTTTAACTGTTAAGCCTTCTCACTGGCCCTGGAAAGTTTCTAAATCTCTCTATATGCTTTGGGTAATAAAGAAAACTCAACATTTTTCCTACTTATCAAACATACTAAAATACTCCATGGTGTTGATAGTTTTGATGGTCAGCTTGGTTGGATCACGAGGCATGTAGGAGATGGCGGAAGTACATTTCTGGGTGTGTCTAGGAGAGTGTTTCCAGGGAAAAAGATGTTCGTGCATGTGGCTGGAAATGTCTATAGTCCAGGACCCAGACAGAATACAGGAGGAAGGAGGAGGAAGCCAAGTAGTGTGAGCACACTTTCTCAGCTTCCTGGCGGCCAACGTGAGCAGCCTTGTCCACAGCATGCTCCCAGGGCCGTGATGGTCTCCTTCACCTGAGGTCCAAACCAGTGAGCTCAAAGCTCTGAAACCATGAGGCAAAATAAAGCTCCTTGTCTAACTTGTGACAAGAAGTCTGAGTAGCACACGTGACCAAAGGGAGTAGCATGGCACAGGGTGTTATTATCATAACCTGCTACTGTGTAGCCAGTGTCGCCATATTATGATAGAGCTGGATTAAATTTCTGTTAAGAATAAGAGTTTTGTCCTGCTACTGTGAACAACTGGATTGTACATAATTTAGGTTGCAGTTTGGGGGGTGGGTGGGCATTGAATTATAATTTAGATCTCTTATGCTTTATGCTTGTTACCCTCTATCTTCAAGTTCTGGCTTACCAGGCACTGGAATAACGCAGTTGTTTCTTAAACTGTAATAGTTGGAAGCTGGATTTGGAGACACTTTATCTTAAGGAATCCTGTTTTATTTGTTTATTGTATTACCTAGCCCAAAATCCATGCATACTTTAGATACCTCAGTGAGGTGGAAGACCTTGGCCATTGTGCAGCTGGTTTGCTCTGGAGAAGGAAGGCGGAAGGCGGAAGGCACGCCACCACATCATCTGCAGCCGAACTGCTGACATTTCCTGTGCTCACACAGGGTTGTGGAAGAACAGGCACTGACATTCCTTTAACATTCAACAGGGTAAAAATACCAGTTGCTTCTGAGGGCAGCTGGCGTCTGATTTTAATTTCCATTCACACATTGACATCATTAAACACTTCCTATGCTGTGAGCCTTTAAAATTTTCAAGCTAGAAACTGACGTCTTTGTAACAATGTAGAGCTTGTGCTTGGTGGAGTTTGAGACCCTGCATGCCAATGGGGCTTCGGAGGTGCCCTCTCCACAAGACAGGGTTTCTCTCCTTCAGTGGAGAGCCGGTGCTGTGGATCTCGGCATGTGGCCCGCATTGCTGCCGGCCCAAAGGCAGTAATTCCCGAAGAAGTCTTGTCTGCTCACATAAAGCTCAAAGGCTTTCTAGCCAAGGCTTTGAATTTTTTTCCCCCAACACATGTATCAAAAATGTGGACAAAGTGTTAAATTCTTCTTTCTTCAGGATTTTTCTAGCTTTCTAAAGGACAGTGCCAAAGCCCCCATTTAATCTCACAGGAGATGTTTGCTCTTTTGGGGAGGGAAAGAAAGTACCTTCATAACATTTTATCTGGAGGATTTATTATGGGTGTTTGGCTATGTGAAATTCTTTCCCTTTAAAAATTTTATTTAGTTATTTACTTTACATCTCAGTTGTAGCTCCCTTTCCCCTTCCTCCCAGTCCCTCCCTTTCTCCCTCCCTCCCTCCCTTCTTTCCTATTCCCCCTTCCCTACTCCTCAGAAAAGGGGAGCTCTGCCAACTAATCCACCCAAGCACATCCAGTCATGTCAGGGCTGAGCACTTACTCTTTCACGGTGGCCTGGCAAGGCAACCTGCCAGGGAGAAGTGATCAAAAAGCTGGCAACAGAGTCCTTTTCAGAGATAGCCCCCCCCCCCATTCTCTTTTCTACGATACCTACATGAAGACCAAGCTGCCCATTGAGTACATTTGTGTAGGGGGCTAGGTTCTAGTTCATACATGGTCCTTGGTTGGTGCTTCAGTGTCTGCAAGCCTCCCATGGGCCCAGGTTAGTTAGTACTGTTCAACTTCTTGTGAAGCACCTGTCCCTTCCGGGTCCTTCTATCCTTCCTCACCTCTTCCACAAGGCTCCCTATGCTCTGCCCAATGTTTGGTTGTGAGTCTCAGCTTTTGTTTCAGTCTGTTGCTGGGAAAAGCCTCTCAGAGGACAGTCATGGCTAGGTTCCCATCTGTAAACATAGCAGAATGTTGTTAGGAGTGTCTGGGGTTGACTCTCTCTCATGGGATGGGTCTTGGTTTGGGCCAGGCATTGGTTAGGCATTCCCTCTATCTCTTCTCTATCTGCTCTATCTTTATCCCTGCACATATTATAAGCAGGGTAAATTTTGGGTCAAAGTTTTCATAGGTGGGTTGGTGTTCCCCTCCCTTCACTAGGAGTCCATATGCTTAAAGGATGGCCTCTCCAGACCCCTACTACTAGGGCTCTCAGCTAGAGTTACCCCGATATCCTCCCAGGAGACTACCCTGCTGTTAGTCTTCCAGCTTGTCTCAGAGTTGCCCCCACCCGTGATTTCTCTTCTCTCTGCAAGACCTCTGTTCTCACCCTGCCCCCCCCATCTGATCTCTACCGTCATTTCCCTCAGCATTCCTTCTCCTATCTTATTCTCTCTCTTCAACCACTTTTACTGTCTTTTCTATTTCCCCTTCTGAGTGAGACTCACAATCCTCCCTTGGACCCTCCTTGTTACTTAGCTTCTTTGGGTCTGTGAATTGTATTATGGTTATCCTGTATTATTTTAATAATATCTGCTTACAAGTGAGTACATATCATGTATATCTCTCTGAGTCTGGGTCACCTCACTCAGGATGATCTTTTCTAGTTCCATCCATTTGCCTACAAATTTCAAGATTTCTTCCTTTTTAATAGCTGAGTAATATTCCATTGTGTAATGTATCACAGTTTCTCTATCAGTTCTTTGGTTGAGGAATATCTAGGTTGTTTCCAGGTTCAGGCTATTATGAATAAGGCTACTGTGAACATAGTTGAGCAAATGTCCTGTTGCATGGTGGATCATCTTTTGGGTATATGCCCAGAAGTGATAATGCTGGATTTTTTTTTTTTGAGACAGCATTGCTCTGTGTAGCCTTCGCTGTCCTGGACTCACTTTGTAGACCAGGCTGGCCTCAAACTCACAGTGATCCGTGTGCCTCTGCCTCCCAAGTGCTGAGATTAAAGGTGTGTGCCACCATGCCTGGTCTTAAAGCTGGACCTTGAGATAGCATTATTCCCAATTTTCTGAGAACATTCCAGGTTGATTTCCAAAGTGATTGTATAAATCTGCATTCCCACCAGCAATGGAGGAGTGTTCCTTTTTCTCCATAACCTCTCCAACATGTGCTGTCACTTGAGTTTTTGATCTAAGTCGTTTTGATGGGTGTAAGATGGAATTTCAGAGTTGTTTTGATTTGCATTTCCCTGATGACTAATGATGTTGAGCATTTCTTTAAGTGCTTCATGGCTATTCAGGATTCCTTTGTTGAGAATTCTCTGTTTGGCTCTGTACCTCATATTTTAATTGGATTATTTGGTTTGTTAGTGTTTAATTTCTTGTGTTATTTATATATTTTGGGTATTAACTCTTTGTCCGATATAGGGTTGATAAAGAACTTTTCCCAGTCTGTAGGCTGTCATTTTGTTCTGTTGACAGTGCCCTTTGCCTTACAGAAACTTTTCAGTTTCATGAGGTCCCATTTATCAATTGTTGTTCTTAGAGCCTGAGTTGTTGGTGTTCTAGTCAGGAAATTGTCTCCTGCGCCAATGAGTTCAAGGCTGATTCCCACTTTCTCTTTTAATAGATTTAGTATTTCTGGTTTTATATTGAGGTCTTTGACCTACTTGAACTTGAGGTTTTTTTTTTTCTTTTTTTTTGTAGAGGGTGATAAGTATAGATCTATTTGCATTTTTCTACATGTAGAATCCAGTTAGACCTCCACCATTTGTTGAATATGCTTTTTTTTCCATTTTGTGGTTTTGGCTTTTGTCCAAAATGAAGTGTTTGTAGGTGTGTGGGTTTATGTCTGGGTCTTTGGTTTGATTCACCCTGTCTGTTTCTATGTCAATATCATGCAGTTTTTATTACTATTGCTCTGTAGTACAGCTTGAAATCAGGAATGGAGATCCTTCCAGATGTCTTGTTATTGTATAGGATTGTTTTAATTATTCTGTTTTTGTTTGTTTTTCCTAATGAAGTTTAGAGTTGTTCTTTCAAGGTCTGTAAAGAATTGTGTTGGTATTTCGATGGTATTGCATTGAATTTATAGATTGCTTTTGGTAAGATGGCCATTTTTGCTATGTTAATCCTTACCTATCCATAAGCATGAGAAATCTTTCCTTCTTCTGATGTCTTCAATTTCTTTTTTCAGAGACTTGAAGTTCTTGTTATGCACGTCTTTCACTTGCTTGGTTAGAGTTACACCCAAGATATTTTATATTTTTTGTGGCTATTGTGAAAATGCTGTTTCCCTAATATCTTTCTCAGCCTGTTTGCCATCTGTATACAGGATGACTACTTATATTTTTGAGTTAATTTTGTATCCAGTGACTTTGCTGGTGTTTATTAGCTGTAGCCGTTCTCTGGAAGAGTTTTTGGGGTCACTTATGTATACTATCATATCATCTGTGAATAGGGGATACCTTTACTTCTCCTCTTCCAATTTTTATCTCCTTGATCTCCTTTAGTTGTCTTATTGCTCTGGCTAAGACTTCAAGTACTACATTGAAGAGATATGGAGAGAATGGACAGCCTTGTCTTGTCCCTAAATTTAGTGGAATTGCTTTGCGTTTCTCTCAATTTAATTTGATGTTGGCTATTGGCTTGTTGTATATTGCCTTTATTATGTTTAGATATGGGCCTTGTATCACTGATCTCTCCAAGACTTTCATCATGAAGGGGTGTTGAATTTTTCCAAAGATTCTTTCAGCATCTAATGAGATAATCATGTGCTTTTTTTCCTTTCAGTTTGTTTATATGGTGGATTACATTGATGGACTTTTGTATGTTGAACCATGTCTGCATTCCTGAGATGAAGCCTTCTTGGTCATGGTGGATAATATATTTAATGTGTTTTTTTATTTGGTTTGTGAGTATTTTACAGAGTATTTTTGTATCAATATTCATGAGGGAAATTGGCCTGAAATTCTTTCTTTGTTGAGTTTTTGTGTGGTGTAGGTATCAAGGTGACTATGACCGCATAGGATGAGTTTGGTAATGTTTCTTCTGTTTCTATAGTTTGAGGAATATTGGTATTAGCTCTTCTTTGAAAGTCTGGTAGAATTCTGTACTAAAACTATCTGTTCCTGGGCTTCTTTTGATTGAGAGACTATTGGTGACTACTTCTATTTCCTTAGGGGTTCTGTAGATATCTGTTAAGTCCATTTGATTCATGACATCTGTAAGTTTCATTATTTCTCTGTTTAGTTTCTGTCTCAATGATCTGTCCCTTGGTGAGAGTGAGGCGCTGAAGTATCCCACTACTAATGTGTCCAATGGGTATATTAATGGGTTCAATATGTGATTTAGGCTTTAGTAGTGTTTCTTTTACAAGTGTGGGTACCCTTAAATATGGGGCCTAGATATTCAGAATTGAAATGTCATCTTAGTGGATTTGTCCTTTGATGAGTATGAAGTGTCCTTCCCCATCTGTTTTGTTTAATTTTTGTTGAAAGTATTTTAGTAGGTACTAGAATGGCTACTCCAGCTTGCTACTTGGGTCCATTTGCTTGGAAAATCTTTTCCCAGCCCTTTACTCTGAGATAATGTCTATCTTTATTGCTTAGGCATGTTTCTTGTAAGCAGCAGATTGATGGAGCCTATTTTGGTATCCATTCTATTAGCCTGTGTCTTTTTCTTGGGGAGTTTATGTTCACTGATGTTGAGAAATATTAATGACCAATGATTCTTAATTCCTGCTATTCGATGTTGGTAGTAGTAGAGTGTATGTGGTTTGTGTGAGTGTGTGTGTGCACACGTGCTTCCCTTCTTTTGATTTTTCTGATGTTGGGTTATTTCCTGGGTGTAGTTAGCCTCTTTTGGTTGGAGTTTTCCTTCTAGTATCTTAGGGCTGGATTTCTGTATAGATATTGTTTAAAATTGTGTGTGTGTGTGATATCTTGTTTTCTCCATCTATGGTGATTTAAAGTTTTATACGTGTAGTCTCTTAGTGTTTTTAAAACATCTGTTCAGGCCCTTCTGGCTTTTAGAGTCTCTGTTGAGAAGTCAGGTGTAATTTTGATAGGTAGGTCTTCCTTTATATGTGAGTTGGCCTTTTTCTTTGTTGTGTACATTTAGTGTTTTGTTTACTATGTGGTGTGAGTATTTGTTTTCTGGTCCAAATTATTTGGTGTTCTATAAGCTTCTTGTATGTTTATAGGTATCTGTTTCTTTAGGTTTGGGAAGTTTTCTTCTACAATTTTTGTTGAGAATATTTTCTGAGCCTTGGAGCTGGGAGTCTTCTGTTTCTTCTATTCCTATTATTTATTGGTTTGGTCTTTTTATAGTGTCCCAGATTTCTTGGATGCTTTGTGTCAGGAACTGTTTAGATTTAACATTTTCTTTGACTGATGTATTGATTTTTTTCAGTAGTATCTTCTCTCGTCCAGCTCTTGTACTCTGTTGGTGGTACTTGTGCCCGTAGTTCCTGTGCTCTTCCCTGGGTTCTCACCTGCAGGATTGCCTCAGATTGTGTTTGCCTTATTGCTTCTATTTCCATTTTATTCATTTTCTTCTCCCATTTGATTATATTTTCCTGTATTTCTTTAAGGGATTTATTTAATTCCTTCACTTGTTTGATTGTGTTTTCCCGTATCTCTTTGCGGGATTTATTTTCCTCCTTAAATGCATCTATCATTTTCATAGCATCAGATTTAAGATTATTTTGTTGTGCTTTGGTTGTGTTAGGATATCTGAGGCTTTCTGAAGTAGGATAGCACTCACAGAGAGCAGCAGCCATCAGAGACTACAAGTTCTTCCTGTATCCCCGGAAACCTGCTACCATCCTGAACCGCTAGCCAGCCTGGTGGTACCTGATGATAGCGGGCCTCTAGGATTGTAGGTAGAGCTGATGGTTCCAGCTGGTAGCAGTCCTCTGATTTTCTGGGATTGAAGATGGAAATTGCAGAGGTTCAGGAAATGGGGTGCTGGGAGCTCTTGGTCCCTGATTGTTGCCAGGCTCTGCTGCTCCCTGATGGCTGCTGGTCTCCAGGACTACCAGCAGGGCATCCATTGTATGAATGGATCCTAGTTCACCAACTGGGCATTTGGGTTGTTTTCCTAGTTTTGGAATTTGTATAGGAGGGGTTGGATAAAGATTTCTCTGTCATAGAGGGGCCATAAATGGAAACATCTCAGAAGCCCTGTGTAAGACATGTTGGCTCTCTGGGACAGTTCGTCAATGATAATTATCCTGCATTGGTTTACTTCTGAGCTTTCTTTCCCCTACTGAATACGTGCCTATTTGCTTTTCTCCGGTAGCACTTATCTTTATTGTAGTAGTTTTAAAGTAAGCTGGATATCAGAGAATGAGTCCTTTACATTTGTTCTTTTGCAAAATCATTTTGGTTATTTTAATTCCTCTGTATTTCCATATAAATGTGATAATGAGCTTGTTTACTCAAAAACAAACATGATGATGAGCAGAACCCAACCAAAACCCAGCTCCTGGGATTGCTTTTGGGTTGTGTTGATTTTATAGATATGCAAGGAGATAATTGACAACCACAGTTCTGTTCAGAGTGTCTGTTACTTCATGATTTCAGTCTTGATAGGTTCTGGGTTTCCAGGGACTTGTCTATTTCATCCTTGTTTCCATTGTCTTTAAAAATGTAGCTTTAGTATTGTGTGCATATCTGTATATGTCTGTGCATATGACTGCAGGTGACTTTATGTCTGCTGGTTGTTGATTGTCTGCTTGATGCACACTAGACTCATCTTGGAAGAGGGAGCTGGAATTGAGGCATTGTCTCCATTGACTTGGGGAATGTGTTTGGGACAGTTTCTTATTGCTAGTTGATGTGTTTGGGTCCAGTCCACTGTGGGTGGTGTCCTATCTGCTCCTACCGTGTTTGGGCTCCTGCCCTGCATTCCCTCAGTGACAGATGTGACTTGGAAGTACAAGCCAAATTAACCTTTCCCTCCTCCAAGCTGCTTTTGGTCATGGTGTTGATAATACTTACAGAAAATGGACTAGAAGAAGTGTCTCTTAAGTCCTGTTGATTTTATTGTCAACTTTATTATTTTGTCATTGATTTTCTATCTATATACCATTGAAAGTGAGGTATCAAAGTCTCTTCCTGCCCCTCTCTGCCTTCCAGTCTTTCAGTGTTTGTTTCATATTATTTGGAGGCTCTGACATTTTTATGTGTATAATTATAAATCTTGCTGATGAGATGATCTTTCAGGATTCTGTACTTTTCTTTCTCTCCCTCCTCCCTCCTTTCTTTTTGTAACAGTTTTAACTTAAAGTCTGTCTTTTGGAGGGGGCAGTGACATGACCCCTGTAGCTCACTTAGCAACTGTTCAAGCGCCATCAATTTCTGCCCTTTGGCTTTCAGCCTCTGCAAGCCCTTAGATCTTCAGTTAGGATCAGGCAGCTAGCAGATGCTTGGATTCTGCCCTTTCCAATCTATTCTACCTGCTGTGTGCTTTGTTTGGGAAATGCTACGATTGGACAGAGTTTGTCTCCACTGATTTAGTCTCCACAAAGGGGATGCTGAGGTTGCAGGAGCTTTTGAGAAGGGAAGACACACCAGTCAGGTCCTAGAGCCCACCACCAGGACTGATTCATGGTGAGCTGCTAGAACGTATGGTTCTGAGAGTGTCCCGTGAAATTCTGTTGTGAAAAAGACTGACATAGCTCTTCCCTAGGCTCCGGTGTTCTGTCTCTTCTCCACATGATCTGGCCCCTCGTTGTGCTGTGCTTCTGACATCCTTCCCAGAGCCAGAGCAGGTGCTGGCTCCTTTCCAAGTCCCAGAACCATGAACTTCATAAATCCTTTTCTTTATAGGTTTCTCAGGCTCAGGTATTTTGTTAGAATAACACAAAATGAATTGATAGAGATCATTTCATCTGTTTATGATTTAGGTGGTTCTTCATGGGAAATGAGTACCTAAATGGCAGCTTGTTCTCTGTGCCTTAAGTTTTTGTTCTTTGATTCTTTCTTTGATGCCTTCTTTTCTGTTTAACTGACATTCTTATATTAATGCATTTTCATCTCATCATTACCACTGTGTGATACTCTGTGGCTGTTTTCTCTCTCTCTCTCTCTCTCTCTCTCTCTCTCTCTCTCTCTCTGTATGTGTGTGTGAGTGTGTGTGTTTGTGAGTGAGTGTGTGTGTATGTATGTGTGAGTGTATGTGTGTGTGTGTGTGAGTGTGTGTGTTTGTATGTGAGTGTGTGTGAGTGTGCGTGAGTATGGGCTATTATAGGGATTGCAATTACTATATTCACATGACACTAAGTCCTTTGAATCTGACAAAAACAAACTTAGCCACACACAAAAACTTGCTTCTTCTTACAGTTACCATTCTCTACTTTTCCTTATGTCACAGATTGTATTTATATAGACACATCAACATAGATTTACACTTTCATCTCTTAAGTCCTAGAGAAGAATGAAAAAAAAGTGGAAATAAAATTATGGTCATGCAGGCTTCTGATTTGATGTTGTCAACTTCCCTCTCCTGGAAAGTGTCTTACTCTTGTTTTGAGTTACTATCTAGTGTCCTTTGATCTTAACACAAAGGACTCCTAGGAGAACTCTGGGTGATAAAGTCCTGGTGCCTTTTTTCTGGGATCTTTTTACTCTCTCCCCATCCCCATCCCCCTTTGTTTAAGATGGCAGGTACTCTGCATGCGAGGAGAAGAGGGAGGCATGGCAGCAGCTATATAAATCACCATAATGGTGGTTTGCATTGGGACAGAGGTTGGAGTCAAACTTGTCCCTATTTTAAGCACTTTAAATACATCCTCCCACTGGGTTCTGCCTTTCCTTGTGCTAGAATAGAAACAGCCAATGTGTTACCAGATGTAGAAAGCTGCTTTTCTCACTGCTTTAAATGGTATGGGTTTACAATGTCAATTTCTAATTATTTATTGCTCCTGTGTAGATATATAATTGATTTTTGTGAAGTGATCTTATGTTCTGTCACCTGTTAAAACCAGGTAATTTTGTATGGTCCTTGGAATTGTTTATACAGTTAGAACCATTGTGAAAAGAGACAGCTTAATTGATTCGTTGTCAATGTGTTTTTCTTATTTTACTAAGACTTCTAGTACAGAATTAGAGAGCCAGCAGTTTGCTCTTGTTCCTAAGGGAGAAGCATCCAGTGTTGTCAGCAAGTGCCTTACTGGCCTCAGGCTTCTAGGTGCCGAGTAGCCTGGGAGGAGGCAGAGATGGAGGCGGGAGAGGGAGGGTGCAGCCTTTAACTCTGACATTTGAGAGGCCCAGGCAGGGCGGTCATGGTCATTGACACTTTGATGCCAGCCTGGTCTACACAGCTGGTGCTGCATCTTTTTTATCCTTTTAGCCATCTAAAGTTTTTGCATTCTTTCATTTTCTCTCAATATTCTCAAATTTACCGTTTTTCTTTAGATGAATGGATATTCTTGATTTTTAAAATATTTTTTATGTTATCAATTTTGTTTTTCTCTCTTTTTATTGTTTCATTTTGCATTGGGCTTAATTTCTTTTTCTTTTTTTTGCTTTAGTTTTTTAAATTGGGCAACTGATTAAAGACTTCTGTAATAATTGAATGCTTTATATTTTCTTCTAGGATGTTTTAGGTATGTAAGTAAGTTTTGACTTATTTTCATTGCATTCATTGTTTTATAATAATCTTTTATTCATGGAGATGCATAATTATCTTAATTAATTTTTAAGTAACTAGATTTTTTCCATATTTTTTCTTTATGTCTAGTTTTAGTTTTTTGTTTTGTTTTTGGCTTTTTGAGACAGGGTTTCTCTGTGTAGCCTTGGCTGTCCTGGACTCTCTTTGTAGACCATGCTAGTCTCGAACTCACAAAAATCCGCCTGCCTCTGCCTCCTGAGTGCTGGGATTAAAGGCGTGTGTCACCACACCCGGCCTAAGTAGCCTCTCTTTCCTGTGTTGTTGTTGTGAGTGTTGGGCGTGTCTTATCTCTGACTCATTCTGGCACATCCTGATCTGATTCCTCACTTTTGCCCTGCACTGAGATGTCACTGTAGGTGTACTTTTTATCTACTTCATTTGGGTTCTTATGCCTCTGCCTCCCTTCCAACCCCTCCACACTAGGTAGGAGAGAAAGAAGGTTAGGAGGGACAGGGATATAGACTTCTTTAGACTTAGGTCCTTGGGGCGAATGCAGTCTTCATAGTCAGTATATCTAGCAGTCAGCAAAACAGCAAACAGCAAACAGAAAACACAGCAGCACAACGAACCAGCAGCCGCCTCCTTCCTCCTTGGACTCCTTTTCCTCTCAGTGCTCCGGCATTTATATCCTCTCAGAGTCTTCAGAATTAAACTGTCTGCCGCTGGCAAAGATCACACCCCTCTCTGAGCCTGCATGAGGCAATCATAGCTAACAGCTGAGAACAAACTTAAAGCGGCCCCGTCTCCTGCACTTGAGATTAAAACAAAAACTTATTTATATAACATAACTTGAGTTTTTAAAGAAACCAAAACTTCCGCTACATGTCACTTTCAAACATGGCTGCTTCCTTCTATAAACTGACCTTACTTTCATTGTTTGGGATTAAAGGTGTGTATTAAGGGCATATCCGTATTCCATCCAGATCATACTGTAATTCAGGGTATATCTGCATTTCACATAGACCCAGAAAGTCCTCAGATGTTACCCCTTGTCAGAGCAGCTATGTTACCGGATTAAAGTTCCTCTACAAGGCTTGTCGCAGGTCCTTTTACCCACGGCGCCATCTCACCAGCCCTTGCCATAGATACCTGTTAGTGATCTGGTTATATTTAAAGTGGTTTCTTTGACTTTCTTTCACCTCTTTTAAAATTTATTTATTTATTTATATGTATATGCATGCTCTATCTGCATATTCACCTGCATTCCAGAAGAGGGCATCAGATTCCAGTATAGATGGTTGTTGCTGGGAATTGAACTCAGTACCTCTGGAAGAACAGACAGTGCTGTTAACCACTGAGCCATTTCCCCAGCTCCCTAAAAGTGGTTTCTTACAGACAGCATACTACTGAGTCTTGCTAGCTTGGTCCAGCCTTATGGCTTTGTACTGGTGTGTTTAGACCACTTATATCTGGCATAGTTATTAAAGGACTCGTTGGTTGTTTCTGTGTTCTTTTTTCTTTTGTGCATACTTTTGATTCTTCCTTTGTCTATATTGCATGTACTGATGGCTCCTTTAGATGTAATTTTTACTCTGATGTTTTCTATTTTTAGAATTTCCATTCGCCTTGTAATTTTCACGTCTGAGAAAATTTCCATGCTACAACCATGCTTATGTTGTCTACATTTTCCACTGGCTTGTCTAACATAACTAATAATCTGATTCTCACATCTGAGTCTGATTCTCTACTTGGCTTCTTGACTACACAGTTGTCCTTGCTTGCCTTTTTCTTTTTTTAAAATTTTTGATTGGTGGTCAAGCATCTTTTATAGAAAATAAGAGAGTTGGGCACATAGAATTTACATTTGGGGATGTATTTGTATTTTCCACAAATCCACAGGCTGTTCAGTGTCCTGGACTCCAGGATCAACTTTTTAAAAGAATCAAACAAAGCTGTGCTGTGATTGTTCAGCTTCTGCTGTTCAACAGTGTGGCAGTGGTCATCTTTTAGTATTTATATCATAAGTGACAGTGGCTGTTTCTTCTGTACATGAGTACATCTTGTTTATAATTTAGATTTATTCATATTTCAGTCACACCATAGCCATTCGTAGCCATTCACTCCTGCATAGATGATGTACCTTCATTCCACTTGGGAAGGACATTGGTTTCCAAAATTGTGAAAGTTAATTACATGTAAATTAATTATTTATATGTTTATTAATGTTAAATCTTCTATGTGAGATTTTTTTGAAAGAGTACTTTGTGAGGATTCATTGTAGAGAATATTTACATGAACATGCATCCCAGAAGTACAACTGTCCACTCAAGAAGAGTTGAGTATTTCCTGTGCTAAAGTAATATCTTGATTGATGATTAAGATGTATAATTGTGTTGCCTGTACATCACAAACACAAGAGTGCAGAGAAAATATATCCTTTCAAACCATAATAAAGCTGTGTGCGGCCTGTTGGAAGTCTTAGCAGCTTCAGTGACCTGGAAGATTGCCGCAGTTTCTCAGGCTGTTGTGTGGAGAAGGCGCTGACAGCCGTCCTTTCTGTGCCTTGATCTGCACTGTGGACCTCACCAGATGACGTGTGTCCATCTGTCCCTGAGCTTCCCAAACAGCCAGCCTGTGTGTGCCCTGCCACCTTACAGCCCCTGGAGCTCATCACTGAGGTATCCTGTTTGAGACTGTGGCCTCCCTCCTGCAGTTCACAGGATCACCCTGCCTTAGCCCCCAGAGTGGTGAGACCAGAGGCATGCAGCACCAGATCTGGATTCTATTACTTTTAAAATTATTTTCATTTATTTTTAGTCATTAAAATAAGTTATTAAATCCACAGAAAATCATTTTAATGAGAAGAAAAATGAACATTTGTGTTAATCATCTCCACAAAAGAGAGGAGTTTTAAAAAATCACTTATCATTTGCAGCTCTGCTCATACCAGGCATAAGTCTCTTATAAACATGTTACATATCTGAAGACCTTGGCCAAATGCATTAATCTGTAGTTTAGTTTAATTTCACCAATACTAGTACAGGTTTTAAAAATATCTTTTAAACTATGTTCACAATGCATATTCTCTTTTTATGTGCAAAACTGATTAGTTTCTTAAGGGGCGATTTTGTCAAAAAGGAGGATGAGAATTCTGCTGTAAATTATGGTCATATAAAGTAGCTCTTCTTGTTAAGAAGCTTGAAGATGTGGGGAGCTCTAGCTCCCCAAACTTGGAGTTTTGGGGGGCCCTACCTCACCTATGACAGACTTGAAGCTCTAAGGATTCTAGCTGTCAACCCACTCCCCCCAACCCCAATGATGGAGAAATGGGAAGGCGTATGATGCACAGAGGTGAACTCTCTGTAATCAAACTTGGGCTTTAATTCTGTCTCACTCTTTGCTGCCTTTGTCTTCTTGTAAGCCATGGTGTCTTATCTCAGTATGTTGCAATTGGATTTAAATTAGAAAAACACAAACAAAATATTTACCAAATGCTTGTAAGCTCTGTCTGAGAAAGACCATGCTAAAAGTAAGTTATCTATACAGCCAGGGATAAGAACAAAATTTACTTCTGACATCACTATCCATTTCCAGAAGGCTTTCATTATCTTAAATGAACACTAGCACCACATTTAAACAGCAAATGATTCCTGTAGTGGTTTGATGAAAATGGCCCCCATAGGCCATTTAGAGAGTGACACTATTAGGAGATGTGGCCTTGCTGGAGTAAGTGTGTCACTGGGGGTGGGCTTTTAGGTCTCAGATGCTCAAGCCAGGCCCAGTGACTTACTTGCTGCCTGCTGATCTGGATGTAGAACTCCTGGCTACCTGTCCAGCACCATGTCTGCCTGCATGCTGCCATGCTTCTCACCTGAGGATAATGGACTAAATCTCTGAGCTCTAAGCCAGCCCCTATCAAATGCTTTCTATAAGAGTTGCTGTGGTCATGGTGTCTCTTCACAACATCAGAAGCCCTAACTAAGGCAGTGCCCACCACCCCTCTCTTCTTCTTATGCTTGGTAGTCTTTGCTTTACTTTTATATTGTATCTGTGCACATGTCTACAGTAGGCACCTGGGTTAAGGGAGACACTCTAAGCTGTTCTGTATTGGCTCCGTTGACACATATAGTCCTCTGGAATTTGCATTCATTTCTTGAGCCCGCCATTGTCTTTTCTATGTCATTCAGTTGACATTGTAGTCAAGTGTAATAGTTAAGATTCAGCAGGTACATGCTATCCAAATGTGTATATAAAAGCTAGTAAATACATGAAAGCCATGAGCTCATTTCATGTTGGTGTTCAATAGTGTGTTTACTTGCTTACAAATGCTAATGATATCCTAGAATTCCAGGGTTAGAGATTGGTCTTAGAAGACAGAGATAAGTTTAAATGGCCACTTGTGTGGTACTTGCCAGTCATTTAAAATCCAGATTCAGTGGGGTTTTTTGTTTGTTTTGTTTTTTGTTTTTGAGACAGGGTTTCTCTGTGCAACCTTGGCTGTCCTGTACTCACTTTGTAGACCAAGCTGGCTTCGAACTCACAGAGATCCATCTGCCTCTGCCTCCCAAGTGCTGGGATTAAAGATGTGTGCCACCATGCTCATCTGAATTCAGTGTTTTAATGTCTTGTTTGACTTGAAGAACTTAATTGTGCCTCTTTTCTTTGCAGAATTCTACTTCTGAGATAGACCTGAATATTCAGGTAACTGATGATGATATCAATGAAATAATTCAAATAGATGGAACTGGCGATAACTCTTCAACGGAAGAAGTGGGGAGTATAAGAGATATAGATGAGAATGAATTCCCAGGGATCGTCGATGCAGGCGACCTCAAGGTGCTTGAGGAGGAAGCCGATAGCATGTCAAATGAGGATTCAACTGCAAACAGCAGTGACACTGAGGACCGTCAAGTAGACATCATAGAGGAGGTGAGGGGATCTTCTGAGTTGAGTCTTGGCTTATTGACTGGCAGGATTTGTGCTTCCATGTACTTCACAACCGAATACGATTCTAATTAAGATCAACCAAGTCTTTAATCTTTTAAAATCAGAGCTATTTGTATGTAGGGCCTTAACATTTCATGTGTAAACTGTATCTTAAACTGGTCTTAAGTGGTTAGGAGTTGGATTTGTATTTGTTGCTTTGAAGTAGACATAGTAGGATGCTTGGGAGATGCAGTCTCTGTCTTTTTTTCTAATAAATGTGATGAGGTTTGAGTAGCGTGTGGTAATTAAGTTTGTGAGGTTGGCTCTCACGTGTGGCTGCCTTCATATATCGGCCTATGGTAATGTCTTATTTTAGTTACTGTCTTTAACGGTCCTGGTATCCTGTAGGTCTCACTGGACTTGTCATTTCATAGATGAGAAAACAGATACAGGGAAGTTGGATAATTTGCCCAAGGTCAGCCATGTAATTATGAAGTGGTCAATCTGGAATTCAAAGCTAGGTGACTTGGCTTTAAAGCAGAAATACTATTCTGTCTCTTCCAGTTCCTTTACTTCTATGTCTCTCTATCTTTAAAAACCATTGAAGCATCATGAAATCCTTTAATGTGATCATCTTTCATCTTTAGGATCCTCTAAATTCTGGAGATGATGTCAGTGAGCAGGATGTGCCAGACCTGTTTGACACAGATAATGTAATTGTCTGTCAGTATGATAAGGTACTGCACTCACCTCTTGGACTTTGGGTTTATTAATTGAACTTAGACTGAAAAGTATATAAAATAGTGCGAAATATGATGGTGAGTTCCAGTTCGCAGTCAAGGGACTCATGGAACAGCTGTTCAATTCTGTAAGGTATTTCTGTGTGTATGTGTGCATTGTGTGCGCGCGTGTGGGTGCACATATGTGTGGGTTCACGTGTGTGTGAGTTCACATGTGTGTGGGTTCACTTATGTGCATATGTGTGTGGGTTCACATGTGTGTGAGTTTACATGTGTGTGAGTTTACATGTGTGTGGGTTCACATGTGTGTGAGTTCACATGTGTGTGAGTTCACATGTATGTGAGTGTGCATGTGTGTGAGTTCACATGTGTGTGGGTGTGCGTGTGTGTGAGTTTGCATGTGTGTGGGTATACATGTGTGTGAGTTTGCTTATGTGTGCATGTGTGTAGGTTCGCATGTGTGTGGGTACACATGTATGTGGGTGTGCATGGAGGCCAGAGGATAACCTCTGCTGTCATTCCTTAGGTGCTGTCTATCTTGCTTTTACAGACAGGATTTTTTTTTTTCCGCCCTGGAGCTAACTAAATGGGCTAGGCTGGCTGGCCACCAAGTCCCAGTGAGCTGCAGTGCTGGCTTCCCTAGTTCTGGGATAACAAGTATGACCCTCTGTGCCCAGCTTCTTTTAATGTGGATCTGAGTCTCAACACAGGTTCTCATGTTTGTGTGGCAAGCACTTCACCTATTGAGCCATCCCTACAGCCTAGTTCTGTGACGTTTTTGAGGGTGTGCTTTGGGTCTACCACTGTGTGCTGTATGGGATAGTGACACTTGAAAGTGATCATTAAAGGTCTCCCCCTCCCCCTGTGGTTCTGGGGATTGAACCTAGGATACAGAACATGCTAGGCTAGTGCTCTACACTAAGCTGTTAGGCTACTCCACAGCCCCCATTAGGCTTTGTCCCCAGCCCCCATTAGGCTATGTGCCCAGCCCCCATTAAGCTATGTC
>OU015742.1:99430506-99448085 GCA_907169655.1 Acomys percivali
GCAGAGCATCTGAGGGACTGCTGTTTACCATCCGAGGCCAACAGCCACCACACTGCTCAGAGCATCTCCTGGATATATTTATTCAACTATCTGAGGACAAAGATCACTTTTATATTTCCAATCTGTTATGAACTGACACATTTGGAGCTTACAACAAAAATCACAAGATTGGAGTGAAAACGATCAGAGACATGCAAAATGACAACTTAAAATTTCTTAATTTTAGATTCATAAGCAAAATTACTCTGTCTAAATTATCACAAAAATTTCTAAACCCTCCCGAAATTATGTCATCAAGTTTCAGAGGCAGTTCCCACTGCCCATTTCCCATGAGCACTGTGTCATGGGCCACTGTCTGAGCCAGGTACCATTCTCCTAAAGTGCCCAAGAATAAATACTTCTCTAAAACCATTATATTAAGGTGAATAAGTCAGATAGACTTTTTTTGTCTACATATTTAAGTACAATTCAGTAATGCAGTTACTGCATTAGCACTCTTGGTGATGAGTCTTGTCTAGGACAGTGGGATGTTGACAGTGCAGTGTGGGCAGCGTCAGGGCAGCCTGGAAAGGCTTACTCGATCCTGGGAAGCCATCTTTGCAGTTGGAGGTATACACAGAAAACCCCTTCCTTCTGTAAAGTTCAGCCCGGTGTTTACAGCATCCAAATTTGCTCAGCAACAGAAAGAAATCCCTTTGAAATGCCTTGGTGAAAATTGCATAGAGAAATGGATTGGCACAAGAATTGACAGGATAAAAAAGGACCAGCAGAACTTTAGCGTTGGTAACGGTGATAAGGGGTACTTTGAAGGCAGCCGAGATGGCAAAAAAGGACATCGGTGCCATGCACGTGAAGTCTGTGAAGATGAGGACTGCCATCTTCTTAGCGATTTTTGTATCCTTGTTAGTAGCTGTCAGGTCTGGATTTTGAACTGCAAAGTATATCCTAGTGTAGCAGGCACAGATGATAATGAAGGCCACTACATTGAGGATCAAGATGGATAAGATGTAGACTTGGGAGAGAGTGGATTCCACATCCATGGGGAGGCAGATGCTGACTTTCATGTAGTTGCTGATGCCCACCAGTGGCAATGTGGCAATCAGAGTGGAAAAGAGCCATCCTCCGAGCATAATTGGGATGGCATGTCTCAGGCGCAGCTTCTGGTCCAGCTGAACAGCATAGGTGATGGTGTGCCACCGTTCGAGAGTGATGACCGTAAGGGTGTAGACAGAAAGCTCACTCGCGAACACAGTGAAGAAGCCAGCTGCACTGCAGCCACTCCCTGTCTGCCAGTCTATGGCATGGTTATGGTACTGGCCTTTTGTTTGGGAATCCACTGAGGCGATGAGCAACAGATAGAGCCCCATGCAAAAGTCTGCAAAGGAGAGGTTACACATGAGGAAACGGGGCACAGTCAGTTTGTAACGGCTCGTCAGGAGAACAAAGAGGACTGTCAGGTTGCCAAGGATGGCTAGGATGTTAATCAGCCAAATCAGGACCCTGAGGAAGGCATAGCCCATAATGTCCTCACAGGGATTAAAAGCATCTGGCTCAGGATCACACTGGAGTGTCTTGGGTGAGCAGAAGCCGTAATCGTAATCCCAGCCACTGAGTTCATTCTCCTCAAAGATGGCGGAATAACTGCAAGACAAACATTGATTTAAGGGAAACACGAGGTTGCTATGATTCAGAGCATTAAAAGAAATTCTAGAATCATCCTTAGTGGGCTTTTAAAGCCTAAGAAACAAAAGAAAACAAAGCTACCATGGTCTTGGCCTTACACTTATTGGTTACACTATCTCACTTGATGGAATTCTTTCAAAAGAAAATGGAAAGCCATCTATATGCTGTAATATATATATATATATATATATATATATATATGTAACACACTGATGCAAACACTTAATGAAGCTGTTTACAAGTGATGGTTTTCTTTGGAAAACAAGTTTAGAGACATAATATATACACACTAAGTTTAAAAGAATCCTTTCTTGGCGTTTTCTTAGCTATTTGTCTCATTTAGTTGCTAACCGAATTGCTACCAAGCTGTTTGTAGTAGCACACAGTGGAATTGCATGGATTGCAGCATTAGGAATCCTCAGCTAGTGGGGACTTGATTGCACTGATGTTTCCAGCTAATCAGTGTTCCAAATGGGAACTAGCAAAGAACAGCTGACAGTAGAAATTTAGGAAGATGGACACGGATACCAGAAAGAAGGATGAGACCCAGTACTCCTTAGGGTACGGGTCCATTCCCCATGAAGTGCCCCACCCACTGCAATGCCTGGACTCACATCCACTCTCTCTCTCTTATAGGCACTTCTATTGATTTTTTTTATTGACAGCCTTTATCTAGTTTTAGTTCTTTCCCATTCCAGCCTCCTGCAATGGTCTGTCCTAAACAGAATTCTGAATTCTACTTATGCAACTCAACCCTTCTCCATGTCCCCATCACCTATGGGGTAAACTCCACACTCCTTTTGATGAGCCTCAAGCCTTTGCTTGGCCGATCTGCCTACTTCTGGAAATGCTTTTTCTAGTCTGATCTCTCTGGTAAATTCTCCATCATCCTGGAAGACAAGTTTCTCAGGGAAGCCATTCTTGGTTCTATTCACCAAAGACTTTATTATCCTTTTTCTCTGCTGGAGTTGCACTTAGTTGCCAATAAGTAATGATGTGTAGTTATCTTGTTCAATGTTATCTTAGTTTTTGAGACAGGATTTCATGTAGCCCAGGCTGGGCTTAAACTTGTTACATAGTCAAGGCTGGCCTTAAGCTCGTGATCCTATCTCCCAAGTGTTGGATTATAGGTATGTTTGGCTGACTCTTAATTTTGGTGTGTGTGTGTGTGTGTGTGTGTGTGTGTGTGTGTGTGTATGTGTGTATGTGTGTGTATGTGTGTGTGCGTGTGTGTGTGTGTGTGTGTGTATGTGTGTATGTGTGTGTATGTGTGTGTGCATGTGTGTGTGTGTGTTTGTGTAGGACAGAGGAGAACCATGGATGCTATTCTTCATTCCCCAGGAAAGTATCTATGTTTGCTTTTTGAGATGGTATCTTTCATTGGCCTGGAGCTTACCAAGTAGGCAAGGCTGGCTGGCCCATCTCTGACTCTCTAGTACTGGGACTGCAAAGCTTACATGGCCACATCTGGTATTTTTCTTCTTGTTGTTTTGAAATGTGGGTTCTGGGAATCAACTCAGGTATTCATGCTTCTAAGACAAGAACTTTAGCAAGATCAAGATCTTATTTCTGAAGTCATGGTATCTAGCAGAGTTTTAGCTCTATTCTATCTTTGTGAAGGAATAAATCTAGACTAGGAAAGCCTGGTTCTAGATGGGCTTAGTAGGTTGTGGGGACACTGAGCATATATTTGATTATGGATATGGACTCAGTGAGTCTTGACTTTGTTCATAATATGATAATTTGGGGAGTTAGAGAAATGGATATAATTTTTCTATAAAGGCCGTTTAAGTATGTATTTCACCACAGCATTTCTCTCATTAAATGTATCTTTCCCTTGGCATGAAGTATGAGGTTAGCTTTCTCAGGACTGGCCAGCTTTCATAGTACAGGAAGGTGCTATGTCGGCTGATAGGGAAAAACAAATTGTTAATAGTCTCACTCATCTGTGAACCCTGTGAACCATTATATATATATATATATAATGACCTGTATGGGAAAATATACCCATGGATGAAATAATGGGTCAAATGCTATAGGGAGAACCAACTTCTGAGTGAATTTAAGGTACACTCTACATGAGGACATGCATGCCTGGTACTGTAAATCTGGCTATGAACTTATGATTGTGGAGTTGCAGGAGTGAACTTACTCCTTTTTCCACCTTTTCTAAGTGGACATGGTACCAAACTGACTTTTAAATTCAATCTCTATTCCCATAGATTAGTGAAGCTGTCAGTCTTCATCAAAGAAGTTGCTTTGTGCAGTGAATGGTGATTAACACAGAAACTTACAATTGGTCAAAGGTCAGAGAATAAGTGTCAGGCACAAAAAGTTCATCTCTCTACCTCCACCCCCAAGACTCAGGAGTCATCATGGAAGAGGGGGTGGAAAGATTGTGAGAGCCAGAGAACTGCGGAGGACCAGAGCAGCATGGCTGCGTTCATGAACTCACAGTGCCGTGGCTGCGTGAGTAAGACCTGCACAAGGTCAAAGGTCAGCCTTTCAGTGGGCAGTGAGGAGAGGCTCACAAGCCTGGACTCCTGCTTTAAGAGTGTGGCTCCTGGGAGGCCGCTCATGCTTCCAGTGGGCAGCCCCACACTTACGTGTGTGGGGGCACAATGGGCAGCTGGACACTTATGTGTGTGTGTGGGCAAAGTGGGCAGCCCCGCACTTACGCATGTGTGGGCACAGTGGGCAGCTGGACACTTATGTGTGTGTGTGGGCAAAGTGGGCAGCCCCACACTTACATGTGTGTGGGCACAGTGGGCAGCCCTGCACTTATGCGTGTGTGGGCACCGTGGGCAGTCTCACACTTACATGTGTGTGGGCACAGTGGGCAGCCCTGCACTTACGCGTGTGTGGGCACCGTGGACAGTCTCACACTTACATGTGTGTGGGCACAGTGGGCAGCTGGACACTTACGTGTGTGTTGGGAGGGCACAGTAGGCAGCCAGACACTTACATCTGTGTGTGTGGGGGGGCACAGTGGGCAGCTGGACACTTATGTGTGTGTGTAGGTACAGTGGGCAGCTGGACACTTACATGTGTATGGGTGGAGCATATTGGAGTCAGTGTTATTTTAAAAAAGAGGACGTGAAGTTAGGAGTGGGGAGAGTGGAGGTCTAGGAAGATCTGGGGAAGTGTGAGGGTAAATATCAAAATACATTATCTGAAATTCCCAAAGTATTAGTTAAAATGTAATTCATGTTCTACACATGGAAGTTGTACCAAATTCACTGAGTTGATGAGAGAAAATAGTTGAGGCATTCAGTACTAAAGGGAAAGCATAGATTAAAAAAAAAATGTGCAAAACTAGAACTGGATTCAGATCTGGGAAGGGCTGTGGCCACACAAAGGACAGCATAGGACCCTTATATGTGTTATTATTAAATAACTTTAAAGCCACACAATTAGCTTTTACGTAATAGACATCAATGTAATTATATACTGTTAGTTTTCCAGGAGAAGATGATTATAAAGAACAATTAAGGAAATGAATCCTTAATATTGGTGCTCATGGGTCATCTGGTCTCTTGTTTGTTTGACCGGCTTCCATTTGTTTTTGAGACAGGGTTTTTCTGTGGAACAGCCCTGCCTGTCCTGGATCTCACTTTGTAGACCAAGCTGACCTCAAACTCACAGAGACCTGCCTGCCTCGGGCTCCTAAGTGCTGGGATTAAAGGTGTGCACTACCATGCCTGGCTGTTATAGATCAACTGATTGAATCCCTTGCATTGTTAGAGAGGGAACCGAGATTAAAGAAGGTAGGGACAGTCCCAAGCTCCTTTGTGGGAACAGTGTCAGGATTTGGCCTTCATATCCTCAGCTCAGAGATCTTTGAGTCAGTGATTTCCAAAGTGTGGACCATGGATCAATTATATGACCCACCAAGGTGTTTGTAAAAAAAAAAAAAAAATGCAGACCAAACTCTAGAGGTGCAGAGCCCAGGAGTCTGCACTTCAAGCAGGTTCTGTAGTTGCATCAAACAAAATAGCAACACGAAACCTAGGTAAAAATATTCCAACCGTTGTTGCCTTGATTTCTCTTATTCTCTCTGCTTTATCACTCAAATCATCTCAGCTGTTTGGGGCACTATTTTATAATTTCTAAGAATTCTGCCATGATTTCTGGGCAAATATAAATAAGGAGTCTAACATGTTTCTCCTCACTTCCTCTGTGGCCCTTTGCCCTGCCAGGCATATGTCTGGCAGAGGCTCCCAAGGGCAGTGTCATGCTGACCCACAAAGCCTGGTTCTGGTGGCTCTGTGGGAATGCAAATGGCCTCAGGGACTTAGGAATGCTGGCTTAGGAGGCAGGAGAAATCACATCACTGCTCCAGTGACAACTGAGAGAAGAAGAGGAATGTGTGTGTGTGTTGAGGAGGGTGGGGGTGGGGGGGGAAGGGAGGTGTTTAGGAGGATAGTGGGATCAGCTAGGTGGTGAGAACACTATGTTTTCTTGGGAAGAACAGGTGAGGCTGCGGGATGGCTATCTGGTGGCACTTTGCAATTATCAAAAAGGTGCTTTCATGGGCTGGTGACATTGCTCAGTTGGCGGAGTGCTCACCTAGTATGCCTGGGGCCCTGGGTTTAGTACCCAGGACCAAATAAACTGGATATAAGAGGGTATGTCCGTAACCCCAGAATACAGGAGCTGGAAGTAGGGGATCAGAGGTTCAAGGTAATTTTTGTCTATATAATAAGTTGGATGAAAACCTAGGCTATGCAAATTATTAGAAAGAAAGAAAGAAAGAGAAAGAAAGAAAGAAAGAAAGAAAGAAAGAAAAGAAAGAAACTGTTTCCACTTGGAGCAAAGTAGCTTAGATTATGCATTGCTTTCTTGCAGTCTGAGTTGTGTGAGATAGACTCTGGAGCCTCTTAGCCGAGTAAACTCAAAGGCAAGGCTGATGCCAGCTGCTGAGGATTGGTTACATCTCCTCATATCCACCCTCAGCATCACCAATGACAGTGCTTAGAGATGGAATCCTGCTTATAAGTATAAAGCTATGTGGCTGCAAAGAGGGATGTTTGAGGAAGAGACTACCACAGGTTAGATAGTGGCAACTCAAAGTAAAGGGGAGAGGAGGAGACAGGCTGGCACCCACCCTGGGGGCGGCTGGGACGAAGCCCTTCTTCAAACTGGTCCTAAAAGTCATCTCATTTCTACCACACTCCTTAAGGAGGGTGATGTCCCAGAAAGTGCAAGTGCTAACCAGAACTACTGCCCTCAAAAGTGCACGCCAAACTCTGTGCTGTGAGAACATCACTCCAAGGGCCACTTCCAGCCCCGAAATACCCCCCCAGGTCCCAGGTCTTCCCCGCCACACCTCTCATTTCCTCCATAGCACTCTGAGATTGACAAGAGAAGAGAAAATAGAAGAAACTTGCAGAGTATCTGAGAAGGACATCTGGTTTTGTAGTCTTTCAGGGCACACGGGAGGAATAGTAATAAATGTGGCTTAGGGACATGGGGGCTGTCTTTTGAGGCATGCTCTTTTACAGTTGCAGGTAAGTGAAATGCCAGGACAGTCAGCATTTAAAAGAGGAAAAAATGTTAGAAATTGGTCAATAGAATAGACATGTAGCTGCCATCTACTGTATGTTAATGATGGCATTACGGTTAATGTTAAGGGGCTGGGGAGATGGCGCCATCGGTCAAACGCTTGCTGGACAAGCATTAGCACCATGTGAAGACCCCAGGCTTGGGGAAGAGGAGAAGAGGGGCAGCGCCCTGCATCTCTCAGCTTACGCTAACCAGTGAGTTCCAGGTCTCAGGGAGAGAGACCTTGTCTCAAAAACATGAAGTGATGGCTCCTGATAAATGACATCCAAGGTGACCTCAGGCCTCTCATCCACACACATGCACGTGCATCTCCACATAAAGGAACACACACACGTGAGAGAGAAATACCACACTCAGGAGTGCAGCGGTCAGGTTGGCCCAAATGTCTCCGAAGGGAAGTAGCTGCCTTTAGAAGCTATGTATGCAGTCTGTCTTTGTGGCATGTGACTAGTGACAGTTACTTCAGATGGAGCCATCACTTGGAGTAACTCTTAGTGACACCCAAATGCCTGAAAATTAAACTGCAATTTTATACACATTAATGTATACAGTAACAACTTCCTGATATTCTTAAAAGGGACTTTTTATTTCCATTTTGCTTTTTTTTTTTTTTTAAACAGCTAAGATAACATGTACAACTAGCTGCCATTTACAACAAAAAAAATTATTCCCATTTTAAACTATAGAAAAAACACCTTGCAAACATCCTCTCACCGAGACTTTTATCAAAAGAAAATCGTCGCAGCAAATAACAATAAGATGCCCGCAGAACAAGCCGCGGCTCTCCGAGCGTCTGCATGTGAATACTTACAGCGTTTCATTATTCACGTTCCTCGCCATGCTTTCACATTGTTTGGAAAAGTTTTCAAAAATGGGAAATGAAAAATTCTGTCTGAAAGAGAAGAGGTGGAAAAAGAGAAAAACAAGCCATTGAGCTTTTTGATCCTTTAACCTGATCATGTCTATTTACGCCTTAGGCATCCACATTCTCTGTGCATCCTATCCTTGGTGGGCTCTGCACCATTGTCCTGACTGAGATGCTTCCCAAGGAGAGCATAAACCCTCTTGCATTGTCCTCCGTGTCTCCAGCTTAGAGAAAATGCCTCTGAATGCTAAGTGTTTTGTGTGCGTTTGGGAGAGGGAGAAAAAAAAAACGCACGTAAATTTGTTATATTGAATCATGGGTTTTCAATGCTTATTAAAAGCTCCCTTTTGTGGTGTCTTCCAGTTTGCTCCTCACCAACTCTTCTCCTTCCTATTGGCCTTGATGAACTACTTGGCATTCATGGCTTTGAATTGTAGCAGGAAGTCCTTCTGTGAGGGCTCTGGATGAGCTGCTGTTGTGCATTGTAGGCCTTCAGCTTTTGTGCGAAAGCTTATGTTGATGTTCCTGTCTCTCCTCTCTTTCCCTCTGGGAAGTCTGGTTTAGGAAAAAGGGGATGGGACAAGGAGAGAGAAGGAGGCTGACACATAGGAACACAATCTGAGGGAGGCTCAGGGGTAAGGAGTGAGGGTGTGGGAGCTTCTGTGAGCGCCTCAGCCTTCCCCGAAGAGAATGGAGGGATGAGGCAGCCCAGAGTGGACATTTCTCTGTGCTGTAATTATCCAGCATCAATGAAGCAAGCCCTGGTAGTAATGATTTTTGCAAATGTAGAAAGATGGGGAGTGATGTCAGAATGATTTGACCAAATAGCCTTTCAAAGACTAATCATCTTGTTAGTCTAGGTACTATTATGTTTATAAACGTGGACAGAGTCCCTGCCCCCATCGCAATCCTCACCTGGCCATTGTGTGAGTGTGCATTGATGTGTGCATGGCGGGGGGGGGGGGGTAGTTTTGGCTCAGTATTAGACAGAAGTCAGTATGGAGACAAGTCCACAGTTCACAGGAGCTTGGTCTTAGAATCATAACACTGGATGATAATAATTCTGTCTTCACATTTACCATGAAAGTCATAGAAAGCTCTGCCTTGGCATCCCTGTGCATTATCCACCAGTGCCTCAGTTTGCACTAAAATCTCACAGACTCAACTTCAACTTCATCTGCTTCTACAGCTTCTCTGGGCTTTAGAGTCACAGAAGTACCTGTGAATCAGTAGAGGCTTCCAAGCTCAGTCAGGACAGCCTGAGTATGACGATGCTCATGCCAAGCTCAGACATCATCCCCTTTCTACCTAGAGCTGTTTCGTTTGTCTTCTGGAATAAAGGTCTTGAATTAAGCACTCATATGTCAGTAATTTCAGGAGTGTAACCTCTTCACCACAGAAGTGACCAGAACCAGCCTTACCCTAAGCCAGCATCTGCCCACCCTTCATTCTGAGGCCCTACTGAGACTTCATATAAGCAAATTTGTATACTCTTACTTTGTAGTCTTTGCTCCTCTTCCTCCTTCTCCTCTAGCTGCCTTGGGCTGCTGCTCAGTACCCACCTTGGCCTGCACCTGGGCTGCTTTTCCTGACTCATCTTCCATCACGTGCCCACGGTCTTCCCATGCTTACTTTTGAATAACATTCATCTTCTAGCGTCTCTCACCCTGAGCCTTCATGTGAGCCCTTCCATCCTGGCACACTTTTCCCCAAGACGTCTCTGCAAGACTCAGCAAAAGTTATCTCCCTTAGGAAGACTTCAGTGTGCCGCAGACATTCCTCTACAGCCCTAGGGCATTTGCCACATTCTCTGTTGTTACGGCATTCACGGACACCACCTCTGGTGTTCTTTTATGCTGCTGTCCACTCTGGGAGGGCTGACACGACTTCCCATCTTTTCTGTCTTTAAACTTGGTGCATTGGGACATGGCCAGTGCTCAGTTAAAGTCCTCTGAAGCTCCCTTAATGATGTAGAACCTGAGCTGGGTGTGTCCTAGCACTGTGGCGACAGAGGCAGGTGGATCTCCGTGAGTTCGAGGCCAGCCTGGCCTGCATAGTGAGTTCCAGGACAGCCAGGGTTTCATAGAGAGCTATCCTGTCTCTCCCTCCCCAGCCAAAATGATAATAGAGCTGCCTCAAATCTTTAGGAAGAACCAATTCTACTTACTCAAGGCACACAAAAAAATATAGTCTGGTTGATCAGCTATAAATAGGTTAATTCCAAACAAAGACAGTAGCAGCCTGGAGCGCTTCGCGGTGCCTTACCTAATTGATTGATTGAGCACATCTCTGCAGGCTTCAGTAGTGACTTCAGAGCACTGCTTTTTTTTCCCCACTGAGAGCTGTGACCCAGAAGTGGGTTATGAAAACAATAGAGCATATCAAGACTTGCAGTGAAAACAAACAGGCATGAGAGAGAGAGAGAGAGAGAGAGAGAGAGAGAGAGAGAGAGAGACAGACAGACAGACAGAGAGAGACAGAGACAGAGACAGAGACAGAGAGACAGAGAGACAGAGAAAGAGGGAGGGAGGGAGGGAGGGAGACAAAGTATCATGTGTCTGCAGTGCACATTTGAAAAATTAGCTTTAGCTATTTGCTTTTTTCTTTCATGTATATGTGACACTGGGTCACGATGCAGAATGGTGCCTCTCAGCCGGAAGACTCTGGAAAAACAATGCTGTCTGGAATGAAATCCTGCCTCTTAACTGCTGTGAAGTGGTCAGATGCCCTCTGCTGGACACAGAGCCAGCCGCTAGGTGATCCTGCCCTCTGGGACTGCCCACTAACCCAGCTGTTGGAGCCATGTTTCTTCTGTTCAGCACTGGACGTTGCTTTCCAAGGGAGACAAGAGTTCAAAACCAAACCAAACCATGACAATGTTAAATTCAAGATTAATTGGGTAAAATGATGTTTTCTGCTAAGAATTAGAACAGGCTGGTTCTTTTTGACACTTGAGTTTTTGCAAAGGCCGCAGAGGTGCTTCAACTGTTTGGCAGGTTTGTGAGGCTCAGGGATCAGAGATCAGCAGCATGAGGAACAGCTTGTTTTCTTTTTGTCTATCTGAAAGCTTCTTCATGACTGCAGAGTTGGCTGGGAACGCAGCCAGCAGAGGACAGGGCACCGTGCGCCACAGGACTAGATGGAGATGCGAGGTTCTCCACAGACAGCACTGTCCCCTTTGTCCCCTTTGCTTTTTACTTACTCTTTCATTGGCAGATTCCTAAAAGCACAGCAGTGGCTGGGGTACGTCAGTGTGGCAACCAGGAGGCTGCTGAACTTTTCTCTGGAGGGCAGTGTTTTCAGTGAATAGGATGACTTGGCGATGAGAGTCTGAATGGACTCCAGCCCATGGCTGGGCAGGGCCTGCAGTCCCGTGGAAGAAATATCCCTGCACAGTGATGGGGGAGAAAGGCCTTTTATTGACTGATTTTACATATTTTACTCGACAGTCCTCCCCTATGGATGAGAAATCTTTCCTCCATTTTGTTTCCACTTTAATTCTTCATTTCAGTCACTCTCATCATAATCTGAATTCCAAAGAACTGCTCTGGGGTTTTCACTCTGTGGGCACTCACTACTCTTTCCAAGGTTGCCCGTGGACTCCTTGTACTTTCCATATGGCTACTAGAATTTTTCTCTGCTCTCTCCTGATTCCTCTTTATCTCTGACTCCCTTCCTCCACCTCTCCCTCCTTTTGTCTACTCTCCACTCCTTCCTCCCTACTGCCCTCTCCGTAATGTTAGTTCACAAGCAGATCCGCTAGCCTGCCTCTAGGTTGCTTGGCAACCTCTGACATCATCACCTGCTGCCAGGTGTGTGCCAGATATAAAAGAATGAACCTGCCGCTTCCTCTCTGTCTGTCTGTCTGTCTGTCTGTCTGTCTGTCTGTCTGTCTGTCCCTCTCTCCCTCCCTCCTTCCCTCTCTCCCTCCCTCCCTCCATCCCTCCCTGTGTCTGGGGTACTCTCTCTTCCTCCATATATCTCCCACTGTCTCTCTCCCCTCATGGTTCACTCAGGTCATAGCTCCTTTCCCCTTTCCTTCCTCCACATAAATCTCTCCATATCAGATCTGTTGTATCTCTATATTTTTAGATAGTACCTATTATACAAAAACTGATTGCCTGCTTTCTAACATGGTGGGCACATAGGTGACATCTGTGTTCTGCTCCAGGGGTAACAGTCATGGTTTCGATGCCTCAGTCTCTGATTAATCAAGCTCTGCAGGGGAGGTTTTTATAAAGTGCAGATGGACCACCCTATTAAGAGCTTCATGCGGCATTACCCATCATCCACCTGGGAAGCAAAGCACATGTGCTCTAATAACCAGTTGGATGTGTCCATCCAAAGCAAGCAAGAACTATGCTGAGCTAGAAAAATTGTGCAGAGGGCTTGGGCCTTTAAACA
Organism: Acomys percivali; assembly: GCA_907169655.1. Classification (NCBI taxonomy): domain Eukaryota; kingdom Metazoa; phylum Chordata; class Mammalia; order Rodentia; family Muridae; genus Acomys; species Acomys percivali. The sequence continues at coordinate 99,443,024 of OU015742.1, forward strand.
AAGCTCCCTGGTTTAACTCAAGGCAAAATCTTAGGAAACCCCAAAGGTGCAAAATTTCAGGACGAGGGAAAATCCTGCTTGCTTTCTAAATAGCTAATGCCCAAACCTTTCCCTCAGCACATCCTGGACAGTATGCTGCCATGGGAGGCCCAGGGCCCAGCACAAGGAGGGGCCAGTCAATAATGATGGTGGGGAAACCACATGAGTATGAGTGGGAAGGGTACAGGGTGCAAGGTATAGGGTACAGGTTCCTGTGAGAACAGTGGAGGCAGGAGACTGCCCCAAGGGCTCCAGGCCTCCTTCCTGCTTCCTGTACTTGCTGATTTAGGAAACCAGTGCTGTGTTCTGGTTTAGAGTTTTTATATGGATTGTTAGTGAGCAGGCTCCAGACTTTTCCCAGATGTGAGGCTTAATGGTTTTTCTGTTGTTGTTTGGTTGGTTGGTTTTTGTTTTTCTTTCTTTCTTTCTTTTTGTTTTGAGTGGCTGTATTTAAAATTAGTGCCTCCTATGGCTGAGGAAGTTATCAGCCCTAGAATGGAACCTACTATTGTGATTCTGCTAACTGGTCATGGTTTAAAACTGCCCTTTTAAATGTTTATGTTTTTACCCATAGTCCTGAGAGTCTCTCAACCTTGTACAGGCCCTTGCAGGGAGCCCCAATTCATGGAGGGTTCGAGGCTCACTCCTCACACTGTTGTAAGAAGAATCCACCTGCAACGTCTCAGTCATGGCTAGTGAAGTGTTGTGGGTGAGCCAGGTCAGAGTGTACTCTCTGAATGGGTTCCGGGTGTGGGGCTGGGAAGCCACCCTCCACTAGCACATGAGGCCACACCTTGTGTTTGGCATTACTGGTTGAATTAATGGCCCCTCAAATTCACATGTTGAAATCTTATTCGCTAGAAGCTCAGAATATCTTATTTGGATACAGGCCCTTTATCATATCACACGCTGCTGTCATGGTAGGCTGTAACCCACTACGCCTATGTCCTAATAAAACTGGGGAGAAGTGAATTAATAGAGAAGCTAGGCACTCAAACACACACAACAATAGCTACAACACATGGAGACCAGAGTTAACCAGAGGGACCCTTAGCAGATAAGACAAAGGTTTAGTACAGTCTTCCTTCTGAGGCACCAAACACACTGCTCCATCTACTGAAGGCCTGCAGCCCCTAGTGATGTGGGGCTTTGTGGAAGGCAGTGCTTCACTGCAGAATAGCAGCCCTGATGCATTTAGTCCTTTTCTGCAAGCCAGGCTGGCAGTGTTGTGACTGGCCACTAAAAAGGGCTGTCAGGGTGCACTATGGGGGGAGGGAGATTGTGCCAGGTACTTACAGGATGCTGGGCCCTGTGGCTCCCTGGAAGGCTCCACTGTGCATCTTCTCCAGGTGGATATTTTCTTTTAGCTCCCTGTGTGGAGAGACAGTTTCCTTAGTCATGTTTGCACCTCACATTGACCTTCATAGCTGTGTGTATACATGCCCAAACTAGGCTGTGCGTGTGGTGTGGTGGGGCAGAGGGGAAAGGGGGGGGGGCGGACAAACTGGAGGAAAGATGCAAGTCTCTGGTGACACTGTAAAGTTGCTAGTGTGTGCATTTAGCTTCACCTGTTGTTTGTCCTTCCCCGGAACCCTCTGTCCAGTGATTTAGCAACCTCCTGTCGGATTTGTGAGGACTTGCTACCATGCAGGTGGGGGAGGATTAGAATGCTCCTCTGGCGTCCAAGGCTACCGGGTTAAAGCACAGCATGCTCCTTATCAGTCTCTGAATTGCTGTGACCTTGGAGGCCTCAGAATTTGTCAAAAGCCACAAACCAAAGAGTAAAGCTTCTTCCAAATGGTTCTTCTCATGATATAATCTGACTGTTTTGAGATGTGCGTTCTCAGTGGGTGTGTAGAGGGGGTGGTCACAGCCTATACCACAATGGACTTCAGGCTCTACCTGTTGGGAAGACCCCCATATCCCTGTCCTGATGCCTCAGCCACCATCCTTTCTGCTAACAGAGGGACACTCTCTGAATTTCCTCCATTGTTATCTAAGCCTTTTTGCTTTGACCCTCACATTCTGAAAGTTCTGAAAAGCTCTGTCTGCCTGTCTGGACACATCGCCTCTGTGGACCGTTCATCTTACTGGCTTCTGGCTAGGACACGTTTCTTTCTACTTCTACCTGTCTGCATTAGCCTGGAGCAAAGCCTGCAACTCCACTGCCCATTGTTTTGTGAGACCTTCCCCGGCCTCTAAATCCTGGAGGACTTGCTTGCACTCAGGGCAGACACACCACACCGCCTTCTGTCTGGGTTACCATTCAGACAGTTCATGAACCATTTTGGATCTGCCTTTTTGTGTGCTGTGAATCTCCGTAGCTAAACCCTGAGTTACAGTTTACTCCTTTTCATCTCCTTGGGAACATAGCATGTCCCCTTCAGTAGACCTGTTGTTTGTTGAGTGAATAATGGAATGAGGCACCTGAGAGTGGACCAGGAAGGCCGTGATGTTTCAGAGCTTATCTTTGGAGTTCTTATTAATGAATTAATGAACTCTTTACATGGCTGTCAACAAGACAGTGTACAAATCCCCTCCATGAGGACAATGCTCATGCAGCTCCCATTTCTCCAAGCCTTGTAGGATCTAGACCCTGAGCTGAGTGCACACAAGTCTTTATCCACACATTCACAGGAGTCAGAAACTTAATCAGTGAGCACTTACTGAGGCAATATAAGAAGTACCGAGGGACCTTATGAAAAGAGGACTTTTTCATTTTGTTGGGCTAGTCTTCTAAACAAATAATCTTCTATTGGCAACCTTACATTATGGATGAGGACACTGTGGCTTGGGCAGGTCAACTTGTTCAAGGTGATGCAAGTTGAGAGTTCAGACCCAGCTAGTGATCCCGAGGCCCGGAGGCCTTGCCTCACAGCTACTTTACTATACAGCGTGATGTCCACACACTAGGCTCCTTGGTTTAAGAGCTATAGATTAAAAAAAAAATCATTAGTATATCACACAGATATATGAGGTCCTGTGCCTCAGACCTTAACATAGCAAAGCTTTCTCGGAGCTTGTTAAAAGTGCGGATTCTCAGCCCCTTTGAGATCCACCAAGGCAAGGCCAGTGTAAGCAGCTCGTCAGGAATCTGCAGTCACAGGCAGAGGTGATCTCTTCATGCTATAATGCGTGAGAATCATTGGCTGGATCACGCTTCACACATTTTTATTAATTTTTGTTTATCTATCTATCTATCTATCTATCTATCTATCTATCTATCTATCTATCATTTATCGCTATGGGAGAGAAAACATGCTCATGCCATTGTGTGTGTGTGTGTGTGTGTGTGTGTGTGTGTGTGTGTATGTGTGTGAGTGAGTGTAGGCTAGAGGACAACTTTTGGAAGCCAGTTCTCTTCTTCCATTGGGTTGTCAAACTTGAGGGCAAGCTTCCTTAAACTCTGTGCCACCTCACTGGCTCATTTCTTTTAAAAGCTGTTCTTTGTTTTCATTAACTTTATCTTCAGTGTAGCTTTCCAGGTGCTCTTAGGTATTGCTATTCATGACTTGAGCATGCAGAACCTTATCCTATGCTGTGACAGACCACATTACCCCATAAACACAGCTTACCACTCTTCCTGAGGACAGCGATGGGAAGGGGAGGCTGAGGGCAACAGAAGGAGCTGTCTTTAGGATCAATTGCCTGAGTTAAAGGCTGTTACCCTGTGACTGGGCTGAAGTTGGGGAAGAGCCAGGGCTCCCCATTCTATGGGGAGCTGCTTCTTCCCCGCCAGCAGGGGGCAGGTGGGCAAGTGAAGCTGCTGTGTCTAATTAGGCTGGTAAATGGTGTCACCCCATTTCTCTGCAGTGGGGTCTGGGGAAGAGCCTCTTTGTGAAATATTCTGCTTCTAACACACCATCAACCTGTGAGAGGGGGCTAGAGAGGGAAGCTGTGAGATGGAGGAGGCACAAAGTAGGTTGTTGAATATTTCAGCATACTGTCAACTTCAATGCGTGGAGGCTGCTCCAGTCTTTGAAATCAGGGTACTCTGGGGTTTCCAGCCAGCTGGTTGCTTGGTAACACGCAGGCAACTCGGAGGACTAGCCACTTGAAAGTTTATTTTTGCCCTGAGTTAGTTGCTGAAGATTGAATGTGATCTGGTAGCCAGAGTAATACTTCATTTTTATTCATGAGCCAGGGAAATAAGCATATACTTACAGCGAGATTAGCGTAGTCCCATTGAATGCGTGGCTTTGTACTTCTTCAAATCCATTTCCATAGAGTTTGCTGGGGGAGGGAGGAGAGAAGGCTCAGGCATGGGAAGGAGCTGACAGCACATTTTGGAAGCAGATGCTCTCTCCCTCCTGTGACATTTATTGCTAAGATAACTACTGGCATTCACACCAGCTAGCTGTCTCTCCACCATGCTGGACCCAGGAGGCATGTGGGGTGAAGCTCTTCTTTCTGCTCTGGTTTATTCTACCTTCTCCATCCCCAGCACCAATTTCTAAAGTGTTTACTAGGTGCTGGGTAATTGACCGGCCCTGGCATGCCGATCTTTGGATTTGCTTCTCATAACTGCCACTTCCATTGTATTGATAAGAAAGGGCCAGCACTGGCGCTGTTGGGCCTGTGGTTACTGGGAGCAGGGGCAGAGTGGGATTCAACACTGAGATGCCAGGCTGGCTTATAGACTCTATGGATCCCTGGGTGCCCTGGGCTCTGTGGCCTGCAGAGCAAAGCTTCAGAGCTGAGTCACCCACTCTATTTTTTCTGTATGTGTGCTCATGGTTTTGTTGATGCCAAACTAGCTCTATAACTCGAAAGATCTAAGAGTCTGCAAACAGTTCTTTAAGCCCCATTAGCAGGTAGTGAAATCAATGTAGTTGAGCACAACCAGCATTTTAAAAAGCGAAATGAAGCAGAGCAAGTGAGAGAGTGTTAGAGTGTATTGCTGGCAGTCAGGGTTGGGTGGCATCAAAATTTTCCAATGTTTTATATGGTGTTTATAAAACAACTCTCCATACTTGAAACACACACACACACACACACACACACACACACACACACACACACA
>OU015742.1:99448095-99462167 GCA_907169655.1 Acomys percivali
ACACACACACACACACACACACACACACACACACACACACACACAGAGACATATACACAGATGCACACACATAGATACGCATAAAGACATACACAGATGCACACATACAGATACACACACAGACACAAACACAGACACAAACACAGACACACAGATTTGCACACAGACACACACAGACACACAGATACATATACAAGTACAGAGATACACACACACATATACACACACACATTCACACACACAGATATTCATACACAGACACATACAGATATAGACACACACAAACATACTCACATATACACATATTCACAGAGACACACACAGATACACAAACACACACACACACACACACACACACACACACACCCCTGACCAGACTTAGACATAAGAGGCTCCAGCCTCTAGTCATGCTGCGAAGTGCCAGAGCCAGAAAGGAGTGTAGGGAGCTCACAGAGAACCCCACCCCATCATCTTACAGAGGAGACGGGCTCAGGTTGAAGAGTGACAAGGATGGCATAGTCTGTCAGAGGCCAACTGTTTTCTTCTCCAGTCCTCATGACCTCAAGATGTACTTACTTTCCTATGAGGAGGTCACGTCATCAATACCACATAGGTCTCCATATGGTCTTCCTGTTTAACACTCCAACCTCTTGTCCCAATCCTTCCTATTGGTCTTTCTCGCTTTATCACCATGTAACCTGAAGTATTTTACTCGTTCCCTGTTTGCCTCTCTCAGCAGAATGTAATGTCATGACAACAAGGATTTCAAGCCATGACATTCATCACAGGCTCTCCTGTATCCTGTATCCTAGCAATGCTTGGCATTCAGAGCATTACAGTGTGTTAAATGAACTGGCCAAACATTTGAGTGGGTCTAGGGATGATGTCTTGCGATGAGTCATAACCAACATATCTGAGAGCCACCATCATACATGTCAATATCTGTGCGAGTTCTTTGTGAGCTATGAAATAAGACCTTGCATGTGAAGGGGCCATGGTGTGACATGATTGAGCTGGCCTGTCTCCAGGACTGTGGTTTCCTTCCTTGCTAGTGTTGGCAGATGTATGAGCGGATGACTTGAAAAGTGGTTCAGACACCTGTTGTGAGATGCCTGCTCCAATGTCCCTAAGGTTTCTCTAATCTCTGTTAGTTCAGGCCAGCGTGGATGTCCACTTCCTGTCGTATGTACATGTGTATAGTGTGTGGGTGTGCCTTTTCTTCCCATTAGTCACAGCAAACCTTTGACAAAGAATCAGACATGCGGATGTGGTGCCCATGCTGAAGTATTACTCCAACTATGAAGCGCAGGAGATCTAAGTTAGAGGTTACACTCAGTCCCCATGGCTGCCTCATTGGATTGAGGCCAGAGAGAGCTAGAGGAACATTGTATTCAATGCCCTGTTCACATTTTATGAAGAACTAGGAGGAAGAGACACAAAGGCCCAGAAACAGAAGCAACAAAGAAATGGAAACATTAATTACCCTGGTCTGATGGATATTTATTGTATATATTATTGAAATATTGAACCATGATCCATAACCAATAAAATAAATATACAATAGTTAACCCCCTGAAAAACTTAAAGCCTTCAATACTCCAGGGACCTAACAGGCACCACTAGCTTTGGTATCTGTGGTAAAGAGAGCCCTCCCTAATTTCTGGGATTCTTTTGTTTATACAGATGCATGCAGGAGCTGCTATGACCTGTATTAGATGGTTAGATGTCATTTCCCAATAGTTCTCCCAACTGTTTTTCTAGTGTAAAATATAAGGGGATATGTTCTTTCAGACTGGTCATTTTGGGTAATTACACTTAGCTTTCTTGCCTTGTTGGTAGTTGAATCCCACGGGACTTTCAAAAAGTGTTATGCTTAGAATAGTGGTCTCTGTCAAGCTGCTGGTGTGGTGGGGGTTCTTTAGATATCTCTGTGCAATGGAAAAAGTCACAGCTCTGTTTCCTCTGAGCAGCTCTGAGATCTAAGTTTTGAGAGTCTAGGCCGGTATTTGCTGAAGTATGTGCTACCATCCCCCTAAGCAGAATCATGTGAGCTTGATTCTCAGAAACACAGGCTCAGTCCCACCACAGGTGCAGTCCAGTCCCATTGCCCCAGACACAGGGCACATCACAGTGTCATGGGTCTTTTCCTCTCCTCATGGTGTGAGTTACGTCTCTGGTGGGTTAAGACAAAGCATTCTTTGCACGGATGACCCTTCCCTGATCTTACCTTTAAAAAGTTTTTTTTTTCTTTTTTTGTTTTTTTGCTATTATTTTATTTTGTATATAGGGTAATTTTGCCTGCATGTATGTCTGTGCACCATGCTGGTACCCTCAGAGTCCAGAAGAGGGTATCAGATCCCCTGGGACCAGAGTTCCAGACAGTTGTGAGCTCTCATGTGAATGCTGGGACCTGAACCCAGGTCTTCTGGAAGACCACTCTTAGTTGTTGAGCACCTCTGTATCCTGTGCCTGTGACTTCCGTGTTGATGCATGTGAGGATCCTGTCACTTTTTGCTGCCTCATAAAGTCAGTGCTGTATGCGTGGCTTTGTGGCTAAGTCTGCAGGCCCCGGGACCAGCTGCCTGACCTTCATTCCTTCTTTGCTTCCTTACAAGCTGAATTACTTCAGATAAGCCCCATAACCTATCATACCTTGATTTCTTCATCCAAAATTGGGATGATAATAATAGCATCAACTTCTTAAAGCAGCCATGTGAGGTAGGTTCCCGAACTCATCCAATGCAGTGGTCTCTAGCCTGCTGACTGGGGCCGAAAGAAATGGCTCCTTTTACAAGATTTAGACAGGATTTCTATGGGCGATAGGTCCATGTTTAAGTGAATTGTTACTTCCCTTCATTGGAGGGGGACCTTTCTGCTTCTGTAGAGGAGGCCAGGTCAGAGGCCTGGGCTGTACCCACAGTGTACTCACTGGGTTGGCCTTGGTCCCCCTCTGGGCTACTGTCATGGATTTTTTAAAAATTTTTCATGTCTCGTTTTTGCTTTTGAATAGTCTGGGTTAGAATTTTCTGGACTCTGCCTCCCTGCTTCCCTTTCAGCGGCAAGTCCTCTCTGTCCTCACTGGCTGTTAGTGACAGAGGAGGCTGTCTTGCCTTGGTTAAAAGAACAGCTCCCTTGGTTTGGAGAAGCTGTGGACGTGAGTGGGAGGCCTTGGGCTGTCAGGCTCACACAACGCCTTCAATGCCTTTGAAAACATCTGGAGAGTCATCACTTCAGATACTGAACCTCATGGTGTGAGAATGAAAGGAGGGGGCCTTCCTTGGCACAGAGATGAGACGAAGGTCCCCTTGCTTCTCTGCCACAGTGGCCGCCCCACACTTGTAGGCGTTGTCTAGGTTCTTTGTTCAGTAATCGGGACTCAAACAGAGACAATGGCATCTTTTAATTCCAAGTAAGATTTGCGAGTTAGAATTTAATCACAGATGATGCTATACTTCTGGATGCTGCCTTCCTAGCTGAGCAATCCTGAGGTGCGGCACAGCGTTTCTGGGGTCACATTAACAGTGTTAGATATTCTCAGACTATGTGGCCACCTAGATTTTGGTTGATTTCAAGGAATAAAGATTACGTTTGCAGGTCATCAGGATCTCAAAAGTGTCCCTGTTGTGGAAGGACGGGGTGTGAAAATTTAGCACCCTGCCTGCTGGCTCATGTGTGTGAGCGACCCTGTCTTTCACTCCTGTTTCCCTCCTGCCCTCCCTGCTGTCTTTCTTTCTGTTAAACAAAATGACCGTAGGAAAAGGTTCTTAAAGAAGAGGGACGTCACACCCTTTGCCTCCTATATGACTGGAGTTCTTTTATGTGAATAGTCACTGTGGACAAAGCCCATTTCCAGTGCATGTCCTGACAGCATGGTGTGGATAGCTACTGCCCTCTGGCTCCTGGACCGCTATGAACCTGCTTTGAATATGCAGGGTCCTGCATGTCTGGGGGTGTCTCCCAGTCTCTGAGCCAACTGAGGTGCCTGTCTTTCAGCAGCACTGAGCTGTTTTCATGTTCCCCACTTCCTCAGTCAACTGCACGTCAACTTATGTGACTTTACCATATGCTGTATTAAAAAGGAGATGGCAGGTTTCATAAAGAAAGATGCCAGTAATGGATTCTAACATGGCGGATGCAGTTTTGAGAAATCCACATTCTGATTAGAACTTAAAAACAGAATAAGAAAGAGTATTCAGGAGGAATAACAATAGCACAGAGAGTCCCCTTTAAAAATAAAAAATGTTGGGTAATAAATAGTGGAAAATGATGAAATGTACAAATAACCATTGTGTAATTCTCTTTGTAATTCTAAAGAAACAACAGGTGCTAAGAGGTTTGGCCAGTGGCATGTCACAGCTCAAGGAATTGCAACACAGTTGATTTGGAAAGGTCAAAGGGAAGTACATGTGACAGATCACACCTTAAGCAAGTGGCCAAGTGGTAAGAGTGTGACAAGTTGTACTTCTTGGTTTGATGCAGCAAGAGAGATGCAACACGACCTTTGCGGTGCTCCTGTGGCGCCTTTGCAGTGCTCCGGTGGCAATGCTTGGGCTGAATCTAGTCATAGCAATGCAGTGAGACAAATTCCCACACGGGCCTGAGCTCCTTGAAGGATGCAGAGCCTAACAGAACAGAAGAGAACGCAGGGATAGCTCAGGGAGGAGAGGAGGCATGGAAGGTAAGTGCATAAACTAGACTCCAAGCTTAAAAAAACAATCTGTTCCTTCACGGTTCCTGCTTGACTTCCTGCTCTGACTTCTCTCAAAGACTGACAGCCATTGGGATGTGTAAGTCAAATAAACCCTTCCTTCCCCGAGTTCCTTTCATCCTGGCATTTCACAGCAATAGAAAGCAAAGCAGCATACCTGGGAAGGGGAAAGCCAACTGAGGCATTACCTCGCTCAGATTGGTCTGTGGGCATGTTTATGGCATTGTCTTGATTGATGATTGATGTATGAGGGCAAAGCCCCTTTTGGGCGGCACCATCCCTAGGCCTGGGTTGCATAGGCTTGGGAATGAGCCAGAGAACGCACCAGCCAATAGCATTCCTCCAAGGTTTCTGTTCTGAGTTCCTGCTCTGACTTCCCTTAATAATAGATCAAGACCTGGGAGTGCAAGAAAACAAACCCTTCTTCCCCCAAATTCCTTTTGGTCAGAGTGTTTTATCATAGCAACAGAAAAATCAAACCAGAACAGCATTAAAAAAAAAAAAACAAAAACAAAAACCCAAACACTTAAAACATGATGAGCTATTGGAGGCGGTCTCTACCAACTGACTTGCTCTGGGTTGTTAATTTCAGCTGCTGACTGTGGTGGATTGTGGAATTGTGGTAACTATGCAGTGGACACAGTGTGATGGGATCTACACAAAGAGGCATTAACAATCCCACCCAATAGAGATGGGGCCTGGCTTTGCAGGCCCAACCTGACTTGGTTGGCTGTTCTTGGAGCTGAGACTAACATTGTGGTGCCACACCCAGTTTTCTTTGTACTGTGGCTTGCTATTTGTGCAGCCAGAAAGCCTGTCACAGTTTTCAGGATGCTTTTACTCTGAAGGGTCTTAGGGAAAAAAAATTGACATGACCTTTCTCTAACTTGTGGAGTTCAAATGAAAATCAAGGTTGTTTGTTTTGTGAGATTGGCTGGATCTATCATCGTTCAGAACAGTTTAAAAGTTGCAAAGCTAAAGCACTGCTCACTGGGGGTGGGGTGAGTGGGGGACATGTCAAGGTGGCCTCTTGAGGAGACTTAATGAAAAGCCACAGTGGCTCTGAAGGGACACACAAGCATAATGCAGGGTCTTAGCTTTAGCCCGCCAGCCAGAGCTTTTCTTGCACCGTGTGAAGTGTTTTGTTTTCATTAAATGAGCTCACAGTTGGTAAAGATTTGGGAGGGGGAGGGCGGGACCAGTTCCACCAAGAGCAAAATAAAAACTCCAGCTAATAATGAAAAGAGAAGGCTTCCTTTCCTTATTTTCTAATTAAGGAGTTGAACTGTATAGTTGGGAAAATAAGGCTTTCCTCAGCAAGTGTAATCCCCTTTATCCTACAGGGTGCTCCACAGGACCCTTCCTTACACAAGGGCCCATTCAGCTGAGAACAAGCGCCAAGCAAATGACTAATCACACCCCTGAGATGAAGGGCCAAGAACAGGGAGGGAGGTGGAGCACAATGGCCTACAGGCACTCTGGGAGGAGCAGATCCCCAAATCCCCATTAACTTCAGAAGAAGGGCAATTACATCCTGCTGAGGTGCACAGTTCCTCTTAAAATCACAACCAACATTAATAGCTCTGCTAAACCAACAGCTCCTTTGCATTCAAGCAGAATCACGTGCTCTGGAAAGGCTCTCTGGGAGGCTCTCTGGGAAAGGCTGCACCCTTTTCACTCTTGTTTTGCTCCATTCCCATAATATACATTCAACATACACATATTCCTGTGAGGAGAAACTCTTGGTTCCTGATTAAGTTTAGGGCTAAATTGCTAGCAGTTTTATATTCTGATCTTTGAATAAAGGCCCAGCCTCAAAGAATCGCCCTTGTGAAGGAAGAACTTCACCAACTTGAAGTCATTGGCAGCCAATCCTAAGACCTAGCTGATGAAAGCTAAATGGAACTCTTGGTTCAGTTGTCATGTGAGCACATGACTTGCAGCTACCCTATCCAACCAGACTGTTGGCAGTGTAGTTAAGAAGAACCTCGTCATCAGAGAGTAAGGAATGTGGTAAAGCACAAGCAGAGTGCCAATCTCAGAGTAGATGTGAGAGTCGCAGGAGAGTGTGCAGCAGAGGAAGAGTCTACTCACAGTACGATGGACTCATTACTCATCCCTTGGAAAGCGTTCCCTGGTATGGTGGTAATGTGCAAGTTATCACAGATTTCCCTAGGGGAAAGAAATGAGAAATATTTACTTTCCCAAGTTTAGCTGCAAATAGGAAACAGTTATGCATAGCAATCAGCCCGATACTTACAGAATGAAATTAAATTCGGAGGAGGAGATCTTCGTAACATCTGGAAGGGTTCGGATGCCTGTGTTACAGATGCTCCTGTGATTCGGGGCAGGGTGGTGATGTGGGCAGAGAGTACAAGTGGTTATCATTAAGTCATCAACGTAAAGGTGAGGAGGAAGGCATTCTGAAGACATTGTTGTCACATTACACTTTAAAGTATTGAGCTTGGCTTTGTGAGTTATGGTTTCAGTAGCTGATGAAGGCTGTCAGAATTGAAAGGCTCTGTCACTAGGAGAAGTTCCCATCATGGCTTCTGTTTGGATGTTTAGAGGCTGAGACCAAGCTGCTGGGTCTTCTGCCTCTGTATTTCCAGCCCATTTTTTCCTTTAAAGCCATTGTATTTTCCTTTTGGATTGCGTTCCATTTCCTTCTGATAACACTTTTAGTCCATTCTATTGACAGCTCCAGGAAGGAGGCTTCTCCTCTGGAGTTGGTTTTAATCTTTTCAGAAACCTGTATCCTTCATTATCAGAAACCCCATTTAGCTACTTTGCGGTTCAGGAGGTTCTTCGTTGTATCTCACTTAAACCACTGAACGTTCCTTTTGTGTTTGGAGACACTCAAGGCTCCTGCCTTTTATTTAACCTCTGGAGAAGGGAGGGGCTTATGTGACAGATGAAATGAAGACTATTTCATCGTAAGAGGGAGACTCCTTCAGAGGTGTGCAGGCACCTGGGCCTCACCCACTGGACAACTGGTGGGAGTTGCCTGGCACTCTGATGACAGTGACACGCAGCCGGGTTTCTCTCCATGTGCTCTCATCTCTGTGTTACTGAGAACACATGTGAATGAATGTGCTAAAGGGATAAAGGTGGTCACAGTGAATTCATGCCCTGTCTGCAGGAGGCTCAGACTGTAACGTGGGCTTGGATTGGGGAATTAATTTTGAGGGGAGCATGAAATGCTACTTAATAAAGACAATGGACTGATAGGCTGTGCTGAACAAATTTGGATTTGGGTTGTCCTTCATGCCTTCTAAAGCTGTGAATACTTATGTACCCAAGCTACCCTGGAGGTTGGGAGACATACAGCACTTGGGTTTACAATCCACAGAGGATGAAGGAATTACATGAGACTGGAAAGAATACTGTAGTTCATCACAGAGAGATCCTTTCTCTTATTGTCTGTTTTCTTTTTTCTTTTCATTTGGGTGGTAGTGGTGATGGTAGTACTGGTCATCCCCTGGGAAATCATAAAACGTAGTTTGTCCAAAAGTAGAGAGAAGGAGGTCTCTGTTAGGAGGCTGTAAATCTTTCTGCATGGTAAGGCTGAGACGATCCATTGCCACACAGCCTTAGACTGTAGGATGTTTTAGGAATTTTGCTTTGCTGGTAGGGCCAGTTGCTGTTGGGCTATGGTTGGGCTCAATTTGTCAGTGCTCATCAGTAGACTTGGTAGGATTTAATGGGGCATAGAAAATAATGATTGAGTTTGTGTGGTACCTTGCCTACCTTAGGCAATACTTAGAAAGTTTTCCCTTGATGAATGAATGGACAAATGAGACCAAAGAGAGGAAGTTCTCATGGGCAATGGGAGAAACCAAATTTGAACACTTCTCCCAGTTTTATTTGCTATCACTCACCTTTGCCACTTGTCCTTTGTCAAGTGTTCTGAGCCCCCATTCCCATGTCCAGCTCTGAAAACCGCTGTAAAGGGGCAATGATCTCACCAGGTATGTGGGGCAGAGGGAGTGTTGGGAGCTTTTTATATGCATGTGAAAATGCCCAGTATAGCAACAAACAAGAAATACTGATTACATTTAAACCAGAAGGTTAACAAGGAGGAGCATTCAAACACAGTGTTGACTATAGGTTAAAAAACCCTTTTCAGGGGTCTGCAGAGATGGCTCAGTGGTTAAGGATGCTTGCCGCTCTTCTCTAGGAGCAGAGTTCAGTTCCCAGCACCCACGTCAGGCAGCTCCAGGGGATCCGATGTCCTCTTCTGGCCTCCGTGGGCACTCCACTCCTATACAAATCCACACTCAGACCCACATATATACACATAATTAAGACATTGAACCAAAATCTTAAAAACAAACCCCAAAACTTTCTGCAACATTTTGATCACTTTTAGTTTCATCAGCAACTCATCTTCTCCTCCACAATGTTTATAAAGGAAAGTTTTCTCACAGGTATTTTAACCGAGGGAGATTTGTAAAAGCACCAGGTCCAATGTATACCAGGTTTTTTGTGTTCTGGATCAGTCTGCAAAGAGAGAAGGGGAAATTGCCAGTAGTTTAATAGATGTTAGAATGCAAGGCATTCCTGACTGCAATCCCACCAATGAATCAACCACTATCAATGCGTAACACAAGCTCTGAAACTGTGGGATGTCCTGAGGGCCCTGCCCACTGTTTTCAAGATCCGAAGCAGCAGGTGTAGGTATTTTGGGTGGGAGTTATTTGTGCTACATCTGATTTTGACCTTTCCCACCAGATGACAACAAGGTCCAGGGCTCCTGGCCATGTAGAGCTTGCCTGCTGTGGAGCCTGTACACCGGAAGTAGTAGGAGGTGCTGCCCTCAGGAGAATGAACACATAATCATGGCCCCTTGCAGGCAAACCCGGTCTCTTCGTTGAATTGGTAAGCACATGGAAAACTCATCTAGATGGGCGTGCATCCAGAACAGCACAGGACAAAGCCTTGAGATTCAGAGTTCTGGAGTCTTATCTTCATCGTATAGACAATTTGCTGTGTAGGATTCCCAGCTTCCCCAAGCCAGGTGCCCTTTATAAACCCTAATCCTAATCCTAATGTCCCCTACTGTTCTCGCACCCCTCCCACTGGTTTATCTTCTCTCCCCAGTTAGTGCCCTTCCTGCTTTCCTTCTACATATAGTCCATCACACAAGTGTGCTCTGAGGAGCCAATGTGACTGGCTTACACTAAAGTCCCGCCCAGTGAAAGTTGAGTGATGTGTCTCTTCATTCAGCTGAAGAGTATCAGGACCTGAGTGGGATCTAGTTTTTCTGATTCCAAATGTAGTGCTCACTCTGCCATACTATAGTGACTGTTGACACTTGGAACATGGGCATAGGGTGTGGATTCTTTAGACCTGAATGGTAGTCTGTGATAGCTATTCTTCTAATAACTGAATCAATTGATCATCAGACATGTAAGAGGTAGAAACTGTCACCTCATTAAGATCCTTTGCTGTCTAACCATAGAACATTTACTCATACAGTCCCGTATCCTGTCAACATTTACTGAGTGTCTATGCACACCCAACAGTGCCCTAGCCATACAGGATGCCACTGTGGACAAAGCACAGAGACGGCATGGCGCTAGCATGCAAGTCTCAGGCTCTTAGGAATGCACAGACATCCCCTGCAGAGTGTCTTATTTTCCTTTCAGTTGATGTCATGCTTGCTTTATCACTTGCTGTCCTGATGGTGCTTCAGCTTTATCTGGGAGGCCAGTTAATGCTGAAGAATTTCAGGTCTGGGATTGCCCAGTCACCTACAAAATAATGAATCCTATGCACAATGCATAGGAAGTCCAGACTGTTTCTCTGGAATTTAAATATCTATTGTTTGGCTCTTTATGTAATTGGTGAATTACTCTCAGGACTGTCATGTTCTGGTGGGTCTTTGTATTTCAGCTCCTCTGTGTTCCAGCAGCTCCTAGGCCAAGGCAGGCGTACAGCAGGCAGTCATGTACTTATCGTTAGTCAATCTGCTTAGACAGTTACTCACTGGCCCATTGATGGAGGGCTTCTGGTATGATGGAAAATACACAAGCTTTGGAGAAAGATGGGGTTAGAGTTCACTCCTAGCCCAGCCAGTGTCTAAAGTGTCCACACACCCTCACAGCTTCCATTCCTTTCTCTGGACAACATGCTTATCGTCTAACCGTACTGGGTGGCCATGAGATAGCGATACAACCTGGAGGGAATGCTAAGCATAAGAGCTCACGGGCGTGCCATGCATACCCTTTTCCTTCCTTTGGACTTGCCTATCTGAGAATTTGAGGATGCTGCGAGAAGCTGTAGCGCGAGCCCCCTGTGGTGGCATAGGAAGCCTGGTTTGTAAGTCATGTGACCCAGTGTCCAGTGTAGCTCTGGAACCAACCTGCTTTGTGACATCAACCACTGGAGTTAAAGCTTTGGGGCCTAAGCTCATCATTTGGAATCTGAATGGAGCCATTCTTCTCCTGTCTCCTTTGAGCTGGGCATGTCTGAGTACAGTCATCTGGAAACACGCGCTTCTAAGAATGAATCTGAGAATGTCACCACCAATAAAGCCCAAAGAGCCCAACATTCACAGGCCTAACACAAGGCTTGCCACGCTTAGCACTAAAGAAGTGCTTAGCTGAAGGAATGAATATGGCTCAACAGCCCCTGATGAGCCAACACATGATCTCTCAGCTCCTTTCAACTTCCCACCTACTCCAAGTGTTCAGTACCCCTCCTTCCCCCCATGCCCCATGAGGCAAGAGCTCCTTGGCAGGACTTCACAATGTCAGTTTTAATTTCCAGCATTGTGTTGTGATGTTTCAGAGTTTACACAGTTCCTAGCGAGAAGCAGTTGTCACCATGACAACCTTCAGGCCACTACAGTGGGAGATTAGTGCCTGCCCAGACCTAATAATTGTTCCAGTCTTTTCCTCTTGGCTTCCCAGCACCAGCTGCTTGGACACAAACACCAAGTGCTTTCCCAGCAGCCAGGGTAACTGTGTGTGGCAATAAGCTGTCTGTTAGCTGATACTTACATTTCAGACAGATTGAAGAGGCTGTCAAAGGCGTTAGTTTCTATCCTTTCCAGGGAGTCACTCTGAGAGATTTCACTATGGTAGAGGAAAATATAAACATGAGAGAAATGAACATATCCTTGTGATAATGAACTATGTGTGTGACTCAGTCCCTAGATACCCCTCTGTGTCCTCTGAGAAGGGGGGATGGGATATAGATGCTGTCCCTATATCATTAAGGGCTACGTTTCCCTTAGCAGCACCAATGGGTGTCTATAACTCTAATGCAACTGAATCATGAGTTTCAGTCACCCCGTTTATACAAAGTCTGTTCTCTAGCTTGTTTGACTCTGAGTCATACATTGTTGGGAGTGCATAGGCCCTTGAAAAACTCTCTGGTCAGTTTCCATTGCTTGTCATCTCTGGAAAGCAATATCCTAATAGAATTTACAAGCAGGTTCAAGGCCATGGCTGAGATCTCTGAGGTACCAGTTACATCCCTTCAGCAAGGTTTTCATCTGTATTAATTGTTTCATAACTTTTAACTCTTGGTTTCTCAAAACCCTTTTCTGATGCTCTTTCAAGGTAGTTACCTCCCATCCAATCACATCATGAATTCTAAGCATCCTTTTCCTCAAGTGTCTCACTCTGGGAGCAAATTCAAGACAAGGAATGCTTTCTGTTCCCTTCCAAGTCCCTGGTGGCTTCCTATCGCCTGGTACATAGTTAGAGATTGGATGAACAAGGGGGAAAGTTGACTGATTATACATATTTCTTAAGAAAGGCACAGAAGCAAATGAGCCAGTTTTGTCACAGATCAAACCCAAGCATGGTGGTAATGTCACAATCCCCACAAAAGCTGCCACTTGCTGCCAGCTGAGAACAAAGTCTCCAATTCACAAGTATAAGTATGTGCATTGCTAAGGTTAATGCTCATTGAAGACTTCAGACTCCGAGAGCTTCAACTCCCAGAAAGGCAGAGCCTAAGGCTATGGCAGTGTAAAGAATGGCTCCAGGTCAGTTTCATCTCCTCCCTACCTGACGGTTTGCTTATTTCACTGTGCATGCTTTTTTTTTGTAGGAGCTCTCAATGCATTAAAAGTTGTGAAACTCAGCACCTAAACTTCAGAGTAAAAGAGCACAGGTCAGGTGTGTAAGCCCACACCTACAGCTTGCAGTGACTTTCCTGTAATAAACACTGCTATTGAGGACATGGCTTTTAAGATTTGTTTTGTATGTTGTATGTATTTCTCTCTGTGTATATGTAAATGTGTGTGAAGGTGCCCTCAGAGGCCAGAACATGGCACGGGATGCCCCAGGAGCTGGAGTTACAGGAAGTTATGAATCACACAGCATGGATGCTGAGATCTGAACTTCAGTCCTTAGCAAGAGCAGAAAGTACCCTTGATAATGACAATACCTTTTAATGCTACCATTCCTACTGAGCTAAGATGGTCTGGACAGCCTTCTTTGGGTATGCAGATCTGCTTTGACAGTCACTTGGATTATTTAGTGGTGCTGGAGGTGGGGTGAATGACCACTGAGCCACCCTGGTTCAGACCAGTGTTAATGAGGATGATGCGAACTTTTCTTTCCTCTACCCATGTTTGAGGTCCAGGAGGCTCTGGAAGGCCAGGACGCCTGAGGTCCCCTCTGAGGAGCATGAGGTCATCCAGCGTCATCGGGCTGCTTCACACATTTGGTTCGTGCTTTTCATCAGCACAGTTATAATACTGTGCTTTTGTCATGCACTTATTATATTTTAGATACAGTGATTATCTTACGATGCACAATAAACTTCTAACATTCATCAATGTGGGAGCTATCAAAAAAAAAAAAGTGACATCAGGGAATAGCTGCTGCAACAGAAAGGGAATTGTGTGATTGGAATCTATTTCTTCTCTACTTAAAAAGAATATCATCACTTATCAAAATGCATTCAATCCTTTGAAGCAAGGTTAATTATCTGGATTTTAATGACTCTTGAAAATCATACCATTTCTTCAAAGGCTGATAGATATTATTTGTATTATAAAGATAAAAATAGTTGGGTATCCTAAACACAGTTTCTCTCCTTGAAAAATTATCCCCTTGCAACTGTATTTTCTCTTAGAAAAAATTCATTATTTCAATTATAAATGTCTTTTGATATGTAGTATCTTACTTACATTTTTATGACTTCATTAAGTCCCCTGAAAGCCTGTGATGGGATTACTTTGACAGGGAGGTAGGTGAGTGTTCTGGAAAAGAAAAAGGAAAAGGTAAAAGCTCAGGATTAGGACTGGCTGGTTTTCAAATTCATGAGTAGTGTGCAGTGTGTGTGTGTGTATGTGTGTGTGTGTGTGTGTGTAGTGTGTAGTGTTTAGTGTGTATGTATG
>OU015742.1:99468148-99495077 GCA_907169655.1 Acomys percivali
TGTCCACTGCTGCCCCAGCACCGTTCCTGCCTCTGTGTCCACTGCTGTGCTCTCTGTGTCCACTGCTGTGTTCTCTGTGTCCACTGCTGCCCCAGCACTGTGCCTGCTCTCTGTGTCCACTGCTGCCCCAGCACTGTTCCTGCCTCTGTGTCCACTGCTGTGCTCTCTGTGTCCACTGCTGTGCTCTCTGTGTCCACTGCTGTTCCTATGATCTGTGCGCACTGCTTCTCGAGCCTCTCTCACCCCACCCCCTACCCCCTTGAGTTTAATAGCAGGACAGCCTTGGGAGGAGCCAATTTGTCCAGTTCACTGGCTGGTTAACCAGCTCTCAAAATAAGGTTACTTTGGAGAGCACCATTACTGCTCAGGAGGGCTCCAGTGCTCTGTCTTTAAGGAAGCAGATAGATTTAGAAATCCTTAGTTAAGAAAACCTATCAATTGAGATACATTTGAATTATCAAAAGGTCTTTGTTCTCCAGAAGGATTCACTGCAGGGTTCCTTTAAATAGCAAACTCTCTAGGTGAATGGAAAAAAAAAAGACTTCAATTGACAGAGAGAGAGAGAGAGAGAGAGAGAGAGAGAG
The DNA here is from genome assembly GCA_907169655.1 of Acomys percivali. NCBI lineage: Eukaryota > Metazoa > Chordata > Mammalia > Rodentia > Muridae > Acomys > Acomys percivali. The sequence continues at coordinate 99,468,733 of OU015742.1, forward strand.
AGAGAGAGAGAGAGAGAGAGAGAGAGAGAGAGAGACAGGCTCTGGCTGAAGAAAGCAAATGACAGCTGCAGGGTTCCCTCCACCCTGAGGTTTCTCAGAGTGCAAGCTGCTTCCTTGGGCAGCCCCACCTCCTGGGACTCTTAGGCTGGACTCTGCCAGAGAGAGAGGAGGGCGTGAAGAGAGACTCAGCATTCATCCGAAGTTCCCATACCTGGGTAGAGTCTTTGGTCACCTTACCAGAGCTCTTACCTTTCCTTCGCCCAGTGTGAGGCAGGAGTGAAATAATTTTATTAACCACCTTCTAACTGTTTAAGACCACCACCCACATTATCTATTCAAAAAAGCTGTAAACACCTATGTTTTCTACAAACATTAGCTTATTATTAGACCTACACCTTGCATTTTAAAATGGAGAAAAGGTAGAAGTCAGAGGTCAATGCTTTTTTCCCCTAAACTTTTTGTACATAAACTTGTTGCAAAGTGGGCCTGAATATTTAAATTCAAAGAATGCTAGTACCTTTGTGTTTACTAAATGAAGCTTTGTTCTACATTTAACAGACACAAGATTTTTCTGCTCTTTTCGGACTGTCTCAGCAATTACAGCAAGGCTCTCTTTCACTTGGAATGACAACGGAATAGTTTTCCTCCTTTAAATGACTTAAATGTTGAGTATTCTAAGGATGGCGCTACTGAGGTGACTTCATCACTGGCAGAATCTTCACTCTGGTCCCTAGGCTTAGGTTTTTGTGGGAGGGAGCTGAGGCCTCTATGCAAACTCAACATGAGGTAGGTGTAAGTGGGCACCTGCTGGTGAAGCTTCCTGTTAGGGGATCTTGGAGTGGCCCTGGGCTGATGGCCATCTAATGACTACCGGAAACACTTACGTATTAGGTCCATGAGCCAGGCCAAAGGGCTCCTCTCACGCTATTTGTCTCAGTTCCTCTCTACACAGAGGCAGACTCATGCTAGGAAAAGGGCAGTGACATCCTGAAGCATATGATAGTTCAAGGACGAGCTTGATACTGGTCACCACATCTGTGGTCCTGTGTAGTATCCACCAAGAACCAAGTCACCCAGCCATACAGTCTTTTGCTTTTCCTGTGAAAAACTCACCTTCTGAATAAGCCCTTGGTGTTTTTGAGGGTGCACCCTCAGACTTTGATTTGAAAGTGCAGCTAAATTCCTGTTCTTCCTTGAAGCTTTGGAGCAAATGGGATGGGCTTTCTTTCCTTTCTTTGTCCAGTTCCGGCCCAAGTGATGTCAACGCTCTTAGCACTGCACGTTGTTTGGGAATTTTCCAGGTGTTAAACATGTCCTCTCTTCTGTCATTGAGTGCCTCATTTCTGTTGCTTCTGCTGTCATTTAGTCTCTTCTTCCAGCCTCTTTCTTCTCCACTGATCACCTCCTGCCCATTCTTTTCTATTCTTTACTCTTTCTCTGTTCCACTTGGATTTCTTCACGCCCTTTCTCCCACTGTGCACTCGACCGCTCAAATACCTTCTGTGCTGTCCCCTGGCCTAATAAACTATCAACAAATGTCTTAGACTGAGTGTACTCATGTCTTAATCTTCGTTTGCACTTTTCATATACTAGACATGTGCTGTCCAATATGACAGCCACAAGCCCACATTTGGTCAATCTCCAATCAGCTGAATGAAGTTGTGTCTGAATTGTGATGGCTCTCAAGTCTCAAAAACATACTAATTGTTGAAGGCTTGGTTAAATAAAATGTAAAGCATCCCAATAAGTTTTGAATTGCTTGCTAATTGAGATAATATTTTACGTATACTGGGTTAAATAGCTTGTTAAAGTTCATTTCAGCTTTAGAAAACTTCTTACATGTGGCTATTAGAAAAATTTAAATTGTGCTCATGGCTCATGTCTTCCCTCTGCATAGTGTTTCCCTAGACAAATCTGATTGCTTGTGCTTCTTGAACTTACCTCGCATGGCCCTGACTTCATTCACATTGCTTCTAACACCTGGCACATCTTCACCCTGCGCTATTGGCCAAATTCTGGCCTGACTTATAGGTCCTTGTCAGGCTATGCATCTTCCATATGTATCTTCCACATGAAACTATATATGCTTTTTCTTTTGAGCAGCATGAGGTGCATGGAGCCAAAGAACTCAGCTTCAAATCATACGTTCATTTCAGATCTAAAGAATGCATGTCAACTGCAAAACCTATAGTTTTGATACTAAATTTAGAAATCCCAATATAGAGGGCTGGGGAAGAGATAACCAACACTAAGGATGTTTGAAAGTGATTTCTGGAGACCTACTATTTCTATAAGCTTCCTAAATATATATGTACCCACATAAAAGAGTTTTATTAAAGTTATACTACACAGGGGAGATAATATCTATGGTGATTTGAATAGAAATGACCATTATAGGCTTTAGTCATTGGAGAATGTAACTGCTTGAAAAGATTGGAAGGATTAGTTGGTGTGGCGTTGTTCCAGTATGTGTGGCCTTTTTAGAGGAAGTATGTCACAGGGCCTGGGCTTTGAGGTTTCAAAAGCCAATTCCAGGCCCAGTCTCTTTCTTTGTCTCCCTGCTTGTAGATCAAGAATGTAAAGCTCTCAGCTCCAGCTCCAGTGCCTGCCTATCTGCTGTTATGCTCTCTGCAATGATGATAATGTACTAATCCTCTGAAACTGTAAGCAACCCTCCCCCCAACTAAATCCCCCCCCTTTTTTTTTTAAATTTAAGAGTTGCCTTGATCACGGTGTCTCTTCATGGAAATAGAATAGTGACCATGACAATGTCTTTCTCGAAGGTATAGTTTGTCAAATGAAAAGTCCAGTGCCAGGTGGGTGTGAGACAATCCCCTTAAGTTTTTGGTAGGGGTGCCAGGAAGATCTCCCAAATAATACAGGCTATTGTCACTTTTCTTAGTTGCCCACAGTAACTCAATGATAAGATTGTATTGCTGCTTTCCTCAATATAATAAAGACTATATACAGTAAGCCAATAGCCAAAATCAAAGTAAATGGTGAGATACTCAAGGAAATTCCTCTAAAATCAGGAACAAGGCAAGGCTGCCCACTCTCTCCATATCTCTTCAATATAGTACTCGAAGTTCTAGCCAGAGCAATAAGACAACAAAAGGAGATCAAGGGTATTCAAATGGGAAAGGAGGAAGTCAAACTATCCCTATTTGCAGATGATATGATAGTGTACATAAGTGACCCTCAAAATTCCACCAGAGAACTCCTACAGCTGATAAACACTTTCAGCAATTTGGCTGGATACAAAATTAACTCAAAAAAGTCTGTAGCCTTCCTATACACAAATGACAAGCTTGCAGTGGAAGAAATTAGGAAAGCCATACCCTTCACATTAGCCATAAGCAATATAAAATATCTAGGAGTTACTCTAACTAAGCAAGTGAAGGACTTGCTTGAAAAAATTTCAAAACTCTGAAGAAGGAGATTGAAGATGACATGAGAAGATGGAAGGATCTTCCTTGCTCATGGATTGGGAGAATTAACATAGTAAAAATGGCCATCCTACCAAAAGCAATCTACAGATTCAATGCAGTCCCTATCAAAATACCTACACAATTTTTTAAAGACATTGAAAGTTCAATTCTGAACTTCATATGGAAAAACAAAAAACCCAGAATAGCAAAAACGATCTTGTACAATAAAAGGTGCTGCAGAGGAATCTCCATAACTGACCTCAAATTGTACTATAAAGCAATAGTAATTAAAACAGCATGGTACTGGCACAGCAACAGGCTGGTGGAATCGAATTGAAGACCCAGATATGAATCCACACACATATGGTCACTTCATTTTTGACAAAGAAGCCAAATCCATTCAATGGAAAAAGGATAGCATCTTCAACAAATGGTGCTGGTCTAACTGGATGTCTATGTGTAAAAAAATGCAACTGGACCCATATTTGTCACTTTGCACAAAACTTAAATCCAAGTGGATTAAAGACCTCAACATAAAACCAGAGACACTAAGTCACATAGAAGAAAAATTGGGGAAGAGCCTGGAACATATTGGCACAGGAGACAACTTCCTGAACAGAACACCAACAGCCCAGGCCTTCATGTCAACAATTAATAAATGGGACCTCATGAGGCTGAGAAGCTTCTGTAAGACTGGAGATACTGTCAAGAGAACAAAGCGACAGCCTACAGACTGGGAAAAGATCTTCACCAACCCTACATCTGACAAAGGTCTAATATTTAAATATATAAAGAACTCAAGAAATTAAACACCACCAAACCAAATAACCCAATTGAGAAATGGGGCTTGGAACTAAACAGAGAATTCTCAACAGAAGAATATCAAATGGCTGAGAAACACTTAAAGAAATGCTCAACCTCCTTAGTCATCAGGGAAATGCAAATCAAAACAACTCTGAGATTCCATCTTACACCCATCAGAATGGCTAAGATCAAAAACTCAAGTGACACCACATGCTGGAGAGGATGTGGGGAGAGAGGAACATTCCCTTCATTGCTGGTGGGAATGCAAACTAGTACAACCAATTTGGAAATCTATCTGGTGCTATCTCAGAAAACTGGGAATAGGGCTTCCTCAAGACCCAGCTATTCCACTCCTTGGAATATACCCAAAAGATGCTCCAGCACACAACAAGAAAATTTGCTCAACCATGTTCATAGCAGCCTTATTCACAATAGCCAGATCACGGAAACAGCCTAAATGTCCCTCAGTAGAAGAATGGATAAAGAAACTGTAGTACATATACACTATGGAATACTACTCAGCTATTAAAAACAAGGAATGCCCGAAATTTGTGGATAAATGGATTGAGCTAGAAATGATAATAATGAGTGAGTTAACCCAGAAGCAGAAAGATTCAAATGGTATATACTCACTTATATCTGCATACTAGCCCAATGGGCAAGTCCCACAAAAGCCTTCTCTTTCCAGGAAACTGGGACCGAGGGGAGGACATCCTATTGGGACTCTAGATGAGAGAACCATGTGAGAATAGCATTGTAGAAGGATCTAGTGGGTCCTAGAAACCTACAAGTAGAACATTATGATAGGCAGATTTGGGCCAAGGGGACCCGCTCAAACTAAGGCACTAGCCAAGGACAATACAGGCGGTAAAATTTAAACCCCTACTCAGGTCTAGCCAATGGACAGGACAGTCTCCACACTTGAGTGGAGAGTGGGATATGACTTTCTCATGTACTCTGGTGCCTCACATTTGACTATGTCCCCTGGAGGGGGAGATCTAGTGGCACTCAGAGGAAGGACAGCAGGTCACCAAGAAGAGACTTGATACCCTATGAGCATATACAGGGGGAGGTAATCCCTCTGTGGAACAGTCATAGGGGAGGGGAATAAGGGGAAAATGGGAGGGAGGGGAGAATGAGAGGATACAAGGGAAGGGATAACCATAGAGATGTAACAAGAATAAATTAATAAAAATAAAAAAAATACAAACAAACAAACAAAAAGATTGTATTGCTGAAGACACCACACACTTTGGTTGCAGACAATGGAGAAGTCAAGTTCTGGCAGTAAAAAATCATCAAGGGTCTTACTTAGCTGTAACCTTTATTAATTACAATAATGGCCAGTGTGGCAAGATATGACATGGGTGTAATAGTGGTATGATATTAGAGGTAGCCAACTGCTTCCTGGCCGTATTTAAGGCTCATTCTGCAGGAGGAAATGCATGTCTAGTACTGTGAACTTGCCTGAGAACACATGGTTGTGGAACTCACAGACTCCTAAGGTGAGTATAATACCATCATTTTTCTAAATGGGCATAGTATTAAACTTCTCTCCAAATTATTATCTCTATGCAGCTCTCAGACCTCATCAATGAAGTTTCTTTGTCTAGTGGACTTTAGTTAGTGCAGAAACTCATAACTGACCAAAGGGCAGAAAATAAGTGTCATGGCGGTATTCAGAAAGAAAAGGGACATCTTTATATACCCATCCTCCGACCATCAAGGCTAAGGGACCATTGCAGAAGACAGATAAGAAGACTAAGTACCAGAAGTTTTGGAGGACCAGAACTAAGCAGTGTCTTCTGGACATGACAAGATTGCTATACCCATGAACTCATAGCAGCTGTGATGGTCTGCACAAGACCTGAGGAAGACTTAGCCAGTCAACATTCTAGAATGGAGGAGGGAGAGTCATCAGCCCCAACTCCTGAGGTGCTATTGTCAATTGATGGCTTCTGGAAGAGGGAGTCAGTTCTCTTTAAGGGTGTGGTCCCTGGTGGCTCTCCAGTGGATGAGTGTATGGGCAGTTCAAATTGAACTTGGCAGGTTATTTATTTATTTATTTAATTTTTAAGTGAGGTTGTGAAGCTGGCAAGGGGTATGGGGAGGTGGATCTGAGAGGAGTTGGGGGAGGAGGGGGAATATGATCAAAATACATCATATGCAATTCTCAAAGAATTAATAAAATAGTATATTAAAATTGTATGTAATCCTAATTCAACACATAATACAGGACAGGAACTCTTTACCACATGCTTTTGTTCACAGCTTTTCACTGTGATGGACTGAACCTAGCTGGACTATACCTCAGGGCAACTTCACTTTCTTGTCAGGGGCCAGTGTGGGTAGGTTCGATAATTTGGAGTTGAGTTTTCCATTTGTCCTGAGTCCCTCTTAAGTCTATAACATACATGTCACTTATTTTTCACTTTGCTTCTCCACTGGTTAGGGATTGCACAAGTGACTGGATAGGCGAGCAGCCCCATTGGGTACTTTTCTCTTAGATTCAGCTCTTAGAAGCCTCACTTGATAGCCTTTTAGGGAGATGACAAAGAACAACTTTCCACAAAATGTTTTGACTCTAGGGAGCCAGTTTGAGAGTTTGCATTTGCTCATTGATTTAAAAAAATTCCAGCTGGTTGGAACTTCCCCAGTGGGAAACGTAGCTTGAGTGACTTGCCGCTAAGATGGCCATTTCCAGAGCACCTAGGAAGCTCCTGCAAAGAGTTTATGAAATATCCTGTGAATGAAGATGTTAAGAAGATTCTGTGGATAATGGCTTTTCCAAGTCATTTGTGTAACAACTAAATTAAAAATATAAAGCCTCAGAGGAAAATGGTAAACACATCTAAGCCCTTACTCAAAATCCATTTAAAGTTTTCTAAAGACACACAGCAAAATAACTCAGTGTGCCCTCTAAACTAGAATTCTTCCAGCAATAATATAACATGACAAGAATAACTCTGGCAAATGAAACTACATGTTGAGTTCTCCCCAGGGAATGTCTGTGTCATCTGTAATGATTTCTCAAAAATATTTCTCAGAGGTAGAGAATATTAGGTTGTCAGGGCAGCAGCCCCATAGTTATGCTTTGGGAAGCTTGGTCATTCATTAAAAGCTTTTCGTTCCTGACACTTCAAAATGTCTTTCCCTCTCTTTTTCTTTGGAACTGAACATGTATGTACTGTCTGTAGCTGATACACCAAATACTGTTAATTAATCTGAGGTTAGAATTGAAGTTCCTGAAATCACAAAACTCAACTTGGTGAGCTAGCCATTCACCAGGGCTTCCTTGCTCCTTTGGCTAGAAAAGACAGTTCCCACTTCTGAGCTCCATCACGATTATGATCTTCGTCTGGTTAGTAAGCACCTGCATTCCTGTCAGGTGTCTGAGCATTGTCCTTCTCATGTGACCAGAAGACGGGGTTCCTGAAGGGCAGTGTAGGTAGATCCTGAGTGCTCAACAAATCTGACCTGAACATATTTTGTGTCTAGCCGGGGGCCTGGGGATGAGAAATTAGGAAAGAAGAGTTCTAAAAAGATCCCTGGCTGCCCTATGGGGCAGCTGAGCCTGAAAGCAGCGCAGACCTGGAGAGGGATATTTCAGAGGCGGTGCAGGCTGGGTTGTCAGAATATTAGACTCCAGGCAATAATGAACTCCGTTATTTTTGAGATTTTAACGTATTCATCTCCCAGGTTGAGCGGAACCAGTGGGTCATTTTCTCTAATGAAAACCTCCCAGGCACAAAGTTGTTCTGTCAGGCTTGGCCCTTGGATGATAGATAGTTCCTGTGTAGCTTTATATCTGGGCTGTGGGGGCTTTTGCTCTTCCTGCCTTGTCAATTTGTTACGGCAATATTTTGTCATTATGTGAAATCTTGATTTTTCTAGTACTCTCCGCTCTGTTGCTGTGCTTATCCTCTTCACACAGAGCCCCACTCAGGCAAGAGCCATCACAGTCTCTTTATAAAAGGCACAGGATTTTACTGTTAGGCCAAACATGCAGTGAAAATTAGGGGAGAAAGCCTGTATTAGAGCCTGGACTGCCCAGGCTTGTCATCTCCATCAATCAGACCATGCCGGGGCTGTGTCACACTCTGCTGTATCACCTCAGAACACCCCTTCCCTGCCACTGCTGATGGCCGTGAGATGTTGGAGGGACCCAGGAGTAACCTCAAGGCCATTATAGCAAGGGCAGCTGTAACAGCAGCAATAGGACCAAGCCTTCCTTCTGCAAGTTGTGTTTTGTTTGTGAACTGGCCTTTTCTGAATTTGGCCTGGGTGATGTTAAACCAGTCTCATTCAAGGCTACGTGCAGAACAGCTGTGAGCAGTTTGCTGCCTGGGAGGCGTGCCATCTCCCAAATCGTGTGGAAGCTGAAAAAAATGAAGACTTAGTAGAGGAGCTGCTAAAAACTGCTCACAGGCCAGAGCCAATGGTATTCGGTTAGTTCCCTCCTCTCCTCTCCTCTCCTCTCCTCTCCTCTCCTCTCCTCTCCTCTCCTCTCCTCTCCTCTCCTCTCCTCTCTTCTCTTCTCTTCTCTTCTCTTCTCTTCTCTTCTCTTCTCTTCTCAAACCAAACAAACCAAAAATTAAGAAACAAAACCCCCCAAAGATCTGGTAGGAAATTTGCTCATCTTCATTAAAATCTGCATTTTTTTCTCAAACCAAGAGAAAGAGAAAGTGCAGGCACAGAGAATATCAGTTCCAAGGAGCCAGAACAGGTCTGTTTTAAGTGAGCAACAAGGCCTCTTGCTATGGTCCTGATTCACCTGCCTTGGGAACAGCTAGGGTTACAGGTTAAGGCCTTGAGGCCTGTTGCTTTGGGAGACGGCATTTTGGAAAGAAATTTTTGTTACCTTATGGTAAGAAATGAAGGCTGGGGCTGGAGATTTGGATCAGTGGTGTGGACCGCTTTATACTCTTGTAGAGTCTGATTCCTAGCACCCCATAATAGCTCACAACCAGCCATCTGTAATTCCAGTTTCAGGGATCTGATATTTTCTTCTGGCTTCATTGGGCACCTGGTATCCATGTGGCATATATACATACATGTAGGCAAACACTCATATATACAAAATAAAGATAAAGAAAGATAAAGCATTTAAAAAAATTTATTCTCTCTTTCTCCTCTCCTCCTTCTCTCTCTCTCTCTCTCTCTCTCTCTCTCTCTCTCTCTCTCTCTCTCTCTCTGCATGAGTTTACGTGTACTATATGCATTCAAATGCTCACAGAGGCCAGACGCTGTCAGAACTCCTAGAACTGCAGTTGCAGACAGTTGTGAGCTGGCTGGTATAGGTGTTGGGAACCAACCTTGGATTCTCTGAAAAAGCAGTATGTGCTGTTAATTGCAATGTCATCTCTTTAGCCCCAAATAAATAATATAAAAATTAAAAAAAATAAACGAAGGCTGACTAATGGGCTTGGGAAGCAGTTAATAGTAGGTGAGTGACCAGAAATGAGCTCTGAATTGACAGCATTTAGACTTAAACAATGAGAAGCCTTGAAAGCCCAAGGACTTACTGTTTTCTAAGCAAGGATCTACTCCCAGGGCCAAAGAGATTCTTATGTAATCCAGCTGGATCCTGTGCTTTTCATTGAGATTTTAGGAGCTGGTTGTGTTCTGCTAGGGGGCATCATTTGCTTTCTTTAAAAGGATGGTTTTCAAAAACAAAGTTTGGTCCTCCCATAACTTGGTACAAGGAAACTATCATCTCAACCGGTTGTGAGAGCTGTGTTCAAAGCATGGCTGTACAGGCTGTCAAAAGGCTGCAGGAAGTCCAAGTTCTCCCAGGAGCTTGGAAGGCTTTCTCTTCTCTTTTATGGGTACTTTCATGTGACCTGGTTGCTGGTGTTCCCTGCTCTGGGACCTATGTGTCCCAATTCATTTGCCTTGATGTTATTAATTTTCTTTTTAATGGCTTCTGGGATAGCCACCAAAGATGAAAACAATTTAGATGAGTATAGTCATATGAATAAGTGGTAGGTCCCCTTCCTCCAATCTCTTGTTCTAGTGATTGGCTGACTGACAGATTGCAAATTGCAAGGCAAGTTCTCATGCCTGCCAGGCAAGCACTGTCAGGGACTTACACTCCCAGCCAGGCCTTGCTTCTCTGGAGATAGAGATGCTATTTACTGTTCAAAGGGCAGACAGAGAGCCAGCAGCTTGCAGGATCTGGATACTAACACAACACAAAGACACAAAGAACTCCTCTGACTGCTCATAGCACCCTCGATGCTGCTGTCCTTGAGTAGATGGAGGTTTAGAAAGTGATGTTTAGTTGTGGCATGAGTTAGCATATGCTCCTCTTGCATTGATTTATTGTTCTATTCATCTACCTACTAAGGTCTCTCAGGCTGGCTTTGTACTTACCATGTAAGCAAGGTTGACCTTGAATTCCTGGACACAGGACGATCCTACTGCCTTAGATTCTTGAGTGCTGGGATTGTAGACATACACTGCCACACCCAGCCTGTCTTCTTTTTTTTTTAAAATTTATTTATTTATTTTTATTAATTTATTCTTGTTACATCTCTATGGTTATCCCATCCCTTGTATCCTCCCATTCTCCCCTCCCTCCCATTTTCCCCTTATTCCCCTCCCCTATGACTATTCCTCAGAGGGATTACCACCCCCTGTATATGCTGTCTTCTTAATTCAATCATCCTGTAGCTTGATTAATACTTTAATCAACAGAATGTCTATGGCATGCTGGGAATCTTAAGTTAAATCAGACTTCTTCAAATGGATCTTAGTCCATTGGAAATCAAAAGCTTAGGGAAGATTTGCCCTCAGAAGATGGCTGTATTATGGCTTGTCATAATTTGGGAGGACAGAACCACTGGCGTCTAGTGATCAGCAATTGGGATGCTGGCCAACAGTCCTCCACAACAAACTACCAATGTCCCCAAATGTCAAAGTGCCGAGGTTCAAACACCCACTCTACTACAGAAGGCACACTTGAACCAATGGTAAAATATGGAAGAAAGATGCGAGAACAGGATACCAAGGGAAGTATGCAGAGAGGCTGGGGCTGCATGTGTGTGTGTGCTGTGTCTGAATGTGGGAGTGTATATAACTGTATGTGTGAGTGCCCATGAGAGTATATGTGAGTGTATGTGCATGCGTATGTGCTGTGCATATGTGTGTGTGTGCTGTGTGTGTGTGTGTGTGTGTGTGTTTGTGTGTGTGTGTGTGTGTGCGCATATAGCAAGCATGATAAAGGCTTCAAGGGGAAGGGATTACTAATTATTGTTTGTACTTATCTCTTTGTAAGCAAGCACCAAACAATGGCTTGAATCAGTCAACTGTACAACATTTTGTACAGTCCCCTGGTAGTTAATCAAGATTTCTGACGACTTTCCATTTTCCTTAAAAAAAAAATTTTTTTTTTCTCCAATGGGTCTGAGAGAGGGAGGAACTCACTCAGCTTTGTTCTTCTGCTTCTTTTTTTCCCCCAAGCCAGGCCTCTCTAGTGGAACCTGTGGTTCTTGCATATTTTTCCTCCTCCTTGGCCCACAAAGCCTTGCTCTGGAGAACTCAGTCAGTCATGTGTCACTGATCTCTAAATTCCTTAGAGCCTCATGTCATCTTTGTCCTCCTACACTAGTCTCCTGGGTGAGTTTCCCCTTTGATCAGCACCTTAGAACAGAGCCACAGACCCCACATGTGCCATTGCACTGACCCTATGCCTGACCCTGACTTCCACTGGGGAGGTGGCAAGAGAGTGACAGATGCTCACCTCCCAGGCACACTGGACCAGTGGGTTCTCACATGTTCTACTTACAGAGTCTCTGCATTGTGCCATAAGTGAGCATCCAGAAGCTTACTCTCTGTTAAGTAGGCACAACATGCAAAAAATAAATTGCTACAATTATTATTAACATTTACTTACTTACAGGTTTTCAGAAGCTGTTTCCATATCAAGCAGATCAACCTTTCTGTTGTCATAGAGACAAAGATCTTTATATAACTATGTGCAAGGTGAGAGTTCTCCCCACCCCCAACCAGTTGCTTAGAGCTAATAAGAAGAAAGGAAAGGGAAAATTTTAAATTATTTTTTCCATTTACCACCCCTCACTAAAACAAATGAAAATGTAGGAGGCTGCTTTTTGTGTCACAGTTTAGGTTTTAAACACTTATGTCTTTAATGAGAAATGGAAGGGGAGGAAAAATATGAATAATTTGAACAATGCCATTTTGAAAGATTGCCAGCAGCGGGTTGTCAGTGATAAGCAATTATCATTCATGCACCTTTTGTTCTTGTAAAACCTAATAGTGAACTTAAGACAAAGGGCTTAGAAGGCAGAGTTTTCAGGATCTGAAATGCCTAAAGCACAGTTGTATCTACTGAGGGAGACTGATGACTTCTGAGGCACTGTGAGGTACTCTCTTCCTCGCACCTCCACAGGCTGGCTGGCCCCTTTCCTCTGCAAAGCTTAACCCTGCACACATATGCCAGACCACAGCTCCCTTCCAGATGCCTTACGTCAAAAGCTCAGCTCTCTTCTGTTTATTAGTGTCTAAGAATTCATTACCCAGAGCATTTTCTTGTCTTGTGATGATTTTTTTTATTGCTTTATTCATTTCTCATCACAAATGATAAATCTATGATGGGATAACAGTCTAAGGCACTGTACTTTCTCCATCCTTTGCTTCAGGACTGAGTTACACCTTGTACCCACATGTCTTCTTTCTTCAGCACACAGACTAACTCTTTCCTTAAGTTTTCAGACTGGCGCTTCTGTCCTTTTCCAGTTGAGAGCTCACCTTAACATATATGTCCTCCGTCCTCTTTGGTGTCCTCTGCCTGTCATTCTCTATGAAATCCTTCCTCTATCCTTCTTTGATGAAAAACAAAATGGAATAAAACATTCCATTGTCCTCATTGGTTCCCATCTGACTCTGAGTTTGGGCTATTTAATTTTATGCTTCCTTCTTCTTCTTCCAATAAATAGGCATATGTATGGAGAGGGTGAAGGAGAAGGGACACACACAGCTGGAGGAAGTTTTTGCCACTAAGAAGAGAGGTCTCTGGTGATTTCTCAGAGTTTCTGTTTCAGTATGATGGGCAGAGCCTGAGATCCAAGTGTAGCCTGGAGAGCCTCCTGTTGCTGGCCCATGTTCACATTTAGAGGGACATTGTTTCAAACTGACAACTTTCCTGTCTTTTCATATGCATCTGTTTTTACATGGATATTGGGCTCTCAGTATTGTTCCTGCAGTGACTCTACCTTCACAGAGTTGTCAGCTGAAGGACAAAGCCACCTCTCAGTCACCTGGTTACCAGGAGGTGTGACCTTGTAAGAGTTCCCATGCTTGCTGTGGGACTTTCTAATGTCTAGGAGAGGATGCTTTCAGTGGGGGATGCTAAGATATGGCCTGTGGAGGATGCTGAGGAGTCTTTAGGATCCCTCATGGATAGTAAGGGGCTTCCAAGCCCTTAGAACCAATTCCTAAGATCCAGAATTGCACGCTGTAATTTGATTGTTCCTGCCTTCTGCCTAGCCATATTGAGCACTGCAACCATCTTAAAGGCTTGCTTAAACCATTCTGTGGGACAGCAAAGTAGTGTCTTGTATTTTTACTTTGGCTTTCTTCAGAGGAGGGACCTGCCAGGGGTCCCCTCCCGACGACATGTCAACAAGCTAGGACTTGGTTCATCTATTTCTTCTCCATCTTCCTCTATTGGCAGTTTCCACCTGGTACTGATGGTGAAGCAATTCTTTTAATTAAAGGAAAAATCATTTTCTTAGAAAGACAGACAACTGCAGAAAGGTAATTAGTAACGTTTCTCTTTGCAACATTATAGCCGAGGGATATGGAGCAAGGCATCCCCATGTAGTTAGATCTCAAGAGTCTTCTAAAGCGAAAGCTCCAGGCATACAAGAAAGGCTGCTAGTGACACAGCCACTTACAGGAGCATGGCAGGAGGCTTGTCACGGAAGGGCAAGCCAGAACTTGGGAGGCAGGTCCCATGGATTTGTTGATTGATTGAAACAAATCCTATCAGCATGGTCATCACCTTCAGGGAATAGAGCTGACAAGATAATTAATGGAAGCTAATTAATAGAAACCCTCTACCCTTAACTGTTTCTCTCGACCACAGCTTCTCCTAGAAGGCGATTAACTTGTCCCCAGGGAACAGACCAAGTGCTCAGGGAAGTTGTCATAGACAGGCTGCTGGCCTCCAAAAGGGGGAATGTATCGGTTCTCATAATATATCTTCTCACAGGGAAGATGTCCAGCAGCCTGGCACATTTGTGGTACCCCTCCTACATCCTTTGGTGGTTTTCTTGAGGTTTATGTCATGTAACATAAAATCCACCCACTTCAAATGTACAATGCCATGGTTTCGGGATGCTTACGTGAAGCCATTACTACAATCCAATTTTAGAAAAAAGTTCACCACCTCTAACCTTACGGCTGTTCCCAGACGTTCCTCAGCCCCAGGGAACAACTAACTTACCCGCCTTCCCTCCATCTGGCCATTTCCACATGCAATACGAGGAACCCTTTTCTAATGGAAGGACGTTTGGTATCTTAGTATGAGTGGCCCCTCCTGTCATCATCCTGTGACTTCAGGGCCTTCCTCTGCTGATGCTTGCAGTAGATTTGTCACTTCTGTGGGTGGCACACCAGAAGTCAGGTAACAAGCTCTTCTTTCACCGCTTAGCTACTCAGATTGAGCCAGGTGATTAAAAACTGCCCCACAGCCACAGGAGACCTCTCTCTGCAGCTGCCTGAAGATCTGGTAATTGGGTACCGTCCTTTACCCATATTCTCTGCCTGGACAATCCTGATTTGTCGCCTGGTGGCCAGAGGCGAGATTGCTGGTATCCCTGATGACAAATCAGGACACCCCTGGCCCTAGTGCCTGAGCACTTGGCTCTTAGACACCACGGGCACAGAGCCCACAGCAACCTTCCTAGACTTGGCTGACCAAGGCTCTGAACCGTTCAGACTGCCCAGGCAGAGAATGTGAGTGAAATAGGGGTACTCAAATCACCAGACCTTCAGGCAGCTGCAGAGAGAGGTCTCCTGTGGCTTTGGGGGCAGTTTTAAATCATCTGCCTCAGTTTCCCCCATGGGGCTACTGCAGGTCTGGGCTGTAAAGGGTAAATAAAGATAGTCTCAAGCTCTGCGTCCTCGTCTCCCTGAAGGATGAGAAGTTTACTATGATGAAAAGTTATGTCCCGCTTTCCAACAAAGGGTCCCAACATCAAGTAGCAAAAGGCAGCGACCTGGGGTACGGTGTACTCACAGTCGGGCGAGACCAGCTCGAGGACCTGGGCAGCGCAGGGCGCCATCTGGTGCACAGTCGCAGGGCTCAGGGCAGCGCGACCCTGACAGCTCTCCGGACTGCAGTGGTGCCGGCTCCAGCATCAGTACTGCCAGTGCCAGCAGCAACCGTCTCAGCATAGGGGCGAGCCTCCCCATGGCCTGCCAGCCTGAGTGTGAGCTTCGGTGGCTGGACTAGTATGCTGGACCGCCCGGGGGGCCTCCCACCCCCTCTGCCCGCCCCTCCGCCTGCCTTCCCACCCGCCTACTCCAGCCCTCCCTTCTCACCACGCGCCCCTGGCGAGTCCCTGCTCTCCTTGACCTGGGACTGTGGCCAGCCACTCCATCGCTGTTTTCCTATGACCTGTCCTCTATCTAAACCTGCAAATGAGCTGAGGGTTAGAACGTAGGGTTATGTGGTAAGTGAGGAGTGAAAAGTAAGGAGCTCTGGACTCTGCCCTGCCATGGGCCTCAAGGAAATCTTTCTTGGTTCCATAAATGAGAGGTTGCTGTCCACATCCACATCAGAAGAGTGAAGGTGCCAGGCCTGCTGTGTTTCAGCCCTAGGCTCTGTTTCTCCACACTTTAAGTACAAGTAATCTCTCCCCTCTCTGCTTCCCTAGTGATCCCTTTCTGCTTTTCTTGATTGTAACTGTTCTCCTCAGCACATAGCTCTTCGGCTCTGTACTCAGTCTCCCCACTGTACTATGAGGCCCCTGAGAGCAAAATCCAGTTTGGATTTACTTTGTATTCTGTCTTTAATTAATAAATTTGCAATGCGAATGGATGAAATGACTATATTATGCAAGCGTCTGACATCAGTGAGTGTCCAATATACTTTAAGACTTTATGAGATGTCCTGTCCCACATCATGTGTCACATCAGACTCCCAGGGCACTTACGGTAAGAACTCCTATCACCCACCTGCCTCATACCAATACAAAACCGTGCCATATGACCTGTGATTTCAAACCCTGTGGAAAGAAGACCTAGTCTTAGAGCAACCCTAGGAAGCAATAATTTTCCCTCTACTGTAATCATTAGGCCCTGTTCCTTCCAAGGACTGATTTTGGACTCTAGAAATATTGGCAGTTTTTCTGGAAAGGGTGGACTCTGAGAGCTGAAAGGGCATCTAAAGTTTTCAGGGTAGGAAGTTTCTTGTTCTGAAGTCTGCTTGTAGAGGCAGTGCCCTCAGTCACCAGCCTGTCATCTTTTGCCCAACCACGTAGGGTAGGTGATTATTATTGTTATCTCTCTCACTTGTAAACCACCTGGCTTTGCCCACACTGTGCTGGATGCGATCTTCGCTGACTTAGGTTTTCACGGCCTTGTGCCACTTCCGTGGGCTTGCACGATCCCCTCTTCCTTTTCTGGTATTCCCTTAGGTAAGGTCCTGCTTGTATTTCAAGACAGACTGCTGCCTCTTCCACGGAAGCCTTCCCTGAGCCAGCATAGCTTTCTAGCACCTGCTTCTAAAGCTTGTAACTTAAAACTGCAACAAAGGATGCGATTTTGCTTTCCACTGTCAACTGACCTCAGTACTGAGAGGCACGTCATCGCTTCTAGTCTGTAGTTGGTGCTCCATACATATCTGCTGACCAGTAAAATGCAGAGCGAAACCCAGGCTCGGGGCTGTAGCAGACACTCTGACTCCCAACACAAGACTTCTCAGCAATATGCGGTTTATTCTCAGCCACACTAGATCAGTCTCCACCGATACCTTGGTATTGTGCTGCAAGCTCCGCTTTTGGCAGCTCGGGTGAAGTAGCACTGGCCTTTCAAACATTTTCGCCATGTAGCCTAGATGGCAGGACAGAATAAATGAGGAACTAATAGTGGCTGGTGGCATTTGTTTCAACGCTCATGTTTTATGTGTGGCCTTTATTTTTATTTCATTATCATCCTATCATATTAATCTACCTATATCGCCTACATTCTAGGCACTTGTGTGTGTGTGTGTGTGTGTGTGTGTGTGTGCATGTGTGTGTGCATGTGTGTATGTGTTCCTAGAGCACATATATATTCCATACTCCCACATGTATGTTGTTTGCAGCCACCATTGAATCTTTGAGAGTGGTGGATATTCCAGAAAGATCTATCTCACTGTGCACTCCCGTAGCAGAAGTACTGGGGCATGGAGATCCTGAGAAGTTCTGTTTTGTCATCAGCATTGTGATGTGGTCTTTAGTTCCTTCCTCTGTAGGAGAAAGGGTTAAAATTTACGTCCCATAAAGGTCTTTTTCTTTCAAAATGCTTGAACATCACGAGGGGCTCCCATGACGTTGCTGTATATGTGACCTGATAGCCTGTCTTGGAGTCAAATCCTATGTATAAAAAGGTAAAGTTGTTTACATGGAAGAAAGCTTCACAAAACATTGTTGTCGGTGATTAATTTCAGTTAGATTTATTACACTTATTTCTTGCTATGAATCCATGATAATCAATTCACATTGAATTGTTTGTTACATTCACAAAAATTTGCTACAGTGGAATTTACCTTTCCTATTCATTAATCTGTGCCCTCCTTTGAGTGGCTGTTTTTAGATCTGAGGGGCATCTGCATTCTGTAACTGGGTGTGCAAATGCTTTTATTATAAAACTTCAAAATAGAGTGACCCATAGGATGGCTAGTTACATTTTACTGACAAAATAATGTGGAAAAAAACCCCCACAGTAAAGCTCCCCAAAGTTTCTGGACAGAACTTCTCATATTTTAGGTTGAAGAACTGTTATTTACAAAGCTTAAAAACCAAAGAGTCCCAAGACTCCCCTCCAAGAGATTCCAACTCAACAGATGCAAATCTGCATTTTGTCAAGCTGCCCCATGCAACTTGATCCATACACCGGGAGTTCCCAGAACACAATATGAGAACCACTAAAGCTAAAGAGCTAGAACTGAGTTTCCACGGAAAGCCCAAGGGCTCTTATTAACAGCATGCTATGATGGCTGATGTCTATCTATAATCCAGTACCTGGGAAGCTGAGGCAGGAGGATGACTGAGAGTTCCAGGTCAGCCTGGGATATAATAAAACAAATCAGACCCAAGCAAATAAATAATTCTCATTAAAGACTTTGAGTGATGCCTAAGTACTTTGTTATATTGTCAAAGAAACCTGTATGTATAATGAACACAGACGGTTGTGTATGTATGTATGTATGTATGTATGTATGTATGTATGTATGTATGTTTAAATGTTTAAAATTATATGCTGTGTTGCGTTGATGAGGTTAATTCTTTGGGTTTTTGTTTGTTTCTTTGTTTGTTTTTTGTGGTTTTTCAAGACAGGGCTTCTCTGTGTAGCCTTGGCTGTCCTGGAATCCCTGTGTAGACCAGGCTGGCCTCAAACTCACAGCGATCCATCTGCCTGTGCCTCCTGAGTGCTGGGATTAAAGGCGTGTGCCACCACTCCTGGCTAATTCTTTAGTTTTTGCTTTTGGAATGTCACAGGATCATGGAGTCTTTTTTTTTTTTTTTTTTTTTTTAATACCTCACTCAATCAAAACGGTAGCGTTTGGTGATAGACTTCAGGGCTATAGGCAGTTGCAAAGTAATAACTTAAAGAGATAATACCCAATGTGGTGC
Source organism: Acomys percivali (assembly GCA_907169655.1). Lineage (NCBI taxonomy): Eukaryota > Metazoa > Chordata > Mammalia > Rodentia > Muridae > Acomys > Acomys percivali. Next base: position 99,487,832 of record OU015742.1, read on the forward strand.
ACACTGTGTTAACACTGAGACTGGTGTTTCTTCCATGCTAACAGCAGTGGCTTTTCTTAGAAGAAAAGGAACATATAGAGCAGAGGGTGAAAAGAGGAAGGTAGGGGGTGGGAAACTGGTTACCTCCCAGAGCTGTTCACCTTGCACCTGGAGCAGACCCCAACCAAACCAGGCAGAGCAGAAAGATGACTCCTAAGAGTTACGAATTTCATCTTGATGTCACCCTATGACACTAGAGATGCGACCAGTTGTGCCACATGCAGGGTCAGCCTGAGGCTTTTGAGGGCAGGAGAGAAGCCTGTGGGTACAGGCCACATGGGGCCTGGCCCTGGTCCTTGGATAGGTTGAAGGTCGGGCTGTAAACGCGGGGCATGAAAAGCCTTCTCTGAAATTGATGGAGGGAAGGCTGGGAAGGGAACCTGCTTTGGCCATCCATGCTGCAGGGACGTGACGGGATTGGGTCCTGTTCCCTGCCTTGCTTCATGTCTGCACTAGAAATGATTAAACCCTGGAGAGAACAGCAGTGAGACATGCGTCTGGTCACGCCACACGCCATCTTCACCCTTGACTTTGCCAGGTAACAAGTGGCTACATTCACTGTTTTGCTTAAGCTAGCTGGAGTTGAATCCTTGTCACCTGCAACCCCAAATCCGTACCTCCCCTGTGAGCCTTGCCGCTTAGTTTAAGATCTGCTTTCCCTACCTTTTACAAGACGGCAGGGGAGTAGAGTTTCCATTCTCATGTCTGGTGCAGGACTGCTCCCCACTGAAGTGTCCCGCACTGTGTCAGAAGGATTTCTCACTCTGCCTCTGGGAAGCTGAGTGGGTGAGTGAACGAATGGGTGAATGAATAAGGGAAGAAAAATGAGGTCCCCAGGACTAAGCTGTCCCGTCTTAGGGAAGCTACGTTTTAAAATACAATCCACCAAACATTCTTTTGATTTCAGATAAGGCTTTCTAGCAAAACTGTGACCTTGAGTTAGAAGTTCGGTTCCAAGCCAAAATATTAGGTAAACTCAACGAGGAAAGAAGAAAACGCTCTGAAATGTCGATAAAAAGCCACCAAGAAAAGATTTGATTGAGAAAAAAAAATTGATGTAGAATCAAAGTGTGGGCCCCAGGATGTGCTTTTCTGCTTGCTAATTGACAGTATGTAGGAAAAAGGTATCACGACTCAAGACATTTGCGAAATTTTAATTTAGAAAGTTAGATAAATTTCTTTACTGTGGGATCCCCAGCCCTGGGTATCTAAGAACAGGAGCATACTCAGAGGGAATGGTGGTGTGCTGACACTCAGAAGAACTGACCTAAGAACACACTGAGAAAGTGGGTTTATTCAGATTTTTTTTTTAACGCCTTGATTTTACGGAAGAGAACCATTATCCTGGCCTGGAAGATGGCTGCCTCAGCATCTAGATGGCACACTGGTGTGTGGAGTGCATGCTGAGGGGAAGATCTTTGGGCCCTTCTGTGTTCTATTCCTCAAGGTCGATATAGTCCTTCATCATGTACTGTTTTAGCCTGCCCTTCCCAGGTGGCTGCTCCTCCTCCTCCTCCTCCTTCTTGAAAATACACCAAAGAGTGGGAACAATTGAAGCCAATAATATTTTCATGTGAATGATCTGCCTTTTCAGGACCACCGGAGTCAATCCCAGGGGAAGCATCATGGAAGCACCATAAAGCCCTACCAACGGCATGCTCAGATGCATTCAGAACACAGCTTAGGGGGAGAAGAAAAAACGCTTGTTGCTCCTTGCTACTGAGCAAGATGTAGCAGCCCTTTCTTCTCACTCTCTTTTTCTCATCCTCTTAGTGGATGCTTGCTTCATGCCAGCACTATCGGGGATGTACCACCTCGCTGCTGGGTGTTGCTAAAATTCACCACTTTGAGTTATGTTTTCTGGCCATCTTGTGCAATGTAGACAAAGAGCCCCTGCTTCCTGGGGCTTGCAAGGCTTCTTCGTTTTTCATCAAAAGTGGTTGGCTTCAATGAGTTGGGAACAGCACATGGTACTGTGCTGCAGACTCAAAGTTGGCTGACTGCAAGCAGAATGCTTGTATTCTCAGCCAAAGGGGGGGTCAGTGCAAGCTTCCTGGAAGCACTGCTGAGTGGCCATGAGGGACAGAAGTGGCCAGGGATGCTGTGTGGCCATGCAGAGCTGAGGTGACATGTGCCTGCGGAGACAGCCAGGAGGCATACAAACTGCACTGGTCAGAGCAGAAGAAAAATAAGTGAGAGGAACTTGTGAATCCCTGCAGTCCTCACACGCACAGAACTTAAGACTCCATCCATGGTGCTCATCAGTCTTTTAGCAATCACTGTGGGGAAGATTCTTGGGGTCTTGAGTTGGGGGGGTTCCCACTGTGGGAGAATCTATGCCTGTATATTTGCCATCCATTTAGGAAATGTGTAGCCTAATGTCTCAGGTGACTTCTGGGGTATGGGAAGAGGTTGCCTTCTATAAAATACTTCACTGAGTGGTCGGAGGAACTTGGAGAAGGGAAACAGACTAAAGACAGCAGCCAGAGAGCTACAAGGAAAGAGAGGGGGCAAGGGGACGTGGTTAGGGACATAGCACATCCACTAAGGAACAGCAAAAGTGTAGGCAGGACCTAAAGCAAGCTCATTCCACTTCGAATGAAAATGTGAACATTAAAGAAAATCTTATATATGATGTTACTCCCAAGCTAGCCAGGAAAAACGTCACAGAAAGGAAACCCAAAAATTGAGAAATTATTGCAAAGTCACTTAGCTTGTGAATACAAAATGAGCTGTGGGTCATACGTCCTTTAGGCCAGGGATTCCAGAATCAAAGACTTTCTAGAGAAAATATTTGATTTATGTCTGCTTTCAACTAATAGGATGCACTGAGCCTCTCACTTTCCCACTTGCTGTGAAGTCCGAAGACTTTGGACATTCTAGTCAAATTAGCTCAATGTTTATTCGCATTTCTTTGTGTTGGCCTTTCAGGTTGGATTTATTTGGCAGCAATTGCTACTTATTATTTTACAAACATTTCTTAAAGCTATTTCACCTACAGTTGTGTATTACTCCGGGTTCTTTAAAGAACATCGTTCTGTGCCAAGATGACATCAAACACACAGGGTTTTGTTAGGGAAAAATGGAGCGGAAGCCAGAAAAGGAGGCTTCAGACTGGGAAGAGAATGAAGGAGAGAGAAGGAAGAATGGTGGACGCAAACTTCTGGTCCACAGTGCAGTCCAAAGAGAGTTAGTTCAATAGGAGGACATCAGTCCTCTAAGCAAGTGTACCCCCGGCAGAATTCTGTGGCCCCTGAGAACTGGGCAGGCTGCTTCCCTGAGATGCCGTCATTGTTGCTGGTGGAAAAAGGCACAGAGGGAGAAAGTGAGGATGGAGATAGGACAGAGGCAATTTAAGAACCTGGCCTAAAAGGAGCCAGGAGAGGAAGGAGAATTCAGCCTGCCCTAGGGGGCCTGGTGCAGTAGCAGGGGCCACTACTCCCTCAGAGCAAGAGGGTCCAAGGCTGTGGTGGCCAGGGCGGTCAGGAGCAGGACTTTCATTGTTGTGGCTTACGTAAGCAGTGCCCAGGAGGCAGGCAATTCAAGGTCGGTCAGTGTGATAGCAGTGGTGTTCTGCCAAGGACTCCTTCTGGTCCATCTTGAGTGAATGAGTGAATAAATAAATAGGCCAGAGTCAGGCCACTGTGGGGTCAAGTCCTCCTTCGTTTGCATAATGAGCTATAGGCCAGCCAGAACTATATGGCGAGACTCTGTCTCAAAAGCAAGCATGCAAACAAACTAACAAAACGTTTGATGGCAACTGTGATTTTCCTGTGAAAGGCAACGCAACAACCTTGTTGAATAATCAGTTAGGTTAACAATTTGAATATTTTCTCACTTTAAAATATGTAAATTAAGTAGGATATAAAGCACATGTAGCTTATGTAATGTTAAGTAAAATAAAACATTAAGGTAATATGGAGATATTCATAGCAGTTATGAAAAATTTATATCTGTACAACATAAAAGACAGGAGAGGCCGTCGTGTCCTGACACTAGTATAGGTTTTATGGGACAGGAATTTTTTTCCCCACTTTGATGATTCTGTTTATTGTTCACTATAAAGTTGTTAAAATATATAATTAGAAATTTTAAAGGCCCATATGAAACAGTTCTTGAGATCTAAAGGAGAAAGGCACTTCAAAAATGCAAGCCTTGGCCATTAAAATATTATTGCCGTGTAAGCACATGCACACATACTCACAATTCTCTCTCTCAGTCTGTCTCCATCTGTCTGTCTGTCTGTCTGTCTGTCTGTCTGTCTGTCTCACACACATAGATGGCCATAAAAGTCTGATAACTAAGGTCCAATCATAGTGTTGTGGTTAAAGCCTCTTGGGAATTTGTTTCTGGGTGGTCACCCTTTATTGAGGACTGATTTGGATTTCTTAGGTCTAGGGGGTGGCTGGACCATGAGACATCATCATCTGTGTGGGTTCTAAGGGCCCCTTTGCCAAGTTTCTCTCCTCCCATTGTTCATGGAGAGGTTGTGACCGTCATCCTTCATGTCAACAATCATGCCTTTCTAAGGAAGGCCTTTAGTCTCTGGGAGGACAGAGTCACAGAGCAGGGAGCTTGGCTGCACTGGAGCCTTCCTTCTTAAAAGGAAGGAGGTTGACACGCTTGTTCATCTCTCTGGGGTCTCTCTCCTGCTGACACCCCCAAGGCTGGCCACTGGCCTCTTGTTTTATCTGCCTGCCCTGTATCAGTGACTTTAAGTCATGTCAGGAAAGTATATTCCTCCCACTTTTAAGTAGCAGAAGAGAATATTCTTCAACACCCTCACGCATGTATTCCTTGTCTGACAAGACTCGTCCTAGAATGCCTCCTCACACTGAATGCCTTCAGTCCCTCACAATGTGCAGCCTGCTTCTTGTTAGAGTGCCACCAGGAATGAGATCCGTCCCTTATGGCTCTCTGGAGCTTTTACTTGGAAGTTTTAGCTGGGCGAGGGAACATCGCTGAGCCTTCCTACCCATGAGAGTCCCAGCTCAAGCCGCTGTGGAGGCCTAGGGCTGCAGCAAGGGTGGGACTGTCTTTTAGGTCTTAGCTTCTACATCTGAATAGTGAGTGAGGAGCCACATTACACAGGCTTCGGAAAGCCCCACTGACATAATGTGAATGAATGTCCTCTGGGAAATAAGTAGATAAACGAACATTTCTCACCTTTCTCCTTGAGTCTTGCTGTGTCATTGCTTAACTTTCCTCTCACAGAGCAGAGGCTGTGTCCTGTTCCTCTCCATACAGACACATGTTCTAAACTGGTTATTTTTCCCAATGTTTTTCCTTACTATGGGGAAATTTGTTAGTGTCTGGCATCACCTTTGGTTGTCGTTGGTGGTGCTATTGCTAATAGTGGATAGAGGCCAGATACCTTACAATACACAGTCCCCTGCCCCTGGTACTAAAGTATCAGTAGCATTGAGGCTGAGAGCTTCTACTATGCACAAGTTCAATGAACCATATACTTTTCTTATTTAAAAAACTTTCTCAGGTATAAAGGCATAGCTATATGTAATAATAAGCTGTATAATTTGATTAAATTTGACATTTGCCTGTATAAAATAATTCCTATAATCTAAAAAATCAACATGCCCAATGCTCCCAAAGACTCCCTTTGTCCTTTTGTAGCTCAGCCCTATTCTTTCCACTGACCCGTATCCCCATCCACAGCCACCCAACGAGTTGTCTTCTGTCCCCATAGATTGGTTTGCATAAATGGTGGAAACACGCTCTTTTTTGTTTGGTTTCTTATACTCAACACGATCGTTCTGAGGTTTATCCATGTCATTGGAAACTAACCCTTGAATTGTGCTTGAGATAAGCTACGGAAAGGAGCAAAGTGTTATGACTTCTGAGTTCTTGGGCCACAACTAGACATCTTTGATAATGTAACTTCTTGGGTGAGATGCGTCACTTAGAGCATCCATGTTTTTATTTTAATCTTGTTTTACTTTCAGAGTCCCTGTCTTTATCACTGCCTGATGCTTTGTTTCAGGGGGGTCTTACTAAGAGGCTCCTGGCCTCTACTTGTGTTCACTCACACAGCTCTGGTATTTTTCATCCTCTCTAGGAGTTCATTTATGGAGAGCCAGTTTGGAAAATGGTACCTTAACAGAGTTACTTTGTTTTTAAAAAACAAATCTACCTCTCTGTCTTTATGTGTGGTCCACTGTTCCACAGAGAAATAAAATGAGGCCCTACTCACATGCAGTGTATTTTTCCGGACAGCTAAGGATAAGTGTTTGATAGTGAAATGACTCCTTTGACTGAGGACTTTGTGAAGATATAAACAGTTAGTGAAGAGCTGAAATCACTCATTAATAAGAGATTTAGATATCTTTTACTACATAATTTGAATATGTTTCTGTATAGCAATGATACATGATTTGGGGATCAGATTCTTGAACAAATCCCAAATGTTCCTTTCAAGGAACAATATTTATGCTTAAGAAAACAGTTCTGTATCTCCACTGTCCTACAGTCATATTCTCCCATTACCCTGATCCTACGGGGTATGGCCCACTCTTCTCTTCCTGCACTATGCTCTAGGCTGCTTATTATTTGTTTAATGATTACATTATTTTTTCTTCAGTCAGCTTGCAGCATTTGCACTGGAAAGTGCTTACCGTTCCTAGGTCCGTGATGGGCACTGGTCACTTTGCCTACTAATTATCCTTTCATGTGGGCAGAGCTTCTGCTTCTCCTGTGGCAGAAAGGCATCCGTCCCTCCTTCAAGGTGCTTAGTTCTCTTATGATGATGATTTGAAGTGCTCCTTGGCCTTCACCTCCCCTACTGGGTAGGCGGGGTGCTCAATGCCTGAATTAGAGCACAGCTTTCTCCTTGGAGTTGTGTCTTGTGGAATGACTTGTAGACAGTAGTGGACGGAGAACTTACTCGTCTTCTGTGAGATCCTGATTGGATTAGTAGAATTGCACGTTTCTTGTCCTTTTTGAGGACTGATTGTTCAAATCTTCCTTAAATAATAAGACATTACCCAGAGTTCTGTCCACCCAACAAATTATTTTGTCTATATATTTCTTCAGACATTTTCAATTATTTGAAAGCAAAGGAAGACACTGGTGGCTATGACACTTTCTACTTTTCTCTCCCCTCTCCGTAGTCCTTTGATCCATTGCCCTGAAGTGGAAAGGACAACTTCTTTCTTTCTTTCTTTCTTTCTTTCTTTCTTTCTTTCTTTCTTTC
>OU015742.1:99495087-99528657 GCA_907169655.1 Acomys percivali
TTCTTTCTTTCTTTCTTTCTTTCTTTCTTTCTTTCTTTCTTTCTTTCTTTTTTTTGTTTTTTCAAGACAGGGTTTCTCTGTGTAGCCTTGGCTGTCCTGGGTTCACTTTGTAGACCAGGCTGGCCTCGAACTCACAGTGATCTGCCTGCCTCTGCCTCCCAAGAGCTGGAATTAAAGGTGTGCCCCACCACACCCATGCCTGGCTTTGACAACTTCTCTTCTAAGTAGACAAACTGACTTCTCACCCCTGGCTCCAGAAATAGGCTGCCATAGCTCATGTGGCATCAGTGTATTCACTGAATAGAACCAGTGAGGCTGTTGAGAAAAACAAGTGGAGAGGAAAAGCCATTTTCTTAGTAGTGTAATTGGGCACCAGGGCTTGGAGAAGGCAGTGAGAAAGCTGACAGTGATCTGGATACAGCGCCATGAAACTCCCTTGCCTAGTGCGAGAGTGAGATTTTAGAGGCATGACAAATAATTCAGGGCCCTGTATTCCAATGACCAAATCTCCTTTTCTTTTAGCAGAGGAACATTGGACATCAAGGGTTCACCATAGGCTGGGGCAATGATGCTGTCAGCACTGACCATGGTAGAGAAGAGAGGGCTAATCTAAATTTTGAACATTGTGAAGTTCGTGTATTCTGAGGAGACTCAGAGAAATACAGAACCAAGAAATACCCAGGAATAAAATTTTCTAAGCCTCTCAATTGTTATCCCATCCCTTGTGAGGCTTACAATTGAGATGTAATATGAATAAATTAATAAAATATATTAAAAAAACTTTCTAAGCCTAGAACTCAAATGGAAATTAATCTTTTGCATGTCTCAGAATGCATTTAAGATAATTCTTAGCCATAAAAAATAAATTTACAATGTAACTGAAATATTAGCCAGACCTTTTGTGGGTAAAGCATGGACTCAAATGGCTCTGCTCTAGCCTTGCTGGAGTGAGAAGACAAGAGCTAGGAGCCTTATATTTCATAACCACCAGTCTGTCAATGGCTTAAGAGCTACCAATTGTGCCTGACTGGTAAATGGATATCCTGGTCCATTAGCAGGGAAGTGGAAGAAAAGAGAAGCAAGAATTTCATGTCTTTTGTTCCTTTGAAAATAAGTCTATGTGTCTGACAGTTTTGGAATAGGAAGCTTGTTCTTAGAGTTTGTCTCTTCCCGGGAGCTGGTGCTTCGCCAGTCTTAGAAGTCTCAAGGTCTCTCCTCCAGTCTCAAGGGGGTCAGGCCCACTGCAGTGCCCACATAAATGGAGTAGACCAAGAACGTGCCTCAAGGTGGTTTGTGCTTTTCCAAGCTGCTCTCTGTACAGTACTTGTCCAGGTCAATGTCAGAGGAGCTTATGTTGCTTTTAAGCAATAAGACCCAGCAGGCAGGGGATTGCTCAGGGATTAGGGGAGAGAAGAGTGGCTTTGCGTGTCCGAGACAAGGACCTCTGTTGCTATGCCAGATACCCAGCATGAGGTTTTGGAAGTTTTGTTTTAAGAAAAGAAGAATAATCAGACGTTAGGTCCAGCTTAGAGCTCAAGTCACTGAGACAGGGCTGAAGTTCCTCAGAGGGTGGAAGATGGATGGGCAAGGCCAGAATCCAAGTTGTCACAAGGTGAAGCTGGGCCTTAGGGCTCTTGCAAATGCTATTCAGCTCTTTGGAGCTGGTTTTCCTGTCTGATTTTCATGGTGAATGACACAAAGATCTAAACACCCTACATTAACACCCTAACAAGTGGTTATTCTCACTTGGCAAAAATAGGTCTCTTGCTTTTATTAGAATCCATTTGCCATATATTTACAGGGCATTTGGGTTTTAATTTATAGGCAGAGTTTGGTTTGTAGAGTACATACTTTCACCTTATAAGGAAAATGTCAGCTCCGAAAGGGAATTCTTGTTTTCTTGCACCATTCTTTACCTCTCCATCCATGCCTTCTCTGTGAGCCCCACAAAGGCCACACCTACACGGCACTTAACAGATGTTGAAGATCTGAGCTGAAAATTCATACTGTGTAAGACTCGGATCAGGAGAGTCTACACTGGGAAGAAACAAATGAGAGAGAGGGAGACCGGGTCGGTGCAAAAGCAAGAGGTTTAATGTTCCGGGCCTGGGGTCCACGTGCACACAGGAGTCAGGCGACCTCGAACAGCAAATTCATAACGTTTTTATACTCTAGCAAAGGCAGACTTCAGTAACAGTACTGTAATTGGTCTATAAACTGATTGGCTAAGGCATCTTGGGTGAGAATAGGGTGTATTTGGAACGTGGGATTTTCCACCTTGGCAGGTGTTGGGGGGCCGCAGGGCAGTCTTTTTGGTGGTTCAGGTTCCTGGTAGGGTGAGGTAGCTGTAATGGCTGTGGCAATGGAATTTTACAGAGTTTGGTTTCTCAATTGGGAGTTAATTGTATCTAATTGCTCTGGTGGAGTTTCTGGAGGCTGCTGGCAGGTTTAGTTTACAGCAGTATGTGGTCATTCCCGGATGAAGTGAAGTCACCTGGAGGACAGGTTCTTATGGAACATTCACAGACCACGACATTAATTGCAGAATATAGATTAAATATAGAACATTGCATTAATTTTGCCCTTACAACTGCTGATGAGGTCTCAACCACAGACAAACAAGGCACAGCCTGTGGTGGATTCTGCACTGGGTTGAGGAGACCTGAGTTCTCATGTAGATTTTTTTTCTTTGCTTCTTGTTGGTTCAGTGAAGTCTCAGACTGCCCTATGTTGGTGGACTTAAGGATCATCCGACTGTGTCTTTTCCTGCTTTTGTGTTTTGACCATATCCATAAGTGATAAGTTTCTAGTCTCTCCGTTTTCTAGATCTTAGTGTATCCACCCGAAAAGCACACAAGAACTGATCTGCAGTGTGAATTAGGGACCTAGATGGTCTCTCCTCAACCTTTTCAAAAGAAAAATAAAGCCAGATGCCCAGTGAGCTCTTTGGGTTTGAGCTTTTGAGTGGTGTAATCCAAGTTGTGCAGACTTCCTTGGCTTCTTCCTTTGTTGTGCACCCTCCCTCCCTCCCTCCTCCTCCTCCCCCTCCTCCTCCCCCTCCTTTCTTTCTTCTCCTTGATTTTTTTTAATAGCCCACAAACCTCAAGGGCATGCAGTTGGATGTGGCTGAAGCCAGCTGTGTACTTGCAGGCTTTATCTGAGGAAGGGCCCTAGGGTCATTGTCACAGTATTTCTGATAATGCTGGCTTGCAGACATGGCTATCCAGGGTTATCAGGGAGGATTTCTCCTTCTCCAGTCTCAGAAACTGCTGGGGTTGGGGTTGGGGTGGGGGAGAGTGAATAGTATTTACTTATGTCTCCCTCCCCTTTCTTTTCCTGTAATCTTTGTGTAAAAAAAAATCCCCAGCTTCAACATTTATTATCAAAAATCACAGTTTAAAATATGTTCATCAACTTCATCCATAGTTCAAAAAAAAAAAAAAAAAAAAAAAAGGAGTCTAAGTCACCATAGGATTGGGCACATACTTCACTTTTGCATACATACTTTTTACTCCATATGAACGCATGTGTTTACCTCTTATCGCCCGCTGCACTCAAGGCTACATACTTTTTCAATTATATTGGTATCTTTGGTGCCCAGTACTATGCCTAGGCCAGTCTCAGAATTCAACATTGTTTGTGGATGCATAAGGGAGGTGTAAGATGCCAGAAAGATGTACCAAGTGATTTCTAGTGGGTAGCGAATGAATAGAGTAAGGGAGTGGGCTAAAGAAAGGGCTTCCAGGAGTCGGTGTGGTGGTGTACACCTTTAATCCCAGCACTCTGGGAGGGAGCAGGCAGGCAGATCATTGTGAGTTTGAGGCCAGTCTGGTTGGTCTACATAGTGAGTACAGGACAGCACAAGACTACAAGAGAAACCCTGTCTCAAAAAAAAAAGAAGAAGAAGAAGAAGAAGAAGAAGAAGAAGAAGAAGAAGAAGAAGAAGAAGAAGAAGAAGAAAGAAAAGAAAAAAAAAGAAAAAAAAAGGCTTCCAATACAATACAGATACTAGGAAAAAATATGAATGAGAGTAGAACTGATACTGTAGGAAGGAGACGCCAAACTTGAGTGCTAGCCAGGGCTCTTGTATATAGAAATGCTTCCATGAAGAGCAGTTCCAAGAACAGTAAAGCAAGATATGTGATCTAGGCCTGTGAGAGCTCTGAGACAGGATGACCGGAGAAAGAGTATAAACCCATCTCCTTCAGGAAGATGTACTGTTTATCGCAGGCTCATCCAGCTGGTGGGGAGTGTAGTGCAGGAGAAATCTGAATGCCTAAAGAACTGGGTGTTAGGATCCTGCTTCAGTCTGCCTACCTGTGATGTCATTGCTTACTTGCCATAGGGGTGTGGCTCTACCCAATATATAAAAGGACAGAACCTCCTCATGGCTCTTTCTCTCTTACTCCCTTATGCCCTTTCTCTCTTCCTCTGTCTTTGTCTGTCTGTCTGTCTGTCTGTCTGTCTGTCTGTCTATCTCTGGGGTACCCCTCCCCATTTCCTTCTCCCTCCTGCTCATTTAATAAACCTCATATATTCTAATATCTAGCATCTGGTACCTTATTATCTAATTGTCTTATATCTTATTTATTAAACATAAAACTAGGTACTGGCTTATGCACACATACTTATGTCAACAATGTACATAAGAGTTAAAAACAAGAAACAATCCATGTGCCCATCAACTAGTGACTGTAAAAGCAGTGTGTGGTGTATCTGTGAAGTGGAGTATCCGTGGGCAATAAATATTGAATACATTATGTGTAGGGAAGGAAGTCATGAAAGGTCTATGTGAACTCACCGTTCACAATAATGTTTAAGATAGGCAAGTCTCTCTCCATAGAAAGCAGGCTAGTGGATGCCAGAGGATGAGGAAGGAAGAAGTAGAGAGTGTGCCATGGGATTTCTTTTTGGAGTGATGAAAATGTTTTGGAATTGCACAGTGGTGAGATATAGAATGGTGAATATGCTAAAACTCATCAAATTATATACACTCTAAAAATGTGAATTTTATGGTAGAATCATGTCTCAGTTAATCTGTTACTAAAAATAAATGTCACCCTCCTGACATAAGGATCTAAGTGTCTCCTGACTTTTCAAGGATTACAGGGAATAAAAATGAGCCAACAAACCCTTTCAGCAGATTGTTCGTGTCAGTAAATGACATGTCTGTGCAAACTGATTCGCAGGTCTACACATAGCCATCTAATTTACCAGATTCCTCTAAATGTATGCTTCTCTGAACAACCTGGGTACCCACAAGATGCTGTTCACTCCTGCCACTCTGTCTTAGTTTCCTTACCTGAAAGTATCAGGCTCTGTAGGATTTTAAATGAGATGCACATGGAGCTTGTACTCTCTCTGTTTGTGCATACACGTGTGTGTAGCACACTTGTACATGTCTCTGTGTATGTATAAAAACCATAGGAGAACCTTGGGCATCATTCCTCGGGTGTTGTCCACCTTGTTCATTGAGACAGGGTGCATCAGTACCCTGGAACTCACCAAGCAGACAAGCTTAGAGCCAGGCCAGCAAGCTTGTTTCTGTGTCATTAGCACTGGGGTTAAAAGTGTGTGCTATCTTATCCTTAGCACTGGGATTACAAGCGTGTGCCTGTCACATCCTTACTACTGGGATTACAAGCTTGTGCTATCATGTCCTTAGCACTGGTTACAAGCGTGTGCTATCACATCTGGCTTCTTTATGTGGCTCTTGGCATTGAACTCAGGTCCTCATGCCTGCATTGCAAACACTTTACCAGCCACTGGTAAACGTCTCCACTGCCCCGCTTTTTGTGTTATGAGACACGGTGTTCTGTGGCCCACACTGGCCACAAACCTGTTATGAACTACGAATCCCCTCCCCCCACTTCTCAAGAGCTGGTGTTGCAGGTATGTAGCCCCCTCCTCCCCTCACCCCTACCCTGCTTCCTGGTGATTATCTGACTTCAGGTCCAGTGTATTTGGAGAGTACAGTAAGTGGCTTTCTAGCCTGGGGATTAAAGCAAGAAACCTAGAAGAGAGAAGGAAGATGTGTTGACAAGCTAGTGTGGATGTACATGGAAAAGGAGCTCTCGCATTCGAGTTTTACTTCCTTTCTCCAGTGAAGAAAATGCTAATGAGAATGATTAAATGGGGGTGCTTAATCCTGCAGCTTAGAGGGAAAAGAAGTCATTAGCAAATTGATTATTATTATTAATACACAAGGTAATCAAGCTCTTTATCGAGGTTGATTAAAAGCAAATGTCCAAATGAAAACACCAGGTTTAAATTAATGAACGTTGGAGTCCCACACATTTAAGATGATCGTTTGTGGATCCACAATGAGATTAAAGCAATTAGGTTATTGGCGGTATTTGAATAGGAGCGGCTGTATGCTTTGTCTTTGTCTCTCTAAGGAAGAACAGAGATTTGCTAGCCAGACACCTCGGTAAACATGTTATTCTCTTTTTCATTGAGGTACTTAAGTTTCACTCAGAGAGCCTTGTCAAATGGTCATGGAATTGTCACAAATTCTCACACGATCCTATGGAAATGCCACAAATGAACAGACTCCTTTGAGTCAGCTGGTCACCTTTCACTCTTGCTCTGCTTGCACTTTTATGTGCTTAAATAGTTAACACCAGGGTAGGTGCTGGCCTGTTACTGCAGCTACTGGCAGAATAGACATGTTCTGCCTACATCCCCCTCCACTCTCTCAGCATCCTATCTATAGAGATTTCTTATGCCATCTCAACATGGGGCCCTTCAGTCACTTGCTAAAATATCAAATTATGAGAATAAGAGAAAGTGGCCAGTTGGGGCCAGAACTCCATGCAGCAGTTCTGAGGATGTCCTTGCTGAAGGCTGGGAGCCAGAAGTGAGTTCTGCTTCCTGCTGCTTTGTGTTTCTTAGGCAAACACCTCTCCTGAGGCCACAGGTAAGCACATGGCTGAACTGAGGAGGAGGTACCTGGACACCATGAGGTTGGCCCAACTGGACCCTCTGCTCTTCTCTCTTCTCAGATCTCACCCCAGTTTCCTCTATATGGTACTAAAAGCTTTCAGACCCCATGGTTGAATGGTACCCTATCATCTGGGATCCCTCTGTTCTCTCTCTCCTGCTGTATAGGAGCCCTTGCTCTCTTTCTCAAAGCCCTGCCTATGAATCGATAATGAACGTCTCTCTAAGTCATTCTTCCTCCCATGAATTTCATTCTTCAAAATGTCTAGACAGGAAGAGCTGATTGGAATGGTTTTGATGGTGGTTGAGGTTTTAAGGATCCTGGGTCCCCAAGCCAAGCTCCCCAAGAGCTAAGAAAGATGCTGTTGTTTGCAAAGGCACCCCTGAGTTGCCATATCAAAACCTTTCTATGTTGGCATATCTGTGTTAAGAAATTTGCAAACCTCAGAAAATTAAGTATTTTCCAGTTAACCACTACTTCTGTTAGTCACTTTTTCATTATGATGCCAAAAATACCTGAGATGATCCACTTTTAAGGCAGAAAGATACATTTTGGCTCATAGTTTTGGAGGCTTAAGATAGTAGTTGCTTGTTAGCTGCTGGTGGTACACGCCTTTAATCCCAGCACTAGAGAGGCAGAAGTAGTTGGATCTCTGTGAGTTGGAGGGCAGCCTGGTCTACAGAGTGAGTCAGGACAGCCAGGCTACACAAGAAAAAAACCCTGTCTTGGAAAAAAAAAGATGTTGTTTGTTTGTTTCTGTTAGTCTGTGGTAAGGCCAAGCATCAAGGCCTGACATGTTCTGGCTGAACAAAATACTTCACATATTGGTAACTGGGAAGTTAAGGGAGAAAGAGGAGGAGTCAGGGGCTCCAATAGCCATTTCAGGGATGTTCCCCAGAGACCTTTTCTCCCTAAAGTTCTACCCTCACCCCCAATAGAACCACAGGCTAAGAGAACTAAGCTTTCAAAGAATAGATCTGCCTTCTTTCTCAGCTGCCCTGGTTAGGCACTTCTGAAGCTTGGCTCCAGTCACGTGACTGTCCTCATTTGTACTGCCATTCACCATGATCACTAAGCATTTCCTGTGAGCTAGACTCTGATATTTAAATAGCCGTGTGTGTGTGTGTGTGTGTGTGTGTGTGTGTGTGTGTGTGTGTTTACCCACTGAATGTGCAAACCAGCCTGGATGGTGGGTTTTTTAATCAGCTTCATTTAGTATTCTGATCCCCAAAAGAAATTGATTTGTTGTCATCACTGTTACCAGATCTATTTGGGTCTCTGCAGAAATTGAGCCTATATTACTTCCCCTCCCCCCCGAAAGAGGGTTTCTCTGTATAGCCTTGGCTATCCTATACTCTTTGTAGACCAGGCTGGCCTGGAACTCACAGAAATCTGCCTGGCTCTGCTTCCTGTTAGTCTGTGGTAAGGCCAAGAATCAAGGCCTGACACTCTTTGGCTGAACAAAATACTTCACATCTGCTAGCTGGGATCATAGGCCTGTGCCACGGGCCCCACCTATGCTACATTTTATTTTATTTTATTTTTATTTTTTTATTTGTACTTTTTTCCTTTTTTATTTTTTATTTTTTTAATTTTTTACTTATTTATTTTTTATTATTAATTTACTTCTTGTTACATCTCAAAGGTTATCCCCTCCCTTGTATCCTCCCACTCTTCCCTCCCTCCCAGTTTTCCCTTATTCCCCTCCCCTATGACTGTTCCTGAGAGGGATTACCTCCCGCTGTATATGCTCATAGGGTATCAAGTCTCTTCTTGGTAACCTGCTGTCCTTCCTCTGAGTGGCACCAGGTCTCCCCCTCCAGGGGACATGGTCAAATATAAGGCACCAGAGTACATGAGAAAGTCATATCCCACTCTCCACTCAAGTGTGGAGACTGTTCTGACCACTGGCTAGATCTGGGTAGGGGTTTAAAGTTTACCACCTGTATTGTCCTTGACTGGTGCCTTAGTTTGAGCAGGACCCCTGGGCCCAAATCTGCCTATCACAATGTTCTACTTGTAGGTTTTTAGGACCCTCTGGATCCTTGTACTTTGCTATTCTCCCATGCTTCTCTCATCTAGAGTCCCAGTAGGATGTCCTCCCCTCTGTCCCAGTTTTCTGGTAAGTGAAGGCTTTTGTGGGACATGCCCCTTGGGCTAGTATGCAGATATAAGTGAGTATATACCATTTAAATCTTTCTGCTTCTGGGTTAACTCACTCATTATGATCATTTCTAGCTCAATCCATTTATCCACAAATTTCGGAAATTCTTTGTTTTTAATAGCTGAGTAGTATTCCATAGTGTATATGTACCACAGTTTCTTTATCCATTCTTCTACTGAGGGAAACTTAGGCTGTTTTCCATGATCTGGCTATTATGAATAAGGCTGCTATGAACATGGTTGAGGAAATTTTCTTGTGTGCTGGTGCATCTTCTGGGTATATTCCAAGGAGTGGAATAGCTGGGTCTTGAGGAAGCCCTATTCCCAGTTTTCTGAGATAGCACCAGATAGATTTCCAAAGTGATTGTACTAGTTTGCATTCCCACCAGCAATGAAGGAGTGTTCCTCTCTCCTCACATCCTCTCCACGGGCAGTTTTTCTTTTCTGGTCAATTCTATTTGGTGTTCTGTAGGCCTCTTGTATGTTTATAAGCATCTCTTTCTTTAGATTGGGGAAATTTTCTTCTATGATTTTGTTGAGAATAGTTTCTGGGCCTTGGAGTCTGATATCTTCTCTTTTTTCAATACCTATTATCCTCAGATTTCTTCTTTTCATGGTGTCCTTAATTTCTTGGATGTTTTGTGTCAGGAGTTTTCCAGATTTGGCATTTTCTTTAATGGTTGCTTCAAGATCTGTGATTGTATCTTCTAGACCTGAGATTTGTTTTTCCATCTCTTGGATTCTGTTAGAAAAGCTCACCTCTGTGTTGCTCACCTTCTTCTCTGAGGTCTCACGTTCTCGTTTTTCTTCTGTCTGTGTGTTTATCATTGAATCCATTTTCATCTTCAGATCTTGAATTGAGTTTTTGATTTCTTTCATCTGATTGCTTGTATATTCCTGAGTTTCTTCCATTGCCTCTTTATAGGTCTTCAGAGCTTGAACCATTTTATTTATTTCTTCCATGTGGTTATTTGCATTTTCCTGAATTTTTTCCAGTTCCACTCTATGTGCTTCTTTTATGTCTCTCACATGTTTGGCTGCGTCTTCCTGCATTTGATTACGAATTTTATTTGTTTCCTCCGTTAATATCCTCATTACTAAGGATTTGAGGTCATTTTCTTGTATTTCCATTGTATTTGAGTTCTATGGGTTGTTTTCTTTGGGATAGCTGGAAACTGGAGACACCATGTTGTTTTGTTTTGTTTTTTTTTTTTTTGTATGCTTTTACCCTGTCCTTTAGACATCTTGTCATCTTTGTTTTTGTTGGATAGCTTCCAGAGTTGGATAGATGATGTCTCATGATAAATTCACTTATTTTCTCATGATTTCCATAGGCTGGAAGCTCTGATACTTCACTGGTTTGGATGGCAGGAGGTTAGCCCTGTCGTTTTGGACTTTCACAGCCAGTGATCCTCAGCTCTCCTGTGCTGTGGTTCCTGCAATCGCTCTGGGTCTCTGAATGAGCGTTGGGTCAGGCCAAGGTATCCACAGCCTTCTGGGTTCCCTGTCAAGTCCAGCCAGGGACACTGGGCCAGAACCATGCGCGGAGCTCAGCTAGATTCTCAGGGCCTGAACCGTCTGCCGAGCTCAGCTAGGGATTCTGGGCCCAAAATGCACACAGGATCCAGCCAGAATTTTTGGGCTGGGACTGCACACCGAGCTCAGCTACGGGCTTTTGGCCCAAAGTGCATGCTGTGGTCAGCTATTGACTCAGGGCCCAAACCGTCCGCCAAGCTCAGCCAGGAATTCTGGATTCAAACTGCACACTGTGTCCAACCAGAGTCTTAGAGCCAGGACTGTGCCAAAGGCTCCGCCAGAGTCTCTGAGCCCAATCTGTCTGCCAAGCACAGTTAGGGACTCTGGCCCCAAACTGTATGCCGAGCTCCACCTGACTCTCCGGGGCAGAATTGTGTACTGTGCTCAGCCAGGGACTCTGGACTCACACTGCATGCTGAATTCAGCCCTGGACTCCGGGCCTATACTGTGTGGATAGTCCAGCCAGTGTCTTGGAGCCGCCGAGCCTGTGCATACAGCTCAACTAGAGTCTCTGGGCCCAATCTGCCTGGCAAGTCCAGCTAGGGCCTCTGGTCTGAATCTGCATGCTGACCTCAGCCTGTGTCAGTGCTCCAGAACTGCCTGCTGAGCTGAGCTAGTGTCTTGGGCAGAACTGCTTATTGAGGTGAGATAGTGCTTCTGGTGGAACTGAGTGCTCCGCCTAGCCTGTGTCACAGCAGGAGGACTGCAGCTGCGCTGAGTTAGTGCCTCCAGTGGAACTGAGAGCTCTGCCCAGCCTGCATCACAGCAGGAGAACTGGGGCTGCGCTGAGCTGGTGTCTAGGGTGAAACTGAGTGCTCTGCCCAGCCTGTGTTACAGCAGGGGAGCTGTGGCTGTGTTGAACTAGTGCCTCGGGCAGAATTGCTTGCTGCACTGAGCCAGTGTCTCCACGGCACTATGCACTGAGCTGAACCCGGAATTTTGAGACTGAACTGTCTGCCGAGTCCAGTTTGGGTCACAATGCACCACACGACCCAAATCCTGTCCAGAGTCCCCTCTCCCTCAGCAACTGCCCCCGGCCACCACACTAATCACCTCCACCAGAAGGCTCAGAGCTGCAAACCTCAGCCACTGACGCTGGTGCCGCTGGTGCCGCTGGTGCCGCCACTGCTGCTGCTGCCTCTGCCACTGCTGCTCTGATCCAAGAAAATCCGTGCTCCTCCTGTGTGCAGGGGCATGCAGGTCCTCCACACCCTTGTCCCTCCGGACCGTGGAGCACTCCTGCTGCTGTGGTGTGGGGACCTTGGTGTTCCTGGCTCAGAAATCTGTGCAATTCCCTGAATTGTTCACTGGAGCTTCCAAACACAGTTCACACTGCTCGCTGCCATCTTGGATCCCCCTATGCTACATTTTAGACTTCGTATTTTGCTTTCTCTTTTGTAGGGGAGGAAATTTTTCTTTTCCTCTTCTCACTGAAGGTTCTATATAGCAAAGTCTAGAATAACAGAAAAAGTGTATGCAAGTTTTCCATGTCAGGAGACTTTGTTAAGGAAGGACCCAAAGTTAGTAAGCCCCAGTGTTCTCATGCTTTGTTGACAGCCATCCAGAAACAGAGTAAGGGAAACTAATGAACCGAGGGCAAAGGAAAGGACTTTGTGTTCGGATTCCCTTAGTGTCCTGTGTGTTTGGGGAGGATGTACCTCTTTCCTCGGGCTTTCAGATCGGTCGGCTTCAAAAGGTCAGAAAACAGGGCCTGGAGAGGTAGCTCAGCAGCTAATAGCACTGGCTGCTTTTCCAGAGGACCAGGGTTCCATTCCCAGCACCCACATGGCAGCTCACAGGTTATTGTGACATACATGCAGGCAAAACACACATACAGAGAAAATAAAAATAAATCTAAAAAAGGGGAGAGGAGTGGTCAGAAATATTGCCTATGTCTTGCCATTTTGCAGGTTTATTTGCTTTTGTTTTTAGTCTTAGCATATCTAATGTACTATGGTGTGCTATTTTAAGGTAGAGTGCCAACCTGGCATGGTGATATACACCTGTAATCCCACCACTGAGGAAGGCAGAGGCAGGCAGATTTCTAAGAGTTGGAGGCCAGCCTGGTCTACAAAGCTAGTCCAGGACAGCCAGGGCTACCCAGAGAGACCCTGCCTGGAACAAAAAAGCCACAACTCCACAACCTTAACACTCCTTTATTATTTTTAAAATAAAACCACTCTCTTCCTCATGAATGCTCTGTACTCTCCTCGATTTGCACCCTCATCTGTCCTATCTCCCCACTCAGACTTTATTTCCCTTTTCTCTGTATCTAAAAGGCAGCCACAGTTCTTTGGGATCTATTCAGGAAGACTTCCTAAATCCTCATCTTCCAAATCTGTGTGCTTTCCCTGTACTGGCCACAGAGCTTTGTCTGTGTGCTTTGCAGCAAGCATCCCTGCCTACTTTGCGTTAAAGGGGCAGGATTCTGTGCATGCCTGTTGCTCTGTGCCTGTGGAGAACTGAATGCTGTCTCCCACCCTAATGGCCACCGTGCAGCAGCAGGTGCGCTGACTTGGATGTAGTAGGCGTTCACTAATTGTTTACAGGTTAAATGAACAGGAAGTGTCACAAAAGTGGAATAAACTATAGGTCAGCCCTTCAAGCTCATTCAGTCTCTTAGTCTCATCTTTCGGATGGCCCAATGGCCCTTGCTGGGTTCCTTATCCCTTTCCACGGTGTCCTCTTTCCACTCTTTGTTCCATCTACTTCCTACCATCTTACTTTCACCATTTTAATCAATTTTGTTATCCTTGGTGAGTCATATACATTCTTCCCCAAATCAAAATTAGACTAAGGTTATTGTTATATATATCCACATAGCAATGTGTCCACTATTCTCCCATAGCCCCAATATAGCTAGTACACCTTAATTAGTTATTGCCTTCCCATTTATCACCCATAAAGGCTTGATTTTTTTTTCTTTTTAGACCACTCAGACATGGATTTAATAATTGTAGAAATCCAAAGAATAAGCATCAAGTCTTGAAGTCAGAGTGAACTCTTGGCTGCAAGTTGGCTTGCCCTAGGCTCAGCCTCTGGGCTGCCTCAACCAGTCAAGGGACTATGACAGGCTGACTTCTGTTTTCATGATGTCACCATATGTAGTATGTATTTTGTCTCAATGAAGCATTTGTACCAATGGCTGTGGATTTTGGAGGAAGAGTAAAGGAATGTGTAGTGATTCTGAGTAAGGTGTGGATCTACATGGCAGAACTATCTGGGGGAGGAGAAAACAAAGGTCTTTCTTCCAGTGTCAGGACAGTTTTGAGTGGTAGAGCTATCCAGATGGGACACTAGGTATCCAGATGGGCCATTAGGACTACACTGTCTAAACTATGACAGGTCTCAAGGCTTGGTTGTGTAAGACAGTACAGACTAGCAAAGGTGCTGGAGAGGTGGCTCAGTGACTAAAAATGTTTGCCTCTATTCCAGAAACCCCTACACATGTACACACACACACACACACCACACACACACACACACACACTTTAAAAATTAAAGACTAGCCAAGATAGTTAATGAGTTATCATTCATTGGTATATTTGCATTTTACTTTATTTAATCCGTGTGGTCTTTCAATGTCATATCAGTGGGTGCTTTTCTGGTTCTCTGTATGTTCCAGATTTAACAACCAAGACTTAGGCATCATCTGTTTGGGGGTCAGATAATTCTGAAATCATATTCAGCAGCTTGAACCCAAACCCAAAGACCTGATAAAATACTCAATTATCCAAGTAATATACTGTGCCTTATACATAATTGCCTGCATGAAAGAACTTACTTCCAAGGAAAGGCCTAAAAGTGACATCTAGAACAGAGTATGCCATTATCTCTGAAAGCAAGGGCAGGGTGAGAGACCCAAGACAAAGCATGCTGAACTCTGCCCAAGGCTGGCTGTCTCCTCTTAATGGGCCTCTGCTTTCCTAGCAAAACGATTGGATGGCGATACCATTTGGCATGATTCTAATAATTGGGCCCCATGAGAAAATAATTCTGGCAACCCCACACTGCACGGTACCTGGGATTTCCTTGGGGCAACTTTAGCCAAAACAGAGATAGGGGCTTATGCAAAGCCAGGGGTATTTGGACACATGGAATGACTGGAGCTGTAAGACAGGTTCAAAGATTGCAACCGGGAGATGGCACCCAGGACTGTGCAGTGCTTGCTTTATTTGTTTACTTATTTATTTCTGAGACAGGATTTCTCTGTGTAACCCTTGCTGTTCTGGAACTCAATCTGTAGACCAGGCCTTGAGCTCACAGAGATCCACCTGCCTTTGTCTCCAGAGTGCTGGGATTAAAGGCGTGTGCCACCATCACCTGGCTGCTTAGTACTTAATTTTTAAAAAAAAGCATGTGTGTGGAGTAGTAGGACAACTTCTGGGAGCTGGTTCTTGCCTTCAAACATACAGTTCTTGGAAACTGAACTCAGGTTCTCAGGGTTGATGACAAGCACTTTTACCTTGCTGGCCGCCCACTACTATAGTATTTATTTGTTTATTTGTGTTTTAAATTTGTTTATTTTATGTATACGAGAGCTCTATCTGCATGTACATCTGCATGCTGCAGGCCAGAAGAGGGCATCAAATCACATTATAGATGATTTCTAGTCACCCTGCGGTTGCCAGGAATTGAGCTCAGGACCTCTGGAAGAGCAGACAGTGTTCTTAACCTCTGAGCCATCGCTCCAACCCTCTCCCCCTTAGTAGTTTTTAATCTAAAGAACTAAACTCCTTATGAAGAATCTTGGCTCATTGTATATAATTTCTACCCTTGTTACAGGTAAGGACTGAGAAGAATCTGGGAGATTCAAGACATTTCTTACCTTGCTCCAGCTATCTGCCTATCTCCAGCTTTGTACTTAAGGGCCCTTTGTGCAGCATCCATGACCTTTTCCACCCAGTTATATCATGTTCCCTTCTCATTGCTGTGTGGAAGAGGCAGGTTACTGCACAGCTGTGAAAACCACGGCAGAGGCACTTGAAAAACTTGCCGAACTCTCCTGGCTAGCTAGGTCAAGACTGGGACATACTTTAGGCTTCTGGCTGTCTTTCCAATTCTCTGTCTATCCAGTGAAGAATTAGGCCAGCAGAGATCCTAGAAGATTCCCCCAGGGCATCAGAAAGAGCAGATTCAGCCTGTGGAAGAGAGGAAGAAATGCTACCTACCCACTAGGCTGCACTCATTCCTTCCTGGGGAGCCCTCTTGGCAACATAACCACTTTCTGAAGTCAGCATTTAGTGATGATTGTAAAAACATGATTTAGCACCCAGTACTCTGAACTGTAAACTTTGGTAAATAGGATCAGGGGAAGATTTACATGGGAAGACAACTGCTATCAAGTCTTTACAGGAATTCATTTGGCTCCACAGATAAAACAGATAAAAGAACTACAACCACAGGCGAGAAGTGAAAAATCCTGAATTGTTACCTTGCAGCCAGGTCCTGTCCCCCCCCCGCCCCCGCCCTTGCCCGAGACATTCTCAGGGTACTGGCTCAAGCAATCCAAGACCCCAGAGGAGGTGGCCCTGGTAGCTGTCATCTCAGATGAGACTAGGCTGGTGAAGACCCAGCCTGCCTCTGTCTTAGGCTTAAAAGCCATCTTATATTAAAGACAAGCTGGGTTCATTCCTGTTTATGATTAAACCTCTGTTTCTCAAGGTCTGGGCTATGCCCCACCTGTAACCCTGACTACAAATGGTTCTGCACGACCTGATCCAGGGATGGCAGCCACTCCTTTGTTTTAAAGTTAACAATCATCTTTCAGTCCTACCTTGTTAAGACCATGAAACCATGTCTTAGTTTCAGCAGTCCTCATGACTAACTTGTTCTGCTCCTGTAGACCCGCCTATCTTGTCCACCAAATTTCCCACTTGGAAACCCCCAGGGCTGTCCATAGTGCACTTTTCAAATAATTCTCTCTCTCCACAATTGTCAGGTTCAAAACTGGCATGGATGTGTTAGAGCTCTACTGCCACTGGGCAAGTGCTGCACACTCTCGTTTTACTATCCTCTGTGTTTTATAGGTGATTTTTTTAGGGGGGCATAACAGCTCCCATTTATCCTCTCCTACCCCCTTTCTCCTTTACCTTTATTTCAACATTTTGAGGGTGGCTAAGCAAAACAGAGGGGTAAAGCATAAAGCAACCAGAAAAATTGGTTTACTCTTTTGCTTTTATTATCATTACACATACTCAGATTTCTCTGTAAAAACAAAACATTAAGTACACTGGAAAAATTCTGTTTCTTTGGACATTTAAAAACTCAGAGAATAGTAATCATTAGGAAATAAAGAGTGCACTTTTTTTTTTTTACCTCATCCCTATTAGCATAGAGTTTTCTGAAGAAAAGGATGATATTGCTTTCCACCCCCTACCTTTCTGATCTTTCCTCAGAAGAGCCGTAACTGAGTCTCTAGAGCTGAGCAGTATTTTATTGTAATCTTTAAACTGTTTGTGAAGTAACTGCTTGTAAGTAAAAATGAAGAAATCTGAAGCAGCGTGGTGTCACTCCCAGTAAATTAAAGGTTGGGAGAGTAATGGAGAGACTATTTAGACAATGAGCTGTGTGTCATGGTGCGTGCGTGTGTGCGTGTGTGCGTGCGTGTGTGCATGCACACCCATACACTATCTCTGTAGCACCTTGAAGAGCATCGTAGCCTTATTAGTTTTGTAAAAATTGTTGGAAGGCTGTGGTATGGTTGCTAGCTGTACTTCCCTTCATAGTGCGGCCCTGGATGTACCCCTTATACTCTTGACCGTGGTAAAAAATAAATCAAATTTTCATACACCAGGGGTCTACAATTTGAGTATTGTAATGATTAGTGGCTTCGCTGCTGGAAGCTGACCCCCTGCTCTCTTTTGTATATTAAATGTTCAAAAGGAAAAGAAGAAATCGCCAGAGTGCTGCTTGATAGAAATTCCCAAAGGAACGAACATTCACGCAGATGAAATATATTGAGAAAAGCTAGAGTGGGGATGGGAATTTCAGGGCTGGGGAGGAGAGAGGAATGGAGGGAGGGAGAGAGAAAATGAAATTCACAGTAGAAAGATTCCACTGTCTTCCTGAAACTGAACAGGATAACGTTTACATCCATAGGCTGCACGGTCTGCTAGTTCCCTATCCAGTGACTTTTCTCCCAATACTAATTTCCCTTCTCTCAATTCTGATTTTCTCACCTGCCTCTCTTCTTCCTTTCTCTATCCCTACCCCCTCTTTCCCTGCTACCCAGTTCCTCTAGAAAGAATCCATAAAACGCTGCCTGAAGGGGCAGATTCTATAACTGTGCACAGTTGTCATGGAAACACACAGATTCCAGAACCCGAATCCTGCCAATATGATCTAAGATCAGATCCTGGGTGCATCAGAGGCTAAGAATGCCCCTAGAATCCCAGGGTGAGGGGATCAGGAGGACAGAGTCTATTGAGGTGTGTGTTGCTGTCCACAGAGAAAGGCTCAAGCCACAGTGTCTAAAGAGCTGTTGCTTCTATTTCAGACCATTTATTATTGTATCTGCTGTAAGAAGAGAGATGAATGAGCCTGTCAGGGTAAAGGGTTGGAAAATTAGAATAGTTGTTGAAGTGTTTTATTACTGTTCTTTACTTATAAATTGATAAAGTTCATGTCTTTGAGCAATGGTCACAGCTTGAAGAAATTTTGCCTACCCTCCCAAATCAAATGTGGTGAGTTGCTATTTCAAAAAAAGCAAAAAGCTCAGGTTAGGAAAGGGTGCTGCCACTGAGCTATTCCCTGACTCTGGTGGTTATATGGATGCCACTACTATCTTAATTATTTCCCCAAATTTGTAGTACCACATTTTTTGTATAGTCCATCAAATTTTAATGAGCTCATTTCAGATTATCCCAGTATTTTGACCTTGGTGGCAGGGTGCCAATTCTGTCTCTGAGTACATCCCCAGGACATTATTTTCCTTTCTGATGTGGGGGTTTTTCTCCCTCTTGGAGATGTCATCCTTCTTGGAGATTGTACACCCTCCTCATGTTAGGAGGCAGGAGCCTGTTAGGCAAAAACTGGACAAGATGTAATAACACCTCTGACTTTTTTTGTTTGGTGTGTGTTGTACTTTTGGTACCAGGGACTGGGGTAGGCTTGACCAATCTTTTGGACTAGAAAAGCAACTAGACATTTTCAATAGGGCTTATTGGGGCCTGGAAAGAGCACAGAAGACAGTGATGCTGAGGGCGAACTGTGGGGGCGTGGCTCAAAGGTTTCAGAGGAGAAGAAGACTAGCATGTGGTCTAGAGATCATTCTTGTTATATTTTGGTGAGGAATATGGCTGCTTTTTGCCCTTGTCCAAAAAATCTGAGTGAGGCTAAATTAAAGATTTGGATTAGTTGAATTGGCAGAGGAAATTTCGACATAGCCTAGTATTGACTCTGTTGTGTTGTTATCTGTTGTGTGTGTTATTCACTCCTATAAAGATCTGTAAGGAAGAGAAAGCTGAGTAGGGAAAATTACAAAAACGGAAGTTCTAGGAGAAAAAGGGCACCAGGAAGTGGAATGGAGCTAAGTAATTACTCAATGAGATAAACAGATTATAAAAAAATCCTGATGTTAAATGGAATAAAGGGAGTGGTGACCTCAGGGAACGATCCCACCCAGTTAAGGTTCCAACTTGTGAAAAAGAATTAAAAGAAAAGCTCAGAGCCAGGCATGGTGGAACACTCCAGAAGCAGAGGCAGGTAGATCTCTGAGGTCAAGGCCAACCTGATGTGCAGATTAAGTTTCAGGATAGTGAAGTTTAGCCAGTAAAAGAGACCATTGAAACCAGAAGTCTAGTGAAGATCTAGTTGAACAAGAGGGGGCATGTTCCAGCTCTAGCAAGCAGCAGAACTTAGCAGCTTTGGCCAAGGGTAGAAGAAAGGGGTTACGGAATCTTCCTCTGAGACTAAGGAAAGCCGCAAAGGCCAGGCATGTGTCAGAGATGTCCCTGCAGGGAGGCCCAGAGAGACTGTTTTGTGAAGCTGGATTGCTTGGGAGACTCCAAAATGTTGGATATGCCACTGGCACAGATAGCTGCCAAGGAATGCTGCTAACAGGAAGTGGAACCAGCCCAAGAGATGGAAGTGTGTTGCAGTCAACAAGAGTTGAAAGAAGTTGGAGGTCTGAAAAGTGCTTTGACACCACAGAGTTCGGAGCCTGCCCAGCTGGTTTTTGGTCTTGCTTTGGTCCAGTATTTCCTCACTGTGCTCCCTTTTGAAATGTCAGTGTATATCGTATACCACTGTATGTTGGAAGTATGCGACCTGCTTCTTCATATTTGATTTTACAGGGGATTACAGTTAAGAGATTGCATGAGTCTCATAAGAGACTTTGAACTTTGGACTTTTAAACAAGTTTCAGACTGTTATAGACTATGGGGGCTAGGAAGTGGGGTATAGTGGTTTGAAAGAAAATGGCCCCCAAAAGTCTGTAGGGAGGGGCACTATTATTACATGAGGCCTTGTTGGAGTGGGTGTGGCTCTGTTGGAGGAGGTGTCTTAGTAGGGGGCAGGCTTTGAACTCTCAGATTCTCAAGCCACATGGGTGTGGCATTCACTTCTTCTGCCTGCTGTGAGACCAGGGAGAGCCCTGTGACTGGGGAAGCCTGCCTGGAGCAAGAGTGAGGTCGAGGGGTGTCCAAACCCTGAAAATCTTGAGACTAGCAGGAGTAGGACCAATCCCTGCTTGCCCTGGACCCATATGTCCTAGTGCATGCAGCCTTACAGCCCCCATCTCTCCTCTCCTTGAGGTGGTCATGTAGGCTGGTGGCCAGAGGTTAGACTTTCTCTCTCCTTATAAGGTCATGTCCAGCAAGCATCTGCAATTCCTCATCATGCAAATAAGGCATTCCCAGCACCTTGGCCCTGGATAATGATGTACACTCACCCAGAAAGCTTCTGCTTACTCCCCAAAGATTTGTTCTCCCCAATTTAAAAAGCTGTCTCTTGAGAAGGCTGTTTCTTGCACACTCACCACTGACTGAGATTCTGCACTGCATCCCCTGCTTGGCTCCAGTCCTCCCTCCAGTCCAGCTCAGTATTTAACTATCCAGAATACCCCTAGGGGAGGAGCAGACATGGGGAAGCAGCCTGCCAATCCAGATACAGAATTCTCAGCCCCTTCTCCAGCACCATATCTGCTTGTATGCCTCCATGCTTCCTGCCATGATGATAATGGACTAAACCTCTCAAACTGTAAGCCCACCCCCAATGAAATGTTTTTCTCTTAATCGTTGCCATGGTTATGGTGTCTCTTCATAGCAACAGAAACCCTAACATGCAGGGAGAATCTTCTCTCTTGTGGTTGCTCTGGGGCACTCCTCTCTCTCATTGCTTCTTTTTCCTTCTCAACCCATTGATGGAGCCTCCTTAATAGGAGAATCCACTCCTAGTAGACTCAGATGCCTCTGACTACCATGAGCCACATTTCCCGAGACTCGTTCTGTGACTGCCAAGACTTTGCCCTTTAAACCAGAAAAGTATTTATAGCTCACCCTTTAGAGAAACACCACTGACAATATGCAGACATTTTGATTCTGATATTCTGTATAAAAATACTCTTTTCCCCAGACTAGTTCACCAGTCAGAGAGATTGATAAACGGAAGGAGCTTGGTAAATGCTCTCGTCACCTGATGTATTTCCCTTATAGGATTTTTTTTTAGGTTTGTATAACTTTACAAGGATTTTTTTTCAGGAACAGAGGAAGACTTTGCTGTCATCTGTGGCAATTTCGTGATGGGAGGGGCTCACCTAGATTTCATTATCACCTCCAGTGGGAGGGAGCTTCATTTACCTCTCAGAGATCTTCAGCAGACACTCACCCCTACACTTCTCCTTTCAGCAGTGAGGAACTTCAGGTCTGTACCAGTTAGCTTATGAGTGTGTGCAAGTCTTCTCTTCATAACAAAAAGAAAAGAAAAGAAAATGAGAACAAGCAGGCAATCCTTAGAATTATCCTTTTCTCTAAGATCTGTATTCCGGCTGTAGGCAAGCTTGTATGGCACCTTCTTAATTAGTCACCAATGAGAGAGGACCCAGCCCAGTGTGGGTGGTACCATCCCTTGGGTAGTGGTCCTTAGTTCTATAAGAAAGCAGGCTCAGCAAGCCGTGATGAGCAAGTCAGCAAGCAGCACCCCTTCCTGGCCTCTGCATCAGCTCCTGCCTCCAGGCTTCTCCCCTGTTTGAGTTCCTGTCCTGACTTCCTTAGATGCTGAACAGGGATGTTGAAGTGTAATCTGCATAATCCCTTTCCTCCCCAACTTGCTGTTTGTTCATGGTGTTTCATCTCAGCAATAGGAGCATTAACTAAGAGTCATTCCAGAGCTTTCCATGCTTTCATGAACAAACCTATTTTGGAGAAAGGGGACAGGGCCACATCTATATTTCTTTTCTGCTGTATTAAATATATAAAAACAATTTCACCATGTTGAGCACATAATTCAGTGGCATTATGCCTGCCTTTGCATTGTCATGTAACCACTACCAGCATCTATTTTCAGTTTTTAAAAGAATCTTCAAACCGCAATCCATTTTTATTAAATTCAGTAAATAATAACTCATCGTTTCTCTCAGCCCCAGCACCTGAAAACTACCACCATCCTTCTTCTCATCCTTATGACCTCAACTATCCTAGATGCTTTGGGTGAGAGGGTGCTCACATAGTAGCGGTCTCTGTGTCGGCTCCTCTCAGCATCTTCAAGGCTTGTGTGCCGTGGAATCGGTCAGTGCCTGCTCCATTGTACGTACATATCTCACTTTGTTTGGTTATTGAGATACTTGGGTTTCTGCCTTGGGCCACTCTGACTAATACTGAGACAAATGAACATTGGTGTCTGTGTCTGTTCAAGACCCCACTTTCAACTGTTCGGAATCTAGGACAGACTTTGGAATGGTTATTTGGCTCACCTATGGTTGACTTTTGCTTTTTACAGCAGTCACACATGCAGTTTTAAATGTCAGACTGTCCTAGGTGACATCATACACAACAGCAGCCCCTCCCCTGCCTCTCTCTCCTCCACTCTTTTTTCAGAGTCAGCACTTTGGACCCTTAGCTATTTGTCTTAATTTCCTCATTTCTAAATGGTTATTTGCTGATTTCGACATTATGTTTCATACTGCTTTCTCACTCTGGAGTACACAGTCTTATGTGCCACTACTATAGCAGAGTATTTGAAATGAGCCTGCAATAAATCCTCCTGTCCATGCTTGTAATGTCCCTTACCAAGAGACGGGATTTATTTCTTCTCCGTTTGACTCTGGGAGGGCCTGATGATTTGCTTTGAACAAGAAGGTATTCTGGGAATCCATTCTAAAACTAGATAGAGAAACCACTCACCTTTGTTCTTGCCCTTGAGGGGCACTGTCCTGAGGCTTTCAGTAGATAAGCTGAGTCTTATCCATGGAAGTGTGGTAGCCTACATACAACACAGAAGCACAGTGTCCTTGCTGAGGCCTTTAGGCCTGCCAGCCGCAGCCAGCTGCCAGCCATCACCAGCCCTCCATATGAGTAGGAAACCTTTCTGTATATTTTGTCTTCACCAAATCCCCCAGCTGTTAGGAGGCACGACTGAAGTCCTGTCCATTGGAGGCCAGTCCAAGTTGCTAAGCTATGTGCAGGTAAGAATGCAGTTGTTTTAGTTCCTTGTTTGGGAGTGGTGTGTTACACAGAAATAGATTTCTGATATGACATTCCATCACTCATACATATTTCATCTCCTTGTATCTTTGTCATGCGCCTGATAACATGCATGTTCATTCTCTTCCTAGTTAGCAACTCTGTTGACACTGGCTCAATGCAGAGCACAGAACTACGTTATGAATGGTTTTCCTCCCTTGTGCTTCCTTTTGGTTTTCCAGAAGTTCCTTTGGCCTCTTAACACATTTTACTTAGCTTTCTTCCAATCCCTTTGTTATGTTTTTCTCCTTCCCTTATAACTCTGTAAAATGCCTCACAACCCATTCTTCCTTATGATGAGCCTGTCATAGATCTATTATTTTTATTTTCTTCTGGAATTCTATCTCTCAGAGCCCTTTTGCTGTCCCATTTTAATCTGAAATGGTGGCCCCATAAAATGGCTGCCCACAGACTCGCGTTCTTCTTATACCCTGAGTCCTTTTCACCTCTTTTGCCCAAATCCCATGCTGCTTTTATTCTTTTCAGTAATGCCTTTGTTTTTTGCAGAAGTTAATTTTCTAGAAGTTTTCTGAGAAAGCAAACAAACAAACAAACAAAAAAACCAAACAAAGCAAAAACAACAACAAAACAAACAACAACAACAAAAAAGAACAAAAATGGAATTTCCTTTTAAGTGTTGTTTTGTTTTGTTAGTGTACAGGGAAATGCGTCTTCCTGTGACGTTTCCGTGCACATATCATCCTGTGTTGATCTCATTTGCTCCTCTGCCCGTTGCATCCCTCCTTCCCCACCACTGCTGGTCCTCTCCCTAAGCACTGACTGCTGCCTTCTTGCTCTTCTAATATGTGTATCCCAAGCCCCCTTCTACATCCCTCCCTCCATGTCATAGCACCCTTTCTACTTTCATGTATCACGTGATATTTCTACACTTAGATTTTTGTGGCATCTCCATGCTGGTCTTGCTGGTTTCCATTATACCAGCAGCATGGGAGCCATTTTCTTCTCCACATTCCCACCAGCATTTGCTGTCTTCTGTTTTCTTGGTGATAGCAATACTGACTTGGATGACAGAATTTCAAAATAGCTTTAATTTAATTTTTTCTCATCACTGAGTGTATTGAATAAAAATTTCAAATAGGTATTAGTCATTCACATTTTTTCCCTTAACAGCTATCTATTCAATTCATTAGCCTATTTATTAACAGTGGTTTTAAACATTTGTAAGAATGTATTATTCACCACCATCTTTCTGTCTGTCGGCATGCATGCCATGGCCTGTGTGTGGAGGCAAGAAGACAACTTTATGAAGTAAGTTCTCTCCTCCCACCATTATATGAATTCCAGAGATCAAACCCAGGTTACCAGGGCTGCAACACAAACATCCTTATTCTTGGAGCCGTCTCACAGGCTTTGGAGGTTTTTTTTAAAATTTCTTTTTGCAGCTCTTCCTTATTGGTCTGTACAGAACTAGACAAGTGTCTGATGTTTCTCTTTGGCAGATTCTCCTCCACCCCCTCCCGCCTTTTCATAATGGGAGCCATCATTGGCAATACTCTGTATGCCTATCTGTCCAGTAGGCAAGCTCTCCTACTCTGGCTTGTTTTGCGGCCCCAAAGGTGGGGTTGGGAAAGCCACCTCAGTAGTGAGATATGGACACGCCTTTGAGCTTTCAAACCAACTAGACATCATTGGAGAGATGCAGCTGTGGAGGTCCAGGCTCATGGATCACAGCAGTGAGCTTCATGGCAGGTAGTGGGGTCCTGAGGTTGAGCGAACTGCTGGTTTCAAGCTCAAGGCTATTGAATGGCTAAGTTGTTCCCAGTGGACTACCTCTGTTCACAGGCACCACAGGTGGGCTTCACTTTCACTAGAAAGTTCACTGCTTTCCCTGTTTCCCAAGGCAGTTCTCACCCTGGAGCTGTGGCAGGTTGAATCCAGGCTCTCTCATTACAATGGTCCTAGTATTTAGGCACCTAGGGTAGTTCAGTGTTAAAAACAGGCTTTCTCTCAAGATGGTACCTGAAGTTACCCTCAGGGCTGAGGACTCATCTCTCTATTGCTGATCTACAGCTGGCTGGAGCAGCAGCCAGCTCTAATACTTGTGAGGCTGTGGGCTTGTCCTGTGGGTGGCAATGCCAACTTCTTTTCACCAGGACTTTCTTTCAGATGAGGCTTCTGCTTCCAGGTGCCCTGGTGGAGTTGTGCTTGCCTTGCTTTTCCTCTTTTTGGTGCCTTTTTTTCTTCTGTTTCTTTGTTTTGCAACTGTCCTACCATCTATTTCCTAGACCCAGGAAGCTCTTTCTTTAATTCTTTCTTTCTTATTTTGACACTTTACTTTGTCACACATCATCAGCATCTAGTCTTCTATCTTACCCAGATGTCTACCTTCACTCTACATCCATAGTTTGTCTGAGTATAGAATTAAAAATTGGGCATAATTTCCTTGGAGGATACTGTAGTCTTAACTGCCTGCCTTGTAGTGAATGATACTGCTGCTGAAAACTTTCTTGTGATATTTTCCAATTCTTTGATATTCGTCTTTTTAAAGGATCTTTTCCTTATTTTCCTTTTTTAATTTTAATGTTATTAATTTATTCAGATTACAACTCAATTGTTATCCCATCACTTGTATCCTCCCATCCCTCCCTCCCTCCCTCCCTCCCTCCCTCCCTCCCTCCCTCCCTCCCGCTTTCATCCTATTCCCCTCCCCTAGGTCTAAGACCGAGGGAGATCTCCTCCCTCACTGGTCATAGGCTATCAAGTCTCATCTTGGTAGCCTGCTTATTCTTTCTTTGATTGCCATCAGGCCTCCTCACCAAGGGGAGGTGGTCAAATATGGAAATTCCATCTTACACCCATCAGAATGGCTAAGATAAAAAACTCAAGTGATACCATATGCTGGCAAGGATGTGGAGAAAGAGGAACACTCCACTACTGCTGGTGGGAATGAAAACTTGTACAACCACTTTGGAACTCTATCTGGCACTTTCTCAAAAAACTGGGAATAGGGCTTCCTCAAGACCCAGCTACTCCACTCCTTGGAATATACCCAGAAAATGCTCCACCACACAACAAGGACTTATGCTCAACCATGTTTATAGCAGCCTTATTCATAATAGCCAGAACCTGGAAACAGCCTAAATGTCCCTCAGTTGAAGAATGGATAAAGAAACTGTGGTACATTTACACTATGGAATACTTTTCCTTATTTCCAGAATTCTTAAACCTCAAAGTTTTAAGGATTTAAAAGTTTGTCATGATGTGAATGAAGTTTTATTTTATTTTATTTATTTTTTTTAAATTTTTTTATTTTTAATTAATTTATTCTTGTTACATCTCTATGGTTATCCCATCCCTTGTATCCTCCCATTCTCCCCTCCCTCTCATTTTCCCCTTATTCCCCTCCCCTATGACTGTTCCACAGAGGGATTACCTCCCTCTGTATATGCTCATAGGGTATCAAGTCTCTTCTCTGTGACCTGCTGTCCTTCCTCTGAGTGCCACTAGGTCTTCCCCGCCAGGGGACATAGTCAAATGTGAGGCACCAGAGTACTTGAGCAAGTCAAATCCCTCTCTCCACTCAAGTGTGGAGACTGTTCTGTCCATGGGCTAGATCAGGGTAGGGGTTTAAATTTTACCGCCTGTATTGTTCTTGGCTAGGGCCTTAGTTTGAGTGGGATCCCATGACCCAAATCAGCCTATCATAATGTTCTAGTTGTAGGTTTCTAGGACCCACTGGATCCTTCTACATTGCTATTCTCCCATTGTTTTCTCATCTAGAGTCCTGTCATTGTGGTTTAAATAAAATGGTTCCCATAAGTCCCTAGGGAGCACTATTATGAGGTGTGGCCTTGATGAAGTAGGTGTGGCATTGTGGAAGGAAGTGTGTTACAGTCTCTCGTGGTGCCTGCTGATCCAGATGTAGAACGCTCAGCTCCTTCTCCGCACCATGTCTGCCTGCAGGCTGCATGCTTCTTGCCATGATGATAATGGCCCAAACCTCTGAAATATAAGCCAGATCTAGCTGCCTTCTTGATCTTGCCATGTGGTTATTCTTCATGTTCTTTAAATTCTTGTCTAGGACCAAATTCATCTTTAACAAAAATGTGTTTTCTCTGAATGAATAGAGCTTCAATCTGTCAAGGAACTATATCACCAACAGTAGTCTTAGTTATTCAGCATAAGTCTTGATTATTTCAACATTATTAGCACTGGCTGTTAAATCCACCCACTATACACTACTACTACAACAACAACTACTACTACTACTAACAACAACAACAACAACAACAACAACAACAACAACAACAAGAAGAAAAATAATATTTGTTGTTGTTACTTCTTTTCTGACTTAGGCCTTCCTGCATTATGTCAATGCCTTCACTACATGTATTTCTCATTTCAGGTTAATCTCATGGTTTTGACTGAAACCAACCCTGGGAAAAACACAAGTGTCACTCTTAGTGCCATTTGCTCTCTAGTCTCCGAGTCTGAACTTTTATTGAACATTTTATTAAACATTTTCCCTCTGATTCTGGGTTCCATAAAGCTCTCTTGCTTGTCTTCCTCTTCATGCTCTGAGTGAATCGATGGTACAGTGGTGGTTGCTACCTATCATATTCACAGTAAATATTGTAAATATGTCTATTTAATATAGGCAGGTAGAACATGGACTAGCATTTGTGCTAAGGTTAATTTTCACTCTTTTTTTGGAATATTATTTCTTATATTGAGCTAGAAGTTATCATTCCTACATTTCTACTCATTTGTTATGATTACATTCTGTTAATATAAGACCCAGATTCCTTAGAACATCATATTGGACTTCAAATACCATCTTACAAGTTGCTCAGAGTCCTGAAATTTTCTGACTCTCAGTATTCAAAGCACATACCATGCACTTGAAAACAGCACAAAGGCATTTTGTCTCATCTTGTGCCCTGGGATTTGAAAAGTTTGGGAGTTACAAAACAAAAAAAAATCTATCTAACCCCTTGGTGAGACTTCCAGACACTGATGTTGACCATTAAGTCCCTAGGCTGATGTTTTTCGGGCTAAGCCCTAGGTTGTCCTTGTACCCACCTTGGCCCTCCACATTCTTATCTTGAGTGTGTGGTGACACCACATGGTGTGGTCTGGGCAGAATAGACTAGACTGTGCCTGCCTGCACTGCCTGTGGACACTGACATCTTCAAACACAGCCCAAATCTGTTTCTCTTCTGTGTTAGGGAAAATGATACATTTGCAATTCCTACTTCTTTCTACTTATGTTATCAAGCTACACGCTCTACACCTAACACTGAAACACTGGGTTTATTTTTGTTTAAATACATCTGGTCAGCTTGCAACCATCATATAATCTTATATTTTGTTGAAATACTAATTCTGTTCATCCACTGAATTCTCCAGTTCTCCCGGGCTTGTGACACTAAAATGATGTTAGTCTGAATTATCAACCTGTACCCATCATGGCTAGAATTTGAAGAACATTTGTTAGAATTGAAGTCTCTTTAGGCTGGTTTCTTTCCTCTGATGCTGATTCCCTGTGAATGCCTGTTTATATGTTTGAATTTCACCCATGTTATGGATCACAGAAAAATATGGAGTCAGAAAAGTACCTTCTGGGCCATCACATAATTAAGTAATATTGTTTCTCTAAGAGATAATACTTTTTTTTTCATCCTAGAATAGAGACCACAGTCCTATTCAGATACCTACTGTATTATTTGCTGTTTCTCTATCCTGTAAACCTTTGAAGTTGTCATTAGAAAATAGACAAATAACAAATTCTCTTTGTCTATCTGAACAGTTTTAAGAGCTGTGGATATCCATGCAGGAACACTGGCCATGGTTCATACTTGCTGTGTCAATGTTCTCAGAGGCATGGGCCATGCTTTGTATTTTCTGTGGTTTGGAAATGGTTTGAGTTTTCTCAAAGGTATCATATAGTGCAGTTCAGTCCTCTTTGTGAGGTAGAGAAAGGGTGGACACAATCTTCCTGCAGTGTTCAGAGGTAGGAACTTTGCAAAGCATTGAAATTCAATGAAAATGAAGGAACAGCATACCCAAATTGTGGAACACATTGAAAGTAGTGCTAAGAGGAAAATTCATAGCATTAAGTGCCTTTATAAAGAAATAGGAAACATCTCATATAAACAACTTAATGACACACCTGAAAACCCTAGGAAAAAAGAGGCAGAATCACCCAAGAGGAGTAGATGTCTGGAAATAATCAAACTCAAGGCTGAAATCAATAAATTAGAAACAAAGAGAACAATTCAAAGAATCAAGAAAACCAGAAGCTGGTTCTTTGAGAAAATCAACAAGATAGACAAACCATTAGCCAAACTAACTAAAAGGCAGAGAGACAGTATCCAAATCAATAAAATCAGAAATGAAAAGGGAGACATAACAACAGACACTGAAGAAATAAAAAGAATCATAAGATCCTACTTCCAAGGCATATATGCCACAAAATTTGAAAATCTAAGGGAAATTGAATCAAGATCAGACAAACAAGCTATATAGTCTTATTTCCTCTACAGAAATAGAAGCAATCATTAATAGTCTCCCAACCAAAAAAAGCCCAGGGCCAGATGGTTTCAGCACAGAATTCTGCCAGATCTTCAAAGAAGAGCTAATACCATTACTCTTCAAACTACTCCAAAAGATAGAAATAGATGGAACATTACCAAACTCATTCTGTGAGGCCACAGTCACTTTGATACCTAAGCCTTACAAAGACCCAACAAAGAAAGAGAATTTCAGACCAATTTCTCTTACGAACATTGATAGCTTTAGATCATAGGTGTTACTTCTGGGATTGAATCCTCTTGGCCCTAGAGATACTAGGTAGACACATCACTGGAATCCAGTCCCTGTCTCTTGACTTTGCCATGTGACATTATATGCTGCTTTGAGACTCTGCCAGCCATATGACCTTTACACAGTCTCTCAACCTCCTGAACCATGAACTCAAGCCTCTTTATGACTTCTCCCAAGCATTTAATTATTGTAACATGAAATAGACCAGTCCTTCTCTCTCAGGCTATTTTCCTACCCCACAAGCTTCCTTGAAGAATATTTTCTCTCTCCCATGTGTGAGCTTTCCCAAGCACTAGCTCTTGTCTCTAGGGTATCTCTACATCCCCCATTCTCTATGGGCTAAAATTCCTATAGTGTTTTTTCCTTTAACTCAGCTTAAGTTTTACATTCTTTCACCTTGGATTCTTAGAGTTCTAGGAAAAGAAATTAAATTTCATGTCTTTCTTCAGATTGAGTGGATTCTCAATTTTTATTCACTCTGAATTCTCAAGATACTTATTATGTTATCAACGTAAAGAAACTACTGTGAGATAGGTTGTAAACTCCCT
Source organism: Acomys percivali (assembly GCA_907169655.1). Lineage (NCBI taxonomy): Eukaryota > Metazoa > Chordata > Mammalia > Rodentia > Muridae > Acomys > Acomys percivali. The sequence continues at coordinate 99,525,744 of OU015742.1, forward strand.
GAGTGTGGGAGTCCATGTTTTGTTTTCCTGTGAGAGTTCTTCCTCACTCTTCTCTTAGAGTTCTAGGCAGATCATGTTAATCTAGTTGACTTGACATTTCAGAAAACTCAAAGAAAGGGAGCATATGTCAGGAAACAGATGAGACCTCACAATTTTTCGTTTTAAACACACACACACACACACACACACACACACACACACACACACTCACATACACACACATGTACATACACTCCCCAGATGCATACACCCATACAGGGACACACATGCTCACACACACATGAATATACTCTTTGAAATCTTTTTTAAAATTTTTTAATTAATTTATTCTTGTTACATCTCAATGATTATCCCATCCCTTGTATCCTCCCATTCTTCCCTTCCTCCCATTTTCCCCTTATTTCCCTCCCCTATGACTGTTCCTGAGGGGGATTTCCTCCCCCTGTATATGCTCATAGAGTATCAAGTCTCTTCTTGGTAACCTGCTATCCTTCCTCTGAGTGCCACCAGGTCTCCCCCTCCAGGGGACATGGTCAAATATGAGACACCAGAGTTCGTGTGAAAGTCATACCCCACTCTCCACCAAGTGTGGAGAATGTTCTGTCCATTGGCTAGATCTGCGTGGGGGTTTAAAGTTTACCGCCTGTATTGTCCTTGGCTGGTGCCTTAGTTTGAGTGGGACCCCTGTGCCCAAATCTGCCTATCATAATGTTCTACTTGTAGGTTTCTAGGACCCTCTGGATCCTTCTACTTTGCTATTCTCCCATGCTTCTCTCATCTAGAGTCCGAATAGGATGTCCTCCCCTCTGTCCCAGTTTCCTGGTAGGTGAAGGCTTTCATGGGACAAGCCCCTTTGGGCTAGTATGCAGATCAAAACAACTCTGAGATTCCATCTTACACCCATCAGAATGGCTAAGATCAAAAATTCAAGTGACACCATATGCTGGCAAGGATGTAGAGAGAGAGGAACACTCCTTCATTGCTGGTGGGAATGCAAACTAGTACAGCCACTTGGAAATCTATCTGGTGCTATCTCAGAAAACTGGGAATAGGGCTTCCTCAAGACCCAGCTATTCCACTCCTTGGAATATACCCAGAAGATGCTCCAGCACACAACAAGAAAATTTGCTCAACCATGTTCATAACAGCCTTGTTCATAATAGCCAAAACGTGGAAACAGCCTAAGTGTCCTTCAGTAGAAGAATGGATAAAGAAACTGTGGTACATGTACACTATGGAATACTACTCAGCTATTAAAAACAAGGAATTCCCAAAATTTGTGGACAAATGGATTGAGGTAGAAATGATCATAGTGAGTGAGTTAACTTAGAAGCAGAAAGACTCAAATGGTATATGCTCTTTGGAATCTTTAGAGGAGCATTTCTCAGAGCTTTTTCACTTCCCTACAAGAACATTCTTTTTTCCAAGTTGGGTATCTGTCATGCTAAGAACTTCCACTGCCCCTCTTTGGGATCATCACACTGGAAAAGGCTGTGTGGTACAGGGTATGCTGGACTGGATGGGCCTCCAGGAGTGCCTCACCCATGCCTGGGGAGTGCCTGAGTGGTGAAATTGCACTTTCTAGAACTTCACAGAGCACATTTTCAGCCTCTGCACAATTAGATTTTTTATATTTCATACTTTTTGAATTTTTTTGGGGGTGAGGCAGGAATGGAGGAGGATGTCCTTGGGTATTTTAGAAGTTTTTTTAAAAATCAGTATTTAGTTATATCACCTCCAATAATTGGTTTCAAGGTGACAATACTTACTTCTTTTGGTACTCTCATCCTTCTCATTAACTGGTAGATCAACACTGAAGGATTAGATTTGACATATTTTTTTTAAAAGTCCACTTTATAATTTGATTCAGCAGGTTGCCTTTTCTTTGCAGCCCATGCAAGTAGCAGAACCCTCCATTTCATCTGAATATGTGTTTGGCATTCATTGAAACCTAATTTGTCCTGTGTAACTGAGAGCCACACTTGTTTCCAGTGACCTCCATCTTTTAACCATGATCTAGACTCACTGGAGTGAGAATTCACTGAAAAAGATGTGTGGTCATTGTCTTTGCTCCTGCCTCAAAGGGAGTGTCTTTGCTGTTGATGGTAGCCAACACACTCCACACATGACCTGATAGTTTATACTAATGAGCTGACTCAAGATGGGGGTCTGTCTAGCTCAGAAAGGCTAAGCATGTGGTTAGATGGTTTGGGCTGTGAGAGCCTCTTGATGTAGCCATTCCCATGTGATGAATCCCCAAAAATTCTGGATGCTGAATGTTGGGTCAGCATCCCTGCTTACAGTAGTCCATCTGAGTTGTCATGCTGGGTGCCTAAGGTAGTGAGTCCCTGGAGTTACAGAGCTTTGTACACAGGCTCTCCCAGACTGTGCTCTCTGTTCTCTTCAGTCAGAGTCTTGTTGCTAGCACAGTAGTAGTCACAAGAGCTTTCCTAGTTCTGTGGCATGTTAGAGACACCATGGAACCCAAGCGTGATGGTGATTACTGCTCTTTTTATAACCAGGTATTTGACCTGAAGATTGCCTTAAGGACTTCCATATTTGAACTGGTGTCTGAGGTAAAATAGATCTTTCATTTCAAGAAGCAGAAAATATGTAACTGTGGTGGGACCTACCTGTAATCTCAGAACTTGTGAAGAGTAGGTTAGCTTTGACTGTCATAGTTTGAATAAAAATGGCTCAATAGGCTCATATATTTGAATGTTTGGTCACAAGTTAGTGGACTGTCTGGGAAGGTTTAGGAGGGGTGGCCTTGTCAAAGTAGGTGTGGCCTTGTTGGATGAGGCATGTTATTATGAATGGGCTTTGAAATTTCAAAAACCCACACCAAAACCAGTCTTTCTCTCTCTTTCTCTCTCTCTCTCTCTCTCTCTCTCTCTCTCTCTCTCTCTCTCTC
>OU015742.1:99530466-99565363 GCA_907169655.1 Acomys percivali
TGTATGTATGTATGTATGTATGTATGTATGTATGTATGTATGTATGTAATGATAAGGTCTTGGTACATACCTGAGTGGGACCTCAGAGTTCTGGAGTGCTGAAGCTGTGGGCATGCACCATCATATAAGGTCAATTTTGTTTCTTCTGCTAAAAGAACTAAACCAAACCAAACCACCATCTAGCTGCATACTCTAAGTTTCACTTCCAATTTGTCTAAAGATGTGCTTGCTTCTTTCCCTAACAATACACCAAGCACATTTAATGGTATTATGAGTGGATTTTTACTAAAATTTTTTAGTTTTTGCACACACATTTCTATTATTACACATATATACTGTAAACTACCTATAGCAAGAAGAACCACGACACAATCAGAAATTATATAAATGTACATTCTAAGTGTTTTGGCTATTTGTATTTGACAGCCTTGAAGAAAACATATTTCCTATCTTTGTACATCTAAAATTCTCAGTGTAAATCAATACCTATCATATCTCATCATTATCAACTTAAAACATCCATCTAGACCTAAAAACATCTTAACCCATAAACAACTAAGCTTAGTTGTAGAACTAAACTATCTGGTCTTCAACCCCATCAGAGCCTTGAGAAGGAATAAACTTGATTATATGAGTATACCATGAGTGCAAGTTAGTAGCGTTACAAACGAGAAGTTGTCAGAGACAGTTTGCTACCTGAAGAGTAATCCAAAATTCTCTAGAACGTTGGAACATCTTCTTCAGCTTTCTGGCCCAATTTATCTGACCAACATATTTTTGAGGCAGGAACTATTGAGGATTTGCTTACCCTCTCTTAGCAGAATTTGGCCATCGACTCTGCCTGTATATTCTTGTGATAAAAATAGACTCGTAATTGACATGACCATGATTTGATCAACTAACAACTTGTATAACTTATTTATCCTAAACAGCCTGCAATAGCACAGTGAAAGTATTGGAAGCAAACCTTGTATTATTAATTGAGTCATATGGGTACAATACCTCATATTAGAGTGGAAATATATATAATATGTGTGAAGAATAATCTTACATTTGAATTATATATCACTGTATCTAGAATTTACTTATTTTGCATCTATAGACAACATTCTATACCAGTGAATTAAAAATAACCTTGTGAGTGGCAATGGAGGCATTAAGTTTTGGAGTAGATTCACTAATCTACTTTTTTGTTCTATCTTCCCTATATATTTCTATATTTCCTCTTCTTTCTTTTCAACCCCTATCTCTAAACTAAGAATGTAAGATAAGGGAAAAGAGAGACATCCCTGAGTCCAACCTTGTTTTCTCTCTAAATAAGACCAATAATAACTTGTAACCAACTCCCATTGAAAATAACCCTCCATAGTCCAAGAAAGCAACCACAAACCTACCCAACCCCTCCCCCCTTTAAAGGAAATGGGGCATCATTCTCTAATGTCTCTTTTGGCTGATTTGGGATGAATAATACATTTGTAAGGGCAGAAATAAAATTGGTGAAATGGTTAAACAAGCTAGGTATAGCATTTGTGGTTCAGTTTCTAAATGTTGAAAAATTCCAGGCTTAATTAGAATCCTGGATGGGACAGTTTGAAATGCTGGACCAATTGAGATTGGAAGTTTTCTTTGAAAGTGTCCTGGGAGCTGTCTTGTTCTGATGAGAAACATCAATTGAAGCATTTGGTGCTGGAACATGAAGGATACAGAATGTCAGTGTCCAGCATGCTGAGAGGAATGAATCCTGTCAGGTCTGATCCACCGTCAGTGTCTGGTTCTTTTGTTCTGAAAACATATAGTTTCTCACAAGCATTATATAGTCCTAAAATTATAAATTTAAGGTGTGCATGATGCAGAGAACAATTAAGGTTGGTTCTCTGCTCTTTGTAAGAGCAAAATAAAAGACATCTGTAAATCTTCATTCATTCCATATGAAGAATGGCATCTAATAATAATTCATAGGGATTCAGAATTGTCTATGCCTGGAAATTCATGTCTCAGCCAGTCTCAGAGTGATTCCCATATAAAGGGAATTACCAATATAAGTTACTTGCTTGTTCTTCAGTTTAAATTTTTCACATGCTGATTGTATCCCCCCATCCCCTCCAGATCCCCCCTCCTTCCCTCATCCCCTCTCCCTCCCTCCCTTAGTCCTCAGAAAGGGGAGCCCTCCTCCCCTAATGTCTCACCTCAGCCTATCAAGTCCCATATGTACTACCTTTAATCTCTTCTTCTGTAGCCTGGCAAGGTCGCCCTGCCAGGAGGAAGTGATCAAAGTTCGGTGGCCAGAGTGCATGCCCAAGGTAGTCCCTACTCTTCATATTTTGGGACCCACAAGGAGACTGTGCTACTACATCTAAGCAGAGGGTCTAAGTCCACATCATACATGGTCCTTGGTTGATGTTTAAGTCTCTGTATTTTAGTGTAGTTATTCTTTATTATGTGGCTAATATCTGCTTATGAGTGAATATACAGCATACATTGTCTTTCTGTGTCTGGATTACCTCACTCAGTATGGTATTCTCTAGATCCATCCATTTGCCTGCAAATTTCAAGATTCCTTTGTTTTTAATAGCTGACTAGTATTCCATTGTGTACATGCACCACAGTTTCTTTATCCATTCTTCGAGGGACATCTAGCAATTTAACAGCACACCTGAAAGCTCTAGAACAAAAAGAAGCAGAGACACTCAAGAGGACTAGACAGCTGGAAATCATCAAATTCAGGTCTAAAATCAGTACATTTGAAACAAAGAAAACAATTTAAAGAATCAACGAAACCAAGGGCTGGTTTGAGAAACATTAACAAGATTGACAAACTTAGCCAAACTAACTAAAAGGCAGAAGGAGAGTATTCAAATAAACAAAATCAGAAATGAAAAGGGAGACATAATGACAGACACTGAGGAAATCCAAAGAATCATCAGGTCTTACTTCAAAAGCCTATATTCCACAAAATTTGAAAACCTAAATGAAATGGGCAATTTTCTTGATAGCTATTAACTACCAAAATTGAATAAATTCTCTCAACAAAAACAAACAAACAAACAACAACAACAATAACAACAACAAAAGGCCAGGACCAGATGAATTCAGCACAGAATTCTACCAGACCTTCAAATAAGAGCTAATATCAATTCTCTTGTAACTATTCCATAAAATAGAAGCAGAAGGAACATTACCAAACTCATTCTGTGAAGCCACAGTCACCTTGATACCTAAACCACAGAAAGACTCAACAAAGAAAGAGAGTTTCAGACCAATTTCTCTTATGAACATTGATGCAAAAATACTCAATAAAATACTTGCAAACCAAATTAAAGAACACATCAAAACTATCATTCACCATGACCAAGTAGGCTTCCTCCCAGGCATGCAGGGGTGGTTCAATATATGGAAATCCATTAATGTAACTCATCATATCAACAAAATGAAAGAAAAAAACCCCACATGATCATCTCCTTAGATACAAAAAAAAAAAAAAAAAGCATTTGGCAAAATCCAACACCCATTCATGTTAAAAGTTCTGCAGAGAGCAGGGGTACAAGGCTACAGCCAACATAAAACTAAGTGCAGAGAAACTTAAATCAATTCTACTGAAATCAGGGACATGACAAGGTTGTCTACTTTCTCCTTATCGCTTCAATATAGTACTTAAAGTCCTAGCTAGAGCAATAAAACAACTGAAGGAGATCAAGGGGATACAAACTGGAAAGGAAGAAGTCAAACCATCACTATTTGCAGATTATATGACAATCTATCAAGGAACTCCTATAGCTGATAAACACCTTCAGCAAAGTGGCTGGATACAAAGTCAATTAAAAAAAATCAGTAACCCTCTTGTATACAAATGACAAACAGGCTGAGAAAGAAGTAAGGGAAACTACAGCCTTCAAAATAGCCACAAATAATATAAAGTATCTTGGTGTAACTCTAACCAAGAAAGTGAAAGATTTATATGAAAAAAACCTTCAAACCTCTGAAGAGAAATTTGAAGAATATTTCAGAAGATGGAACTATCTCTCATGCTTATGGATTGGGCAAATCAACATAGTAAAAATGGCCATCTTACCAAAAGCAATTTATTGATTCAATGCAATTCCCATCAAGATACTCACACCACTCTTTATAGACCTTAAAAGATCAATTTTCAACTTCATATGGAGAAACAAAAAAACCCAGAATAGCTAAAACAATCCTGTACAATAAAAGGGTTTCTAGAGAAATCTCCATCTTGGATTTCAAGCTATACTATAGAGCAACAGTAACACACACAGCATGGTACTGGCATAGAAATAGGCTGGTTGATCAATGGAATTGAATTGAAGACCCAGAAATAAACTCACATACCTATGGGCACTTGATTTTTGATAAAGAAGCCAAATCCATACAATGGAAAAAAGATAGCATTTTCAACAAATGATGCTGGTCTAACTGGATGTTACATGTATAAAAATGCAAATAGATCCCTATCTATCACCCTGCACAAAACTGAGGTCCAAATGGAGTAAAGACATCAATATAAAACCAGACACACTAAATCTGTTAGAAGAAAAAGTGGGGAAGAACCTTGAACTCATTGACACAGGAGACAACTTTCTGAATAGAACACCAATAGCTCAGGGTCTAAGAATAACAATTAGCAAATGTGACTTCATGAAACTGAAAAGCTTCTATAAGACAAAGGACACTGTCAACAGAACAAAATGACAGCCTACAGCCTGAGAGATCTTCACCAACCCTACATCTGACAAAGGGCTAATATCTAAAATATATAATGAACTCAAGAAATTAAACACGACCAAACCAAATAATCCAATTTAAAAAATGAGGCATAGAACTAAACAGAAAATTCTCAACAGAGGAATATCAAAGGGCTGAGAAACACTTAAAGAAATGCTCAACATCCCTAGTTGTCAGGGAAATGCAACTCAAAACAACTCTGAGATTCCATCTTACACCTATCCGAATGGCTAAAAAAAACGACAACAACAACAACAAAAAACCCCAAAAAACAAAAAGACAAAACCTCAAGTGACAGCACATGCTGTCAAGGATATAGAGAAAGGGGAATGCTCCTTCATTGCTGGTGGGAGTGCAAACTTTTACAAGCACTTTGGAAATCAATCTGGTGCTTTCTCAGAAAACTGGGAATAATTCTACCTCAAGACCCAGTCATACCATTCCTGGGAATATACTGGAAAGATGCCCCACCATACAACAAGGATGTTTGCTCAACTATGTTTATAGCAGCCTTGTTTGTAATTAGCCAGAAACTGGAAACAACCAAGTACATTTTTACACAGGAGCATTTGCTGACACCTTGCTTAAGAACTGGGGCCATGCTGTGAGGAAAAGAAAAGACATGTCACCATCACCTGCATTAGATGGTCAAGCTGTCAGACCTGACAGCTTGTGTGACTGCAGTCTTTATGGAGTGAAGGTGGTACTGGGCAGCTATTGCTGGGTGGGTTGTTGAGAGAAGGTGTGGTGCAAGATCCTGAAAGAAATTGAAAGAAGTCCAGGGAACAGGCATGATTTAAGCTGGCTCTGTGATCAGCTGTACCTACCTAGGTAGGGAGGAAATTGTACCTAGCAGAGAACAACATTGAACAAAATATGCTTGGTTGAACACTGGCTTGAATCATGAGGTGGTTAATCAGACAGTGATCTTTCTGAATCAATTGGAGTCATTTTTGAGAAAAAAGGACAACTCTCTCTGTGTCTCTCTTTCTCTCTCTGAAGATGGGGCCTTACTATGTAGCTTTTGTTGTCCTGGAAGTCACCAGGCAGACCAAGCTGGCCTCATACTACCAGAGATCCACCTGTTTCTTGCCTACCAAGTGAGAGGATTAATGGCCCAGCCTGAAGACAAATCTTCAAAACCTACAACCCATTCTCCCTACTTCTGAGTTACCCCCACACCTTGTTAGTCATGCTTGCTCCTGGCTGTCAGCTCTGGGGAGCTCCTTACACCTATCCTGTGTGTGGCAGGGTCAGAGTCACACTTTCTCAGAAAAGCACTAAGATACCAGCGGAAGAAGCATGTGCGTGTTAAAGAGTGAAGTGTGGAGCCCCTGGACCTTGGCATCAAGGCTAGATAGCCGGGCCAATGTTTTCTTGACACAAATTTTCTCCTTGCAGAATCTTACATTGTATTTCAAAGTTATGTAAAGAGAGTTTTAGCAATGTAACAGGGATGCATACTTATTTCTTTATTGGGGAGTAAATTAGATGGCTATAAAGTTAAGTAAACCCCAGAAACTTCTGTCTTCTTAAAATCCTTTTGTCAAAACAAATAGCCTTGACGTGAACATAAAAACTTCACTGACATTGGCTCTAATGAGACAGCACAGAGCCGAATGGGGCTGAAGTGTGGTGAACACTGGGAAAGTGGGGCTGCTTTTATCTCCCTGGAATGTTTATGTCCTTGCCCGGCTCCTTATCACATCGTGGGAAGATCATTCAGAGAACGAGTGCTAATAACAAACAAGAATGATCCAGCCCCAAGTTGGCTAAACAGTGCAGAGCACCCCGAGAAGTCAAATGAGATACGCTGAGCAGGAAGAGCTCGATTGTGGCCATGTATGATACTCTGCTTGGCCACAGCAAATGCTTGATGACATTGGGGAAAAGGGCTTTCCATAGTTCCTTGTTTCTACAAGGAAGCCTTCATTCTGCCAGTCATGCAGTCTGGGCTCACAGTTGTTCTTGGTTCTTTCTCCTCTCCACCTGTATCCCAAAACAGTAACATCTATAGTTACTACATCTTATCTGTTTTCCTCAAAGTACCTCCTGAATCCAGTGATATTTATTGCCTGGCTGTAGCCACCAGCTCAATTTGTTTTCTTGACCTCATCCCTGGATTTAGGTTCTTTGTGGCTTCATTCTCACTAACCTTTGTCTCCTGCAGTTAGAGTAATCATTTTAAAAACCAGGTTGCCATGTAACTCCAATGAAATTGGCCCACATGATAATCTGGACAGCCAAATCTCTCTTCCACCACCTTCTGTTTTCCCAGTTCAGTCTCTTGACATTGCCTATATGGATATGCAGCCACTACTTCTATTTAAACATGTTTTGCTTATTTCCTCAACATCTCCTTATTTACTGGCCCCTGTATTTATAATTTTATTTTCTAATTGCTTATGCAATTGCTTGTAAGGGAGGGACTTTTCATATTTCTACTCACCCATTTGAGAATCTGATGAAGGCCATGGAACCTCATCTCAGTAAATGAGAATCCAAAGGGTTCATTGGTCCGTAAGTCTCCATTCATGAACTTCTTAAGAGAACACTGACTTTCACCTAAGAATTGTTGTTCAAGATCAAGCCTCAAGTCCTTAAATCCTTTTGGAACTTTCCTAAACTGCTCTATCTGATCCTGACAACTCCACTACTCCTTCCCTTTCCCGTAGGCCACTGTTGGTGTTCAGCTCCTTTGGCACTTAGTGAAGATCAGTGCTCAGTGTTTACTTTCTGTGCATGCTCTGTATGCCTCCAAATCACTAGTCACTCCTTGTAGGCCAGTGTGCTCTAACATAGTAGATGCTGCTTTGATTAGATGAAGAACAGAATCTGTCCTATGCATGAATCCAGTGACTGCTTCTTTGTCCATCCCATTGAGAGGTTGGAGAACCTGTTCTGAAGAGGCCTGCACAGGGCTAGTAGCACAAGGTCTTGGCAAAACTGTGAAGCTAGCAGGCATGGCTATTTCCCTTTATCTCTTTTCAAGTCTTCTTACACTTTGTCCATTGCCATTCCTGCCTCAGCCTGAATCTGTACTTAGGAAAAACTAAGTAAAACACTTTCTTTGACTTTAGATCAAACGACAGCACCTCTGTTTTTTCTTTGGAGAGTATTTATAATTAATACTTGTTTCTCCTTATAACAGGAGAGACTAGGTTTTCTAGTAAAGATAATCAAGGTATCTGATAATGTGTAAGGTGACTCATTCTTATGTTTAGATTGTTCAGTTTAACATCTATCTCACCCTCACAGACTCACACAAGTGCATATACAGAAGCACACACACACACACACACACACACACACACACACACACACACACACACACACACACACACAGAGAGAGAGAGAGAGAGAGAGAGAGAGAGAGAGAGAGAAAGAAGGAGGGAGGGAGAACTTGTTTCTGTATAATGGAGCTACAGTCTTAATGTTTGTTAAAGAAACCTGATTTCCTTACATTTGCCAAATATTGTAAGCCACAAAGTCTCCTCTACACTGCCACAATGTTCTCTGATGGAGAAGGGATTTAAGGAGAAATGAGGAGGGGCTGAGGAGCTTTATACACAATGCCTTGCAGGGTCAAGATGAATAGGTCAGATAGAAGCAATGCTGCAGGAGAATCTCAATCTATGGGCTCCACTACTGGCAGCCAAAGGATTCTGTACATCACAGGCTCTTCAAGCCGATCTGGGTGACAGAGCTGTTGGACAAACTGGTGCTCTTTGCTTCCACCACAGTCTTTATGGAGTGCTATAAAATGGTGATGTATTTCACCCCAGCAGGCAAACAAGGAGTGCTGCTGCTGAAGGAAACTGTGCTCATGTTATATGTGTGAAGTGAAGTCTCACTATAAAACCTACACAGCACCATATACGAAATGATGCCGGACCTGTCAGTGGGAAGGAGGGAGGATGGCTTCTCTAGCTTGCTGCATCCCTCTCACAATACTGGCCGTAAGTAAAAGGCTAAAGGTAAAGTCAATGCCGTGGTCAACTCTGGGGGTAAGCAAGTCATCAAAATTTATGTACTACTTCATGAAACTTCTAGCTCTGATTCTACTAAGGAAAAATGACTGTGACTAGACCTGCTTTTCACCAGCTAGGACTGAACAAGATTAATTTGGTTTAGGAAAACAAAATATCTATCAGTATAGGTTTTGATTCCTTATTTTAGAAGAGGAAACTTTATTTGTTTGCTTGTGTATGTGATATTACCCATGTATGTGAATATGTATTTGTGTGTGGAAGCCAAAGGGTGATGTTTGGGGCCAACTTTGGTTCCTTTCAACCAAGTTCTCTCATTTCAGCCCAGTGCTTGCTGATTTGGCTAGTCTCACTAATCAGCTTTCTCTGGGGAGCCTTGTGTCCATCATTCATGCACTGGGATTGCAATGTTGGCTGCCATGCTTGTCTAGTGTTTGTCTGGATGTGAGTGAGCCAAATGCTGGTCCTCATATTTTCTTGATGCAGTGAGCCATCTCTAGGCTTCCTGCTCCCTAGGATTTGATTCTTTTTTAAAAATATATTTTATTAATTTATTCATATTACATCTCAATTGTTATCCCATCCTTTGTATCCTCCCATTTCTCTCTCCCTCCCATTTTCCCCTTACTCCCTTCCCCTATGACTGTAACTGAGGGGGACCTTCTCCCCCTGAATATGCTTCTAGGGTATCAAGTCTCTTCTTGGTAGCCTGCTATAGGATTTGATTATTATTTTACAGCTGGGACAGGCCATTTTCAACATTGCCTCTAGGTAGTCCTGGTTTCAAGAGTTCTTCCCATTGCTGCTTTGGAATCTGGAATAGGTGCCTTTGTTGGTAAGCATCTGGTAACTCAATGAGTTCTCTCTATCTGGAGGTTGTTTTGCCAGAGCACTGAGTGGGCTGAACTTGCTAGAATATGAAAGCAATACTGGATATGGAAAAAAAAAACATCAACCATCCCCACCATGTATAACTTGGTGTAATTATCAAGTGTTCAGCTACTGAAGTGACTGTGAGGGTGTTGGACCTTGTGACACAAGGAGACAAGGTCATGTGAGGGAAATGCCCAGGTTACCAACAACCCTTAAAATAGAGTGGACAGATGTGGTCCTTTTGTTTTGCCAAGGATTTCATACAACTGACACCTGGCTGATACTGAATACTACAAGTGAGTCAGGAAAGCCACCATTGCTGTAAAATATCTGAATATCACCAAGTAGCCTTGCTTTTGTGCAGTCACCAAGAGAAGTCATCATTAACTTGTTAAAAAAAAGTCCCAGTGCTCATCTTATGAGAAGCCTAATAGATTTCTCAAATATTCTCTTTTACCTAGGTTACCATTTAAGTTCAAAATGCATATTTCTGTTACTTGAAAAATAAACTAAGTTAGCTCTCTAAGTACCCCACTGATATTTGGAGAGTTCAGGTCTCAGAAGGTCTCAGTGTGATCATTGGTCTTTCTAAGAAAATGAAAAAGAAGCTAGAGAGATGGTTGGGTCAGAAGAGTGCCTCCTGAGCAGGCTTAAGGACTCAAGTTAAGATCCCTAGCACCAACATTCCATGCATATGCCACTGCACCTGGTTTTTATGATAACTTAGGTAAAAGAGAACATTCTAGAAATCTATTAGGCTACTCAGGGTGAATATTTGTTCTGTGCCCTAGGAGCCCCTAACAAAAAAGGAATGCAAAGAATACTGAGGCTAATAGAGGTAGGAATATAATGTTCCTAGTATCCCTAGTTCCATTGACATACGGCTGGCCTGGATGGGGAGGCTTTGTTGGACATTAGTTTTGTGAAGTCTGCTGACTCACTTCCAGAGGCAGGGGTTTGGCTTCACAGGGGAGAGCACAAAGGTCCTCCTGTGAGGCACAGAAGAGATGATTATGAAGAGAATGCTCCTTTTTAGGAGTTTCATACATATGTTAAAAATACATGTGTACATAATACATACATATGTACATACACACATACTCACAATATATATAGTCACATACTTATAATATCTATATATTATAGATCTGATCCTAGATTTCTTTTCTCTAGGTTGTGGCCAGATGCCATGACTTTGAGCTTTGCTGTAGGTCCTTATGGAAAGCTCAGTTGTGAGAAATACAGTACTTAGGGGATTACTGGGAGGCTGTCAGGTCCTCCAAGTAGCTGCAAATCCACCCCTAGATTAACTCAGGTCATCGTGGAACCACATACTTGGCCTGCACTGTTTTGTTCCTTTAACTGCTTCTGCTGAGCAGGATGTAGAGGTTCAGCAACAAGGATGCTGTAAGAAGTCATATGAATGCTAAAAGTTGCTTAGTGTGCTTTTGAAAGTGTAGCACTAAGGTGTTATCAGCTACAGTCTACCATGCCTTTGCAAGAGAGAAAGAGAGACATTCCATGTAGACTGAAGTGATATGTAAATCTGCTTTTCTCAGGAACACTTGAATGATAGTCATTTCTTTTTCTTTTCTTTTCTTTTTTTTCTTTTTCATTTTTTCTTTCTTTCTTTCTTTTTTGCCCTGGGAGGGCTGGGCATGGGAAACAGGGCTTATATACACTGGGCAAGTAAGTGTTCTAACACTGAACTATATCCTCAGTCTGGACTTTGAACATTCTTATCTCACGAGATCCTTGTAATCGGTAATGTTTTCCTTTTAGCTTTGGCTGCCATAATGCTCTGAAGTGAATTTGGACCACAACAAGTGTACTTGAAAACCTGATGGCTGTGTTTAGCACATTCATTTTGCTTACAGTTTCAAAAACCAAATTACCTTGCTTTCTTCTTTGTGCTTCTTTTCATATCTATTTTGGGTCTTACTAAATTATCTTGTAATTTGTAAGATCTTTTAAACTTCCTTTGTAAGAATGAGATAGAATATAAGGAAACTAATTAAAGTGGCAAATATGAAACCACAGTGCTTTTTTTCTCTACCAAGCACTATGTTCTTATTTCTTGCCTGCACAGTAACTTCCGGCCTTGTTATCTGGGGTTCACATCTTCCTGTATCTTCCAGGCTTGTGAGATTCACCCTCCTCTCTGTCCTATGCGACCAGCAGCCACCGCATGACACCTAATCCTGTAGGTGATCCATAATCCACTTCATAGAACCTGATTTCTTCTCTGTGCCAAACCTGTATGTTCCCTCCTAGGAAGATGAATGGTAATTCTAGGTCTTTGCTTCACTTCCATACCCTCTTAAGCATCTTTTGCATAGTGCTTAGTGCTACCACTCAAGAAATTCTCATCAAAGAACTGAGAAATGCCTTAGCTTTCATTTCTTCCCTCTGTTTCTCCATATCTCACCCATTCCTGACTCTGACTGACCTTCTGTCTTAGGCACCTTTAAAGTTCCTCCCTCCCTCTCTATCTCCATTACTTGTTCATCTACCATTTCTATTCCAGATTATATCCTGCACAGCCCCACACCTGGCACATTCACCACACAGCCCTCAAAGTGCCATCTCTAAAGTACAAACTTAATAATAAAATATTCTTCTTAGGAGAAGAGTTGACATATCCAGGTAGAGATGGCACACATCTTTAATACCAGCACTTGGGAGGCAGAGGCAGATGTATTCTGTGTGTTTGAGGCTAGTCTGGTCTTCAGAGTGATTTCTAGGATAGCCAGAGCTGTTACACAGAGAAATCCTGAAATACTGCCTGGAAAAACCAAAGCAAACCTAACGAAACCACCACCACCACCACCACCACCAACAACAACAACAACAACAGAATTCTCCCTTAAATGTATGATGGGTCATCTTCATTGTCAACTTGGCTGGATTTAGCATCACCACGAAAACATGTCTAGGTGTTTCTATAAGAAATGTTTACCGGAAGAGAAAAAGAAAGACTCCCTTTCTGAATGTGGGCAGCACTGTTTCATGGGTTGGGGACCTGGACTGAAGAAGTAGGAAAAGCTGAGCACTTGTATCAGTCTCCCTGCCACTGGACCATGGATGCTGAGCACCTGTATCCATCTCCCTGCCACTGGACCATGGATACTGAGCACCTGTATCTGTCTCCCTGTCACTGGACCATGGATGCTGAGCACCTGTATCCATCTCTCTGCTGCTGAACATGGATGCAAAGTGAACAACTGTCTCATGCTTCTGCCTCCATGATTTTCCCATCATGATGGACCCTCAAACTGTGAACCAAATTCTTTAAACTGCCTTTGTCATATTTTGTGTCACAGCAATGAGAAAAGAAACACAGGCTGTAAAGAGATTTGTCCCTCCTTTTCATTGTCTGGAAACCTGCTGTCCTGCATTTAAACATTTAACTATTTTTGATTTGTTCTCATGATTTTTAAACATCAAGTTGGTAGTCTCTTAGCTATCTTGTGCTGAGATTGAGGAGATAAAGGGTCCTGCCCACCAATCCTATTAACTGCTCAGGAGTATTCTATCATTACTCATAACTTTTTGGCACTGCTACCTAGAGAAGTACAGCAACAAAGCAATAACAACAAAATCAACTAACCAAACAACCAAACCAAACCAAACCATAATGACCCTCCAAGCCAAAACATGCCCCCCAAAGAATCCAACACAAAACAAAATCAAAATAAAACAACAACTACAAAACAACAAAAACCAAGAACAAAACATTTGGATGGGAGCAAAGGAAGGCTACTAAAAATGTTAACTATGGGTGTTGGGTCTGAGCAACCCTGCGGTGTTTCTGAGTTTGAGTATCTTCAAGGCAATTTGAGGAAGGAAGAATGAGAGTCACTCCAGGGAGATGAACATGGGTTGTATGGTAACTTTTATTCTGGCTTAGGCACTGACTACACTCCAGCAAGTGAGCTATCTGGTGAAATGTTTTCATTCTGTTTGTGAACTATGAGGAACAGGTGGTGGAGGTTGGGGTTGGTGGACATGTGATGATGGTGATTTAGCGACTCATCTCATTATATCAGGATAAAACAGGATGATGATGCGAAAAATCATTTTGAAGTAGAACATTTGTAAATTCAATATCAAGCATTTGTGGAGCAAACATCTTAATAGATAATGGAGTGATCTATGTTCAAGACTATACAACATCATCCATAAGACACATTGAAGTGTATGATCATAAAATGTGTGGTGGTTTGAGTAAGAATGGCCCCATAGGCTCATATGTTTGAATGCTTGGTCATCAGGGAAAGGCCCTACTTGAACGGGTTGGAGGACGTGTGTCCATGGGTATAGGTTTTGGGGTTCCACAAGCCCATGCCCATCCCAGTGTCTCTCTTTTCTTGCTGCCTGCCAATCTGGATGTAGAATTCTCAGCTTCTTCTCCAGCAGCATGTCCGCCTGCATAACACTGTGCTTCTTGCCATGATAAAATGGGTTAAACCTTTGAACTGTAAGCAAGCCCCAGTTAAATGTTTTCATGTAGGAGAGTGCCATGGTCACAGGGTCTCTTCACAGCAGTAGAACATTGACTAAGACAGAAGTTGGTACCAGGGAACAGGGTATTGCTGTACATACCTGACCATGTTGTTTGCTGGCAGAATGTGGACTTTGAGACTTAGGATTAGGAATACAATTGAACACTTTAAGAGCGACATACTGGGCTACACTAGTAGAAGCAGAGAGGACTGCTGAGAGCAGTGTAGACTATGACAACTCACCTCAAGAGGTCTCAGAGGAGAAGAATATTAGTATGTGGCCTAGAGACTGTTCTCAGGATAGTTTGTCAAAGAATGTGGCTCTTAAGAGCACTCTGACATCAGACATGGAGATGCAGAATTTGGAGTTTGCCCTGCTGGTTTTCAGTCTTGCTTTGGTCAAGTATTTCCTCAGTCTGTTCCCTTTCCTCCATTTTGGAATGGTAATGAATATCCTGTGCCATTGTGATCTGCCTTTTTATTTGGTATTACAGAGGTTATAGTTATGAGATTTCCTTGAGTCTCAGAAGAGACTTTGGACGTTGAAGCAATCTTGAGGCTAAAAAGGCTATGGGAACTCTAACAGTTGAACTGAATGCATTTTTTTCCCATAATGATATGGCTACAAGCATATGGGAGCCAAGGTGTGTAATGTGGCAGTTTGAATAAGAAGAGCCGTCATCTGCTCATATATTTAAATACTCAGTCATGGGGAACAGCACTATATGAGAAGGATTAGAAGGCGTGGCTTTGATGGAGGAAGTATGTCATGCTGGTGTAGGCTTTGAGGTTTCAAAAGCCTAAGGCAGTCCCATTTCTCTTTCTCTCTTCCTGTTGTCTACAGACCCAAATGTAGAACTCTCAGCTATGTCTCCAGCACCATGTCTGCTTATACACTACCATGCTTCCCACCATGATGACAATGGACTAAACAGCTAAAACTGTAAGAAAGCCACAACTGAGTGTTTTCTTTTATAGAGCTGCTTTGGTCATGGTATCTCTTCACAGCAATAGAACACTGAGTAAGACAATGTGTTAAATTGGAAAAAACATTTTGAACTTATAACTTTGCTAAGAAATAATTTTTTTTCAACTCTATCAGCCCCTCAGGTGGTCCAGAGCACAGTCAATTTGGAAGTTTCTGGCTCAGGTGCACCAATCCCAGCTTCCTGGTATTGGCCCTTAGTTGGAGCCAAGGGTTCCTGGTGGTGACAGGACTTGATGTCCTGCCACAGGCAAGCAAGAGAATTCTGTGGCTGCTGGGGAAAGTGATTTTCCAAGGGATCAAGTAACACTGCATAGAACAAAGGCCCAGCTTTAAAGAAGTGAGTACATGAACCTCAAAATTGCATTTATTTAAAGAAAGCCAGATCTGAATGCTCACAAGTTCAGAACTGTACTCTAAAGTCAAAGATTTAATATGTGCAACAAGCCTAGTTATGATAGTAAAGGGAATGCATGAATTGAAGTGTATTTTCCTCACCAGGAGAGTATTGATACACACTGGTATTTTGTTGATCTTATTAATATTATATCTGCTCTTACACTGTAGCGACATGGTAGTGATTCACCATATGTCCCCAAATAGCACTGGATAAAATAACAGAAGTGATAAAGAGCAGTATAGCTGTCAGTGGTCAGTACCCACTGTCTCACATAAAAGTGACAAACACGGGGCAATACAGTTTAATTGGCACAATGAGCACTGTAACTGTGTAGAGGGAGAGGTTAGCAGGGTGTGGGTAAGATTTTTAATTGTCCAAATGTCCTATGGAGAAGAGGTAATTTTACCAACTCAATCTCTCATCTCCTAGGAAACAGAACCCCTGAATGGATTTGCTAATCATAATGAAGTAATTAGGAATATGAGATTTCCTAATAACGGTGACAAGCTGGGCCACTGAGGTGCAATGATGAGACAATGGTTCCTGCTGGCAAAGTGAAACTTATAAAACTTCAAAATGGAAAGTATGATTTCACAGTCTTACTTACATAATAAGGACAGTTTAGTTTCAAGGGTTAACCAGATGAACCAATCAACCAAGCAGCAAACCCAGAAGGCCAATAGATATCTGCCTCAGATACTGCAAGCTCAATAGATCAGACTAAGATTTGAGGGGTGGGGTGGGTTTTTTATGTCTAGTTACTAAAATTTTAGAAAGATGCAGGGTTTCACTTAGTGTCACTAGTACAAGAATATTTGTTTGATAAGTTCTTTATTCCTTAGAATAATTTGTAAGGGATTCATCTACTTCTTTAAGTGTTCCCTGAATTTATAAGCCTCTGACACTAGATTTGTAATTGTAATTATGTGGTTAAGAGAATTTAAATTAAAAAGTATGCATTCAGTGTCAGGATGTCTAGGAAAGTCTAATTTATTAAGTCAGGCATCAATTTATTACTTATGAAACAGTACTTGGTTAATTGTGAATTTTGAAGACTTGAAACTTTAATATTTAAAGAATGTTAGTTATTGTGTGGATGTATAAATGTTACTGGATGCAAGGCATAACCATGGTGAAAGTTCCCTCTGAGAATAAGAATCATGAAGGAGCCATCTTTCCTTCACCCTGTCACACATTGTTACTGATCTCTAATTTATTTCAGTTTTTTCTAGGGACTAGAAACATAGCGGTCAAGTAACTGGGCTTGTTGCTAGAGTCGGGCATGGTACGCACTGATGTGGGAAGATTTGTTAGATACTGCTTTACACAGAGCGAGGACACATTGTGTTTGGTGACACATTTTTGGGTGACTGAAAAAGAGATATTTGGAAGCCCCCACATGGATCAGAGGACCAACGGAAGGCACCAGGATGTGGGCCTTTGTCTGTAGGAAGAGGAGATGCTCTGTCCCAGGGGGCTTTGTGCTTGGAAATAGGCGGGTGTTCCCCCTGCTGACAACAGTCCTCAAGACCCTAGGCCAAAAGGTGTCAAAAGCTGGCTCTGTGAAGAAACACATGTCAAAGCTGCCCTGGAGATGAGCCCTAGGGAAATGTCTTGGGTGTGGCTCCTGCAATTCAGACACTCTTGGTTTAAAAACCCAGAGGTCTGGGCTGAGGCCACTCCCTTCTCCCCTTCTCCTACCCCCTTGTTTCTCTCTGTCTTTGTCTTTCTTTTAAGATTGGATAGAATGATAATTTAGTGAATTAAAATCTAGCTCTTTGACTCCTGGCTGTCTTTATTTTAACCAAGTAGGGCTGTTACCTGGCCTTTTACAAGTCTGAAGCTCCCTACCTCATGCTGGAAGGGACATGGACTCCCATTGTCTCAATCCCAGCTAAACATGTGGCCACTTTGTTCTCTTTCAAGCTAGGGGATCTGACCAGAAAGTTCCCTCATTGCCGAGGAGGCCTTCCTCGTGACCTGTTGTCCGGACAGAGCCTTCCTCAGCTAACCTCCAGAAGCCTGAAGAAAACTCTGTGACCAGATTCTCAGCCTTGTTTTGATGGATGGGTGGTATCTTCAAAATAGGTCTTATGTTCACTATTCAGGCTGAATTATAACTGCACTTGCAAGTCTCCATAATTATTATAATCTTTATATTTATGTAGCTATTAATAAGCATATATGATCTTAATCTTACTACAGTTTTTAAAATGTTTCCCCTGTATTTGTACAAGTTCTAGAAGCCCAAGGAATGTCAGACGTACTTCAAGAAAAGTGAGATGTGCATCAATTTAACAAAAGTAAGTTGAAGGTTTAACTAAATTTAAGGCTTTGTTGAAATGAAAGCCTAGATAGATTTTCC
The DNA here is from genome assembly GCA_907169655.1 of Acomys percivali. NCBI lineage: Eukaryota > Metazoa > Chordata > Mammalia > Rodentia > Muridae > Acomys > Acomys percivali. Next base: position 99,548,324 of record OU015742.1, read on the forward strand.
TAAGGTACTTACCAACCTTGAGTGATTAGGGATTGTCAATAGTAGCTGCAGCCTTATGAGAGAGCTCTGTAGAGAGCCAGCATTTGTACTGAATATGGTGGGTCTTAACACAATGTCTGCATGCACCTTTAGTTGTGTTCTAAGAAGCCACGGCAGCCAGTATTTAACCATATGTGGCTAAAAGCCTGCCCAGTATCTTTTCTCTGTAGTGAGGTCCTTGGAGTCTATCTCCTTCTCAGTGCTGGGAAGTGAAGCTTAGCCTTGCACATGTTCAGAATGTGCTTCATCAATGAACTATACTGAGCTGTATTCCCAGCTATGTTCCAGGCCTTGTTATTTGATCACAAAGCTGATCCTTTTTATAACCATATAGCAAACTACCATAAACAGAAAACTGCCCTGCTTCAGGCCACAACATTTCAGATGGGATTAGTGGGGAGAGAATCATCATCTTCAAACCTTGTAATTAGAATCTGATATGAGTACTGGTTTATTTGTGAGGAGTTATTCAAAACTCTTTCAAGGAAGAAAAAGAGTTTGCCTTTGCACCACTTCGCATTGCTTGGCTGCTCATCATTCCACTTCAAGATGCTCCTAGAGAGAAACACTCCAGAAAATGCTGCATGGTTCCTGCTTCTGTGGTTGTGGTTACTTTTGCTGGATTGCTAGTTTGCTTTTTAATGGGTCTGCTGGAATCCTGATGATGAAGAGTGGAATGTCCTCAAGGAACTGAGTCTCAAAGGGTCTCCTTCTCCTGTCCTTATTAACCCTCTTTCTCTCCTATCTAGGGAAGGTGGGTTAGAAGTGAGATAGAAACATTAAAGAACCCCCCAAATAAAGCAGGTTTAAAAGATCAGAGCCTACAGGTGGTGCCTATATGTGACTTAGGCATAATGTATAATTTAATTCCTAATGCCGTAGAGGAAACTGCAGGTTTTGAAGGTATAAAAATACTCTTTCAGGGTATTAGCAAAATGATATCTACTGTCGCAGGGTTCTGTCCTGCCTTGCACCCAGAGAGAAGTTTTGGTTTTGTTTCATTGTCTTCCTGTATTCCATTTCTAAAAAGGTTGGAAAAATTACTGAACAACTAGAACAGTTACTAGTTGATAAGGAGGGACCTGGAAAAGAAAAAGTGGATGACATAGGAAAATCAGAAGGTTCACTCAATTCCTTTTGGAAAAGATTGAAGTTAGCTATACAAAAAGACAGGTTGCGGTAAAGGTTGAAGTACTTGAAAAACAAAATCTGCCAGAGAGAGGAGAGAGTCCAGTCCTGGTGCCTGAGGCAGGAATTTCCTGCAGGATGAAACAGGGAAGCCTACTAGGCTGGAAGGAAGATGGCTACTTAGCCCTGCTTCATAAACTTTTGCTGCCAGGTGCTTGGGACCCCTGAATGAAGCAAGGGGCTGGGAAGATCAGGAGGCTGTACAGAGCAAAAGGGTTCATAATGAGCCAAATGTACTGCCTGAAGAATTGCCTGGGACTACACAGGCACTTTCAGCGTTCCCAGTATTTGTACAGTGTATATCTCCCTCTTAATGGTGGTGGTAATGATTATGATAAGATGACATGTCTCCCAATAGAAATGTTAGACTTAAAGCGTTTTAAAGTCTATTGTGTTCTACAGAATGCATTCCCCATTTGTTAAACAAACATTATGTAACTGGACTGTGCAACATAGACTTATTCCCCAAGATAGGATGGATTGGTGTCAGCTGTGCTAGAAACTGGTCAGCAGTTACAGTGGTTGTCGTGGTGGAGAGATGAATCCATAACAATAGAACAACATAATATAGCAAGGGGGATAAATGTTGTTAAATATCAACTGCTTGGTGAAGGGCGTTATGCTGACCTACAAGAACAAATCCAATCTGATGATGTTGGAATAGAACAGTGTCTTGCTGCAGCTTTAAGAGCCTGGGATATGGTTGAGGAGGTAGAGAAAAGATCTACTTAATTTACTAAGGTAACATAAGGCCCTGGAGAAAGCTTCACAGACTTTTTACAGAGATTGACTTCAGCTGTAAGTGAGCAATATCACACCCCAATGTCAAACAGGAGTTGATACAGGCCTTGACCTTTGAAAATGCAATTTTAGAGAGTAGTTAGACCATTAAAAGCACAAACAATAGATGAAGGGATAAAGACACAACTGATATTGCCTCTCAGGAGCACCATGCCATAGCTAGAGGTCTCAGATATCAAAACGTCTTGTGCTTTAATTGCTGTGAATTTGTCCATTTACAAAGAAATTGTAAGGTTAAGAGCTCCAGACACCAAAATAACAGGTGCATTAACTCTGGAGAATATGATGTTTAGAGAAGAGAACAAGCAGATTCTGTCTGTAATGCTATACCAAAGCTTTCAGTATTTTGTAGCTGCTGTGGAAAGGAAAAAAAATTTGCATAGGGACTGCAAGTCTAAGAGAGACATAGCAGGCAATCTCGTGTCATTGGGAAATGATAGGAGTGGACTGTCAGCTCAAGGCCCCTCAAGAAACAATATGAGCCGTCTTTCGTTGGCCAGCTAGGAGATAGCGAGTAGGCAAGAAGATGATCTTATGTATGCTAAAAAGGCAAGGCAACTTTGGACCTGGACACAGATAAATCTCTTACACTGTCCCCCAAAGTTTAATGGTTCAAAATAACCACTGGCGTTTACGGTCTTTTACTTTCAAGAACAGTAGAAATAGTCTTGGGAAGAAGTGGATTAATTTCTCAAGGATTTACTGTTCATGTGGTCATTATAGGTGGGGACTGTGCCTGGCGTGGTGGTGCATGCCTTTAATCCCAGTGCTTGGGAGGCAGAGGCAGGGGGATCACTGTGAGTTCAAGTCCAGCCTGATCTACAAAGTGAGTCCAGGATGGCCAAGGCTACACAGAGAAACCCTGTGTCGAAAAACCAAAAACCAAAACAAAACAAATAAGAGGGGATTGCAAGAAAGAAATTAAAATCATGCATATGTAAAAAAGAGTATGTAAATTAATGGAGGGGATAGAATTGATCAGCTGCTACTGTTTCCTTACAAAGGCAAAGCCACTCTAGTAGAAAAAAACAGGTGCATTTGGAAGTGCTGGAAACTGTGTGTTCTGTTAAATAGTGGTTAATGATCAGAGACTCAAGTTGACAGAACAAATGAATGGTTTTGAAATAGAAGGTTTGGTAGATACAGGAGCTGATGTCATTATCCTTTCCCCAAACTCTTGGAATCCTCACTGGCCACTTCAGAAGGTTTATACAGTTTATAGGAATTGGTAAATTATCTCAAATATGACAAAGTGGATTGTGGTGGATTGAATGTGTGGAACCAGAAGGCAAACAAGGAAGTTGAAAGCCTATGTGGCTGAGATATCCATGAGTTTATGGTGATGGGAATCTGCTACAACAAATTAATACTTTGCAATTCCAGAAACAGCCAATGATGAAATTAGGGGTGACCTGAGAGATACTCCTGGGGAAGGTACTGTTACACATAACCAAGAACAATCACAAGCTGTGACCATTTTCCAAACACAGGAAACCATAGAGATTGAGTTTCCAAATCTATAAGAAGGTCTATTGCTGAGATACCAACAGCCCTACCTCTAAAATGGATATCAAAGAGAACCAAAACAACAGAAAAAATTCAGGCACTTGAACAACTGGTACAAGAGCAACTGGAGCTCAACACACAGAAGAGCCCAGCAGCCCATGACTTTTCCCCCTGTGATTGTTGTAAAAAAGAAATCAGGAGTATGGATGATGGTAATGGATTTAATAGCAATGAAAAGAGTAATTCAACCAATGGATACTTTATAGCCTGGCATTCCTTAACCTTCTTTGTTACCTAGGGCATGGCTTATAATAGTAATTGAGTTAAAGAGTGTTTTAAAAATAATATTTTTGCTTGAGAAGTACAGAGAAAGGTTTGCTTTCTCTATACTTACTCTGAACAACAGTGGTTCAGTAAAGAGATGCCATTGGAAGGAACTTCCACAGGGAATGTTAAGTAGTCCAACTTTATATCAACACTTTGTGCAATAATTGTTACCAATAATTCATAGGCAATTTTTTCAATCTATTATTTACCATGGATAATATTTTGTTGGCTGATTCTGATACAGACCATTTTATTTAAGGAAACACAAAGAATTATGCCATATAAAGAGGAGATTCAATTATCTATTTGGGCTATAAAATAACTCAACAGAAAATTTGACCACAAAAGGTACAGATCCATAGAGACCACTGGCAAACCATTAATAATTTTCAAAAATTAATGGGAAATATTAACTGGTTAGGGCCTACAGTTAGTAATTTGTTTAAAACATTACAGAGAGATCCAGATTTAAACAGTCCAAGGTGTCTAATGTCTGAAACATAAAAAGTGCTAAGGTAGACCAAAGACTGAAAGATGCATATGTGGATTGAACTGATCCTAAACTTGATTGTGTTTTGGTTATTTTGTCTTCAACTCATTCTCCTATGGGGCTTACTATGCAAAGGGAAGATCAAATCATGGAATGGATTTTCTTAGCACATAAACAAAGTAAAAAATTGAAGACATAAATAGAAAAAATTCTGAATTAATGATAAAAGATAGAATAAGATGGCGTCAACTGTCAGGAACAGACCTGGCTGAAATTGAAGTACCTCTTACTAATGCTGATACTATGTCACTGTGGGTAATCAATGAAGATTGGCAAAGATCTTGTAAAAATTACTTGGGAGTAATTAATAACAAATACCAGAAAAGCAAATGTATATAGTTTATAAAAATAACTAATTGGATTCTTCCACATTCCAGATTCCAGAGGCACCAACATTCTATACTGATGCCAACAAGATGGGAATGGCAGGTTATAAGTTTGATAAAGTAACCAAGGTGATCAAAAGCCCATATACCTCAGCTCAAAATTCAGAATTGTATGCAACCTTATGGTGCTTTTAGATTTTCCTGAATCTCTTAATGTAATTTCTGACTTTCAATATGTAGAAAGAGTTGTTTTGCACATAGAAACTACTAAGTTTACTCCTGATAACTCAGAATTGACTTTGTAATTATGCAATTGCAACAGGCTATCAGAAGTAGAAACTATGTCATATATTACTCAAATTTGGTCTCATACATGTTTGCCAGTCCCATTGGCACAAGGAAATGAGGAAATTGACTAACTACTAATAGGAAATGTGTTAGAAGCCTCAAAATTTTATAAAAACATCATGTTAATGGTAAACCTTTAAAGAAAAAATTCTCTATCACTTGGAAACAAGCCAAGGAAGTTAAAAAACAAACACTGCACATGTTCTAGGTATAACCAGATTCCATTACCTGCTGGAAGTAACTTCAGGGGTACCAAAACGAATGGAGTCTGGCAGATGGATGTGTTTTGTTTTGCAGAATTCAGAAAACAAAGGTACATACACCATACCACTGATACATACTCAGGGTTTCAATGGGCAATTGCTTTAAGTTCTGAAAAGGTGTACTGTATAATTATTCATGTATTAGAAATAATGGCAATTTTGAGGATACCTTTATAAATTAAGGCTGACCATGCTCCCACATATATATCCAATAAGATGAAGCAATTCTTTCCATATTATAATGTAAAGCACATTATGGGTATACCACACAATACTACAGGATAAGCATTTGTAGAAAGAGATAATCATACCGTAAGAGAGATGCATATTAAACAAAAAGGAAGAGTAAATACTCACCGGGACAGACTAAATAATCCTTTGTTAACTTTAAATCTTCTTAATGTTGGTAAAAAAAGGAACAGCAGCAGCCGAGAGACACTGGGATATAGAAAAAAAATCTTAGGAACTAGGAGGGACAATATATTAAAAGGATGTGCTGACAATAAAATGGAAACCTGCAATTATTTTGAGATGGGAACATGGTTATGATTATGTATCTACAGGGAGTGAAAAAAATATGGTCACTAACAAAACTTGTAAAGATTAGATTTGACCAGGGAAGACCTCCTACTATCTGAGCCATGAATGTCATCATATGGCAACTGAATCTTATTGGACCTAGTCCTCATGACATGCCATCCTTTCATATAACATGGATAGAAATTTAGATCATAGTTCAAACAGACTTATAAAGTTGATAGATACCACCTGCTAAAACATAGAGCAGAAAATTGTCTTTAGTTGAATTGTGTACCTTACACACACACACACACACACACACACACACACACACACACGTATAAATGTATAAATGTACCTATACTAGTACTTTAAAATTTTTTTTTCAGAGCAAAAGTCCAGATAACAGCAGCAGCAGCAGCAGCAGCAGCAACAACAACAACAAGACAAGTAGCCCAGGTGATCCTACCTCACAGATGGCCTTAATAACTATTTTCTTGAAAATCTGAACCCAAGACAATCTGAAAATGACTAGCTAAATTGTCCAACATCACAGATAATTCCAATCAGGACTTCAGCTAATGTCTGTACTTTCTTAATATGCAGATAAACCTCAAAATGGCTAGCCCAAATGATTGATTCTACAGCAATCTTTTCCAGCACTTGGACAATATCCTAATTTTCTGAGGATATCCAAAAATATTTTTTTACCTCCATACAGCAAAAAGTAATTTTAAGAACATGATGTCCCCATTCCAAATAGGTGCGCTGGGTGTTTTTGGTGGGTTAGTGATGTTGTTATTAGTTATGGGGGTTGGTTATAAGTTAGTAAAGGTTAGATTCAAGAATTATGTTCTTTCTCCCCTCTATCCTTCTTTCTCTTTTCTTTTTCTCTCCTATCTATTGTTATGGGAATGAAGGAAAAAAGGGAATGATAAAAGGGTGTGGGGGAAATATAGGATTATAAGATAAAAGTTGATTATTGAATCTACTAGCCTCAAATATTTTACATTGGTATTGTATATTGATAGAAATTTAAGATTATTTTGTTCAACATTTGTTAAATGTATTGTACATATGCTTTGCTTAATGTATTGCACTTATTGTACACATTTAAAAATGTGATGTAAATTTCTAGTCTTATGAAAGCTAACTATTGTAAATTGTTCAGGATGATTGGAAATGCAAGTTAGTAATTAGTCACCTATAAATATTTTCACTTGTAGTCTTGTTAGATACTAGCTTAGTTAATTATAGAAATAAGCTTTATTTAGTTTTTTGTATATATTTTCAAGGTTAACCAGATCGTATATCGCTAAAAACAAGCAATTTTGTCTATTTAGCAATAACGAGATAGATATGATTATGCACTACATAATGGTAAATAGATAGATGGTCTTCAAGCACTTCAGAGATCTACAGAATATGGTGTTGAACAATGTTTTAATGATAAAGAGCTTTTCTGACAGAGAGACATATCTGTTTCTGGCAATACCTCCAATCTACTTCAATGGAGAGGATGGGCTTCAAAGAAACAAATGTGGCAAGAGAGCAACTGGGCAAAAACTGTTCTTATCTTGACTGCCGATAGCAGGCTCTGTCCAAACTATGAACAAACATGACACTGGGAAATTGACTGTCCAATTTTGCAGACTAGGTAGGCCAGTCCTTCAAAATTCCTGCTTCACAGAAAAGTCTATCAGATACTAGGCTGGTAGGCTGAAGATTTGAGGCCACAATGACACAGAGAAACCTTTCATGACTGTCCAGGCAGTCAACTGTCTCTGTTATGTCTGTACCTTTGGAAGCTGCTTGCCTGCACTTCCTACATATTAGATAATATTTCCTTCTCAAGTCTCTGATAGGTTTGAAGAATAGGTAGTCATAATTTTACTACAATTAAGCTTGTTTAAGATCTAAAAGCATGTTTTTAGGTTAACAGATGTACTTTATGATAAGTAAATGATTTAGGAAAACTCTGGACACTAGGATAAGACTCACTAGATTAGGACAGATAGTGTAATACTTTCTTTAAGATTGTCAAATACAAATGGACTGGACTTTGTAAATGTAATTTTACCTATTAATTCTCATAATTATTCTTATTGTGTATAGTTTATTAATGTTATATAAAAGGGTATTTTTTAAAAAAACAAAATGAGGGATGTGTAGTGGATATAAACATGTTTTTGTTTTGATCCCAAGTGTGGGATGTGAAACTGCCTCATACGAGAGTGTCTGATGTTTATCCATTGGAGACTGACTTGTGAGAGGGTGTGTGATGTTTGTCCACTAGAAAGGGAACTACCTTGAGTGGGAGCATGGTCTTTGACAGCTGAAAAACATCCTGTACAGACTATGGATGGGTATATAAATAGCCCCAAACCAAAAAGAGTTTGCCTTTGCATCACTTCGCATTGCTTGGCTGCTCATCATTTTGCTTCGAGATGCTCCTAGAGAGAAACACTCCAGAGAATGCTTCAAGGTTCCTGCTGCTGTGGTTGTGGTCACTTTTGCTGGATTGCTGGATGGAAGAGTGGAATTTCCCCAAGGAACTGAGTCAATAAGGGTCTACCTCTCCTGTCCCTATTAATCCTCTTTCTCTCTCATCTAGGGTAGGTGGGTTGGAAGCGAGGTAGAAGCATTCAAGAACCTCAAGTGAAGTAGTTTCAAAATGATCAAAGCGTACAGGAGACACTGTTTTCACTCCCAGGAAAAGGAGGTGGGCAGGCTGCTTTAAGCACTCCCCACTATAGGAGAGCCCAGTGCTGTCATGGCTCCTGCCCCTGAGAGTATAGAAATCTCAGCCTCCACATGGCCTGGTTGTTCAATAAAGAGGCCGGAAAGCCACTGGAGCCCCCAAAGTGCAGCACTGTTCCTTCAGCTTCTGCATGGCTTATCCGTCACACTGCTCTGCCTATGGAATTTGCCAACAAACAGGTATCATGGCCCACCATTTCTGTAATTTCCCCATACTATGACCCCCTTAAGAGATTCATGCCTTGTCTTGGCAAGTGTTCTCTGTGTCCCTGGTTCTGTTTCTGTGTCCTGCACACTTGTTCTCCATAGTGACTATTCCAGGGGACGTGTGCTTGCCAGAGGGGCTGTCTACATACAAAGTGACTATCCTGGCCCAGAGATCTGACTCTGCATTATGCTTTCTTTGCCTTTGGTTCTTTGAGTGTTCTTCCTTTATAGAAACCAGATGGTCCTGGCCAGTCCTTTAGAGTATCCCAGGCAGCTGAAGTTACTAGATAATTAGAGCCAGCATTGCGTATGGTTGAGACTCAAAGGAGTTAGGGATACAAAGATTCATTTACTCTAACTCAAAGAGAAAAAGAATTAAAGATAAAATACACATATATACAGTCTTCTAGTCTTTTAGATATTGAGATATATCTTGGTGAACAATAAGTCTTCAAGGAATATTAGGGTCCCGGGGTGGGGGGGAAGAGAGACAGAGATTATGTAGAGCAATCAGAGAAAGCCTCAGTCAAAGGGCATAACCTTGGGGACTGCATGGAAGGAGACTCTCTAGACAGAAGAGCAAGCAGAGAGCTTTGGGGTGGGAGCATGCCAGGAATGCTGGAGGCTAGTATGCTAGTGAGAGAGGAGGGCAGCAATGGCGAGCTGGTCTTTTGTGAGGACCTTGTCTTTCTTGCAATGAGCTGAAGGAAATCCCATGATTGGAGATGACACTGACTCAGTATACAACTTATGGCTCATGTCACTCAGAGATGAGGAAACAGGTGCCATGGCAAGACTAACGGGGAGCAACCTGCTGTACCTGGGGGGATCTGAGAAAAGCCTGATCCTGGAAGTATGAGTTTTCCTCTGTCACAGGCAGAGAGACTATCAGGAATAAAGTCTGAGATGTGTGGCACTGTGACATCTTCAGAGAATGTACACAGTTGTTTTGGTTCAAGATGTCTGTACTGAGTGGGATCTGAGAGTTCCCATTTGGGCAGCAGGTACCAGATTATGAGGATCCTCAGGTAGTGACATAATATGGATAAATTTAATTCTACAGACATGGAAAATAATGGGAGATTTTTCAAGTAGGAAGAATGAATTAGTCATGGGTAGAATAAAAATGGTTCTGGGCAGCTGAGGTAAGCCAGGCATGGGCATTCCTTTTTTTTTCCCTCTGTGTAGCCTTGGCTGCCCTGGAATTCACTCTGTAGAGTAGGCTGGCCTTGAATTCAGAGATCCACCTGCCTCTGGCTCCCGAGTGCTGGGATTAAAGGCGTGTGCCACCATGCCCAGCTAGCATAGGCACTTTTTTCTTAACTTCAGTTTCCATATCATCTGTTGCTGGACAGGCTTCAGATGTAGAGAAAGGAGAACTGAGATGGGATCACCATCTGTCATAATCTGAACTCTCCTGACCTGTAAAGTAGGCATTTGAGTTGCATTATCAACTTTGTCAGGTTGTTATGGGGAACACATGAGATAATGTATATGATGCAGCACTGTACCCTAAAGGAGCACACAGCATCCCTATTTCTATAACTCCATGACCCAAACATGGGATAAGTGGCGTCCGTTATAAAACTAGGCAGCAGGCCAAAGTAGAAAGTGTGGTGAAAGATCTGAACATCACTTTGAATCTTGGCCTTGTCAGATGCTGGATGTGTGACCTTGGGCCCTGTGAGAGCTCAGTGCTCTCACATTTAAAGTGGATTATACTCCTTTAGATTGGTGTGAAATTGGAGACTTTGTGCAGGGTCTGGAGGAGAAGATCAGTGGCAGGTGTTTGCTATTTTCTGAGAGTGATGTCCGCGAACACATGATCACACAGATACAAAGCCTTCCTGTGTGCCCAGAGCTGCAGGGCAGGGCTGCTGGTGCTGGTAGCTTACACCATCTGAGCTTTTTAACATCAAGGGAAGTTTTGACCTGATTCTTTACCTTCCCTGGTCATAGTTGGGCACACAGAGGAAGGGGAGCCAATGGGTTGCCAAGGTACCAGGGTTGTGGCTGGTGGTGTGCCCTTGTGAGCTAACTGAACACCACCTTCTATGGCCATTGACTCAGACAGGCCAATAGGAAATGGAGACTGAAGCAGTTCATGTAAGTAGCTCATAATTTCCTGCTGCCGTGGAGGGAAGGCTTATTCTGTCTGAATTTAATAGAACAATCATCCTGAGTGATTGAATTCTCCAGGAAACCTCCTCATGGCCTTCCTCCGTTTTGTTTCATAGCACACGGCTTCACATTTAAACAAGGGAAAGAGAGGGATTGCTGTCCAGCTGCAATTTCTCATTTGGCTGGCGGCCAGCCACTTCCTCAGGATTTGACGGAATATGATCTCTCATTTAACTGGTTTTCTAAAAACCGCCCCTGCGCCAGCCTGAAGTGAACCAGACCCCTGTGCAATCATCATCTTGGCCGAAGTTTCGCACCTACAGTTCTTCCCTCAGATTATTTAGTGTGGTCACAGTGGATGCTGAGAAAAACAAGCAGAAGACAAGATACTTGCCAAGCTGAGGCAGGACGTGCTGCTGTTTCCAACAGGGCTGCCTGACTTCTGCCTTTTATCACCCTCCACAGTCATTAGTCCTTCATTCAGTCTATAAATAATTAAACACCTTGAACGGTGCACAGTGAAAACAGTATCATCTGTGGTCTCTTTCTGCAGGGAACTTACAGTCTAGTTGAAAAGATAAGGTGAAGACAAATAAGTGGGTTGTGGAGCCAGAGCACACAAGTGCATGGCAAATATGGAAGGACTGAAAACAAGGCAAGAGGCTTTTGCTTGAAATAATTTCATGGAGCAGTTGTAATGGCTTGAGTAGGAAAAGGAAAGAATGGGGTGTGTAGAGACTTATTTTGATGAGTGGGGTAGGTGGGCATTCTGAGCCCCAGCGATGGGTGCTTACGGAAGCGGTGATCTGACTTACTCTTTAAAGTAGAATTGAAATAAGCAATCTGTAGTGCAACAACAACAATACAAAGGTTTGAATGTTTCTACAGGGGCCACAGGGAGGAAGGTGGAGAAAGAAACGAGTGTGGGTTTGAGAATGAAGTTGGAAGATGAATAGAAAGGCTGGGATTTTCTGAAGGTCTTTGAGAACCCCCAGCTCAGCTTCTAGAGGTGTTGCCTTCAAGGTCTTTTATTCCATGGCTTTGAAAGAGGTATCATTGGGGACACTTTTTTTTGTGTGTGTGACCAGACATCTCCTTCCTTCTTAGCCATGGCACTAATACCATTTGAGTGCAGCCACACCCCATCTTTAGTCTCCTTAGTGTCATAGCACCACAAGGAGAGAGCTGGAGCCTGGGGTGTCCAATCTCCTGTTTTTTTTTTTAATAGATGAGGACACTGGTTCACAGAGAGGTGAACTGGCTTGCCTAAGGCCTAACAAGTACTTAGAAATAGATCTAAACTTATGTATCTGGATTCTGAAGCTGGTGGTCTTCCCAGACTACAACCATACTAATAATATAAAAGCCAAAATATGGTTCCAATTGTTGCAGCGAGGACTGACCATCTGTCTGCTCACTCACTTCTTACTGTTCAAACAAATCTACTTTTCTCACTTTTCCTCGTCTGTGACCATGGGGCTGGTGATGGAACACAGGTGGAACATGAATGCGCACTCTCAGGCTTAGCTACAGAGACCCCGTTGCCTAAGCTGCTTCTTCTTCCCCTATTTGATACCTAGACATTGGCAGCCATAGAAACTTTAGAAGCAATGTGCTAAAAACAACAGTGCAACTGATATCCCCAAGTCTTGAATCGTTTCCTAGAGAAAATAGTCCAGCCCTACCCTCTCTTATCTCCTGTCAAGAATTATATTGTCTTAAGCTACTGAGATTTGTGAGTTCATTTGATCTAGAAGATAATAGAATCTTAATTTGATGTTATAACTTTAAATCTAGGGAGATAGATTTCAGAGAGATAAGCTGAAGAACTTAAGATGTGTTTCCAGTAGTTGGTGTCATTGTGGACTTGGATTTGATTTTTGCCCTAGAAATGTGGAGGAAATGACTTTGGAAAAGGACCTAGGTTACTATTGTCATTCAGAAACTGTCAGGGCTGGTCTATGTTGCCCAGACCTTGTGTATGTATGATTGGAAGCCTTCCTGGTTTTCTATCATGTGACTCTTCCAAGTGGTCTATAAGGTCAGAAGGCACTGATATTGGAGAGGGGGGTGATGCAGACAACCAGAAAACCTGAGGTAGAAGAAGGAGAAGGAGAGAGGGAGGGAGGGAAGGAGGAAGGGAGGGAAGGAAGGGGGGAGGGAGGGAAGGAGAGAGAGAGAGAGAGAGAGAGAGAGAGAGAGAGAGAGAGAGAGAGAGAGAGAGAGAGAGAGATACCTTACCATTGGAGGCATAAGTCAGGAGATCCCATTTCGCGAGCCCCCAAAAGGACTCCAGAGTCTCTTGAAGGAACAATTTTAACTTTAGTTAGGACAAGAGTAAGTTGCCATTTCAAGGCCCCAGTGAGTCTCAGGAGAGCTTCTGAGTCCTGATTCCACCTTAGGGATGTTCTGACTCTAGGGAGGTAAAGGGAGGTGAGGCCAGATTCTCTTTCTCAAGGCAGCAGGCCATAGGCTTCTGATTGGTAAATAAATAGAAGTCTTAATTATAAATGAAGACAGGAGAGGATTCATACATTAGAATGTAATTCTATTTTCTCCACTGGGCCTATGTTTTATTACTTAAAATGAGCAAATCAGAGAGAATTTTCATCCAGCAGCAGACCTAAATCCACCCCAGATGACAAAGTTTTCAAAGGCCATGGGAAAATATAAAGATGTTTCATTCATCAAGTGACATTTCCTTAATGTGATGCCAGCACGTTCCACGCAGCCTGGTAGTCCTGGGGTGGGAGGAAGGGATGCGCTCCAAGGAGACAGACAGGGGACCAGCATAAAGCAAACACCCGAGAGAAATGACATTAGCAGTGGAACCTAAAAGAGGAAGCAGATAGTAAGGTGAGGAGTGCCATGGGAAACACAGCAGTGATGCGAAGGAGACCTTTTCAAGTGTGGAGTGACAGGAATGTGAGACATAAGAGGATGCTGAAGCCAGCAAAGGAAGCCACGTGTGGTTCCGGGGAAACAATGGATGAACTGCTGAAAAAGCAAAAAACCAAAAGAGATGACAACAACATCAACTAGGGCTGGAGAGGTGGCTCAGGGGTTAAGAGAACTGGCTGCTCATCCAAAGGTCCTGAGTTCAAGTCCCAGCACCCACGTAGTGAGATCTGGTGGCCTCTTCTGGCGTACTGTCAGAAGACTGTATACGTAATTTTTTATTTTTATTTTATTTTATTATTATTTTTTTAAAGACTAAACAAGAAAGAAAAAAAAAGACTAGATGAACCTGAGGGTCCATGGGAACCTTGGGGATATTTCCCACAAGAGTGACACAGTCAGAGCTGCATCAGGGAACCCGCTTTAGACACTGAAAAGCATTGATTAGAACGTGAACTGGGCAGACTGGGAGGCAGGTGGAAGACAGCTGGGTATTTGGGTTCTGAGTATTCTTGCCAGGCAGGTGCAGGCTGCTTAGGTTCATCCCGGGCCATGGATTGGTCTAGGAGGAGAACTGGAAGGGTGGAGAACATTGGATTCTGACATTTTCCACTCTGTCCTCTGGGAACAGCAGCTCCTATACATAATAGCGGTTGGAAAGCTGTAGTCCGTGGGCCAAACCAGTTTCCTGTCTATGTATGTTTCAGAAGATATAAATAATTTTACATTTTAAGTGATTAAAAACATATTTTTAGCCTAGTGTGGTAGTGTACCCCTTTAATCCCAGCACTCAGGGAGGCAGAGACAGGCAGATCGCTGTGAGTTCGAGGCCAACCTGGTCTACAAAGCAAGTCTAGGATAGCCCAGGCTGCATAGAGAAAACCTATCTTGGAAAAAAAGAAAAAGCAACAACAACAACAACAACAACAACAACAACCCTTATAGTTTATGAGAATTGTATAAAGTTCAAATTTATGCTTATATTATTATTGGTATACAATATGCAATTGTGTATGTCTTTCTGTGGACTTGGGATGCTTATTGTTTTATTTTTCCCTTTTTTGTATCTTCTTCTTCTTCTTCTTCTTCTTCTTCTTCTTCTTCTTCTTCTTCTTCTTCTTCTTCTTCTTCTTCTTCTTCTTAATCCAGATTACATCCCGATTGTTAGCACCTCACTTGTATCTTCCCATTCTCCCCCTTTGTCTTTCGCCCTCTTTCCCTCCCCTAAACCTCTGACAGAAGGGGAGCTCCTCCTCCACCATATGACCACAGCCTATCAGGTCTCATCCAGACAGCCTGCTTCCCCTTCCTCATTTCAATTGAGGCAAAACTGAGTAGTTGTGATGGAGACCGGCGGTCCACAAAGAGTAACATATTTACTATCTGGGCCTTTATTGAAAGCTGGCTGGTTACTACCCATGGCTAGAAATTACATCAAAGGACCTGAAAGGAAGGAGTGTATTAGGAGGTAGGCAAGGAATGTTCTGCTAGTGGTATAACGAACAAAGAAGTATTTTGAAAAAAGTGAAAAAAAATTGCAGGAAGACTGACTGGGCAGTCAGCATAGACTTCCACCTTCCATGTTGTTCTGTGACGTCATGTGGGTACAATCAGGAGAATGAGATGAGCGGCTGGTGTAGACTGCGGAAGAAGATTTCCTCTTCTTTTTCCTACAGTAAACAGTGATAGCCTGACACACACCAGTCTGCCGAATCGCCAGGATAGTGAACCTGACCAGCAGTAAGATAGAATCTGGTCTCTGCCACAGTAAAATGTTACCCGAGAGAAAATATATAGGCTCCCATTTGCTTAAACCATTGTGGTGTTTGTTTCTGTTGCTCTCAGCTGCTCTGTTCTTGCCATCTATTTTTGTTCTACCAATGATGTGAGGAGTCATCCAGGATCCAAAACAAGCTACTTTGTGAGCTTTGGCCCCTGTGCCCAGGAATCTGGCTTCTGCTGTGTTAGAAGTCTTGGTAGCTAAAGGCAGAATTTGTTCATCAGTGACAGCAATGGATTCATGGCACAGAAGCTGAGAGACCACTCACTTTACCAGCGAGCAGGGATAGGTGGTTATGGAGTTGGCTTGGGTGGCTCCTTACTTACCAAGGAGAGGACAGGTGGTCACTACTTACAGTGAGTGACTTTGAGGAAGCTGTGCTCAGTGGTCACCATTAACATGGAAGAGCTGTCTAGGAATACAAGAAAGGCCACTGAGGACTACGCTGAGGACTGCAACCCTGGGAGCATTACTAGTTCTGTCAGAAGTTCTAATCAGGTCTTAAGAACTTGCAGTAAATATTAGATATGATGCGGCGACCAAATACCAACACAGTTTCACAGCCAGACAGAGATTGTATGGTAAAGCCCCTGCTTCCACCTTCTGCATATTATATAATATGTTGATGCTTCCTTTCCTTTTTTTAATTTCCTTTTGGGGTTATTTGCTTATCCCCCATTTTATCCATTAATGAATATCATACAGATAAGTGTAACAGTAGGTCTGGTGTTTTGTATTTAACTGCCAATTATTTTCCCCACTGAGGTCTGTTTGCTGTCTTTAATGAGCAGATACTCATGTGTCAAAATGATGTTTGTAATCCTTGCCTCCAAGTTATCCCTGATTGGCTGAATAAATGCCTATACACCTGGGCAAAACAGAGTGAGGAGGTCTGGCCAGTGTTTTTGGGCTTCCAGGAGAGAAGGATCTTGGGTAGGAGAAAAGGGTACAGCAGGAGGAGGAAGGAGCAGAATTGCCATGGCATAGAAAGAGCCACTTGGGCCAGGAGTAAGAACTCTAAACTTCTGCATAGAAACAAGTGGCCCAGATGAACAGCATAAGCAAATATTTTGGGATTGTGGATGGGAATTAGCCCAAGTAGAAATCATTAAAGTAGATGGCTTGAGATGGGGGTGGGAGATAATGGAAGGTAGTTTAGGAGGTTAATATCTGCCCAGCCCCAGGTAAAATAAGGTTTATTCTTAAATACAACAGGTGTCTGTGTCTTTTATTGATTATTATAGTGAGTTAGATAATGTTACCATAATAATTATAGGTTTAATAGTAAATTTATTAGATTTTTTATAGTTACAACAACATATAAGACTAAGAATAAGATGGAATTTTACAGGAGAGAGAGAGAGAGAGAGAGAGAGAGAGAGAGAGAGAGAGAGAGAGAGAGAGAGA
>OU015742.1:99566893-99577414 GCA_907169655.1 Acomys percivali
CCCCCCAGTTTCTGCTTTTAAAACCCCAGACTTCTGAGACAACCTGGAAGTATTTTAAAGGAAGTAAAAAGAGACTTGTGGAAGACTGGCTGATTAGAGAGACCTGGAGAGGGCAAAGGTTTTCCTCACACTGGAGGAAGGCTTCCAGATTTCTTAAGAGGCTCCTCTTGTTTATGGGTAGCTGGGACTAGACCCTGCACCCTTGTATAACCTTGTAGAATCTGCAACCTTGTAGAAGCCTAGAGAAGAACAGCTGGAGGATGGGCAGCTCCCGGTGGGATGCCCAGCCCAACCCAGTGCCCCAGATGATGATAGAGTGAGCCCTGGATATAAAGGCATGTGACAGCAGGACAGTGCCTGTCAAAGCATGTGTGTGTGTGTGTGTGTGTGTGTGTGTGTGATATGACTCTCCTTGGATTGAGAAAGCACTAAAGGTCACTGGTGTCAAGGGCCCTGCCAGTTGAGTAGGATGGAAATCCAGAATGAAAGTTAGTTTACAGCCATGAAAATGTGCTCAATTTCTTGAACCATCTGAGCCTGCCCCACTTGTGAAGCTTCTTAACATTGTCTACCACAAAAAAGACACCCTAAGGTACAAGGATTGTCTTTAAGCGACTTACTGGAGAAACCTTTTTGTAAAACAATTCCTTACAAGGTGCATAGCCATCCCTGTAAAGGTATCTTTTTATTCATATTATTCATTGCTTGCCCTGCCTTCTCCTCCTCAGGCCTATTCCGTATTCTCCCTGCTCCATCAGTGTCTGAGTGGGCTGACATTCATAGACTACCTGACTTCTGCTTGGGATCAATAGGAGGGTACCAACAGGAGACAGAGACTTGGACTCCATCCTTGCTAGATACCAACATGGCCAGGAGACCACAGCTCCTGTTGTTGCTTCTCTGTCACCAGGATGTAGCGATACCACTTTGCTCCTTGCCTTTCAGGCTGCAGGGTAGGAACAGGCTGCCTCCTCCTGTGGCTAGAATTGGCAGCCAAATACTCATGTTGGTCCCTTAGCCCTGCACATCCTTCTGAAGGCAGCCTTCCACAATTACATCCTCTTCTTCAGAATGAGATTGTTTTTCTCTAGGACCTTGACTGATAACGTAAGCAAGATTATTCTTTTGGTTGTTTTCCCAGCAACAGAAATGGTTACAGTGATCTGGTCACGCTGTCCGGCATGCATTCCGCTAGCCCCTCTATGCCTATCAGTAGGGATGCAGGCTGCCTGGGCCTCTGGGTCAGTCTGTGGCTGCCTGTCACTGTGTGCTATTATTTGGTTAAAGACAGAGATGTGTAGTGGGGACCCGACAAAGTACTGACATGTGTCTGCCCAGGGTTCAAGTTGCATTTCTAGCCATGATATCACTTTTGATTTAAATAATTTCTCTGATGTTTATTTTTTTATCTGGGACATGTGCTTATGTCAGAATTCACTGCCTGGCCTGTGTGGGAGGACAGCTGAGGCCATGAAGAGAGCTGAGCGCATCTGTTTCAGCTCTGAGGATGTGAATGTGGGCATCAGCTGACTCTGTATCTTGTTCTAAGATGAAAAGATGCAGGTAGCATCATCCTGAAAGTGACTACCGCAGAGTGGGATCAGCTTTTGTCTTACCTGCACAGGACAAAAACTTCCAGAAACTGAGTGTATTGGGCCCTCAGCAGTCACCTCCTCAGTATGACTTTGGGGTGTGTGGGTAAAATCATATCACCTCTGACTGAATAAATTATAATAAATAAAATATACATTAAAAAATCTGGGCCGAGGAAGGAGGGTGCCGCAGAGACTGATGCACCAAGGACCATGCATGGTGAGGACCTAGACACTCTGCTCAGATGTAGTAGATAGGCCGCACAATCTCCTTGTGAGTCCCACAATATGAGGAGTAGGGACTACCTCTGGCATGCACTCTTGACCCGCCAACATTGATCACTTCCCCCTGGCAGGGCAACCTTGGCAGGCCACAGAGGAAGAAGATACAGGTAGTACAGATGAGACTTGATAGGCTGAGATCAGGTATCAGGGGAGGAGGGCTCCTCTTTCTAAGGACTAGGGGAGGGAGGGAGAGGAGATGAGGGAAAGAGGGTGGGAGAGAGAGGAGATGAGGGAAAGAGGGTGGCATCAGGAGGTGATGAGGGAGGCGGCAACAATCTGGATGTAAATAATTCAAATTGCAGAAAAAGCAGGTAATTTATGTTGGCAATCCCACTACATGGGAATAGCTCTGAGATTGGCTGAGACATGAATGTCTATGCATACACAACGCTTCTTGTTGGATACAGAATCCATACAGAATGAATATTTACAGATGTCTTTCTTTGGCTCATGCAAAGAGCAGAGACCCAACCTTAACTGTTCTGTGCATCCTGCACACCTCATATATTTATAATTTTAGGACTGTATAACGCTTGTGAGAAATTGTATGTTTTCATAACAAAAGAACCAGACACTACCATTGCATCAGACCTGGCAGAATTCATTCCTTCCAGTATACTGGACACTGACATCCTGTATCCTTCATGTTCCAGCACCAAGAGCTTCAGTTGCTGTTCCTCATCAGAGCGGGACAGCTCCCAGGACATCTTTGAAGAAAGCTTTGGTTCCAATTGGTCCAGTATTTCAGACTGTCCCACACAGACTTTTATCAAGCCTGGAATTTCTCAACATTTAGAAACTGGATCACAAATGCTATTCCTAGCTTGTTTAACAATTTTTTCCCAATTTTTTTCCTTTTCTTTTTTTAATTAATTTATTCTTGTTACATCTCAATGGTTATCCCATCCCTTGTATCCTCCCATTCTTCCCTCCCTCCCATTTTCCCCTTATTCCCCTCCTCCTGTTCCTGAGGGGGATTACCTCCCCCCTGTATATGCTCATAGGGTATCAAGTCTCTTCTCGGTGACCTGCTGTCCTTCCTCTAAGTGCCACCAGGTCTCCCCCTCCAGGGGACATGGTCAAATGTGAGGCACCAGAGTATGTGAGAAAGTCATATCCCACTCTCCACTCAAGTGTGGAGACTGTTCTGACCATTGGCTAGATCTGGGTAGGGGTTTAAAGTTTACTGCTTGTATTGTCCTTGGGTGGTGCCTTAGTTTGAGCGGGACCCCTTGGCCAAAATCTGCCTATCATAATGTTCTACTTGTAGGTTTGGGCCTCTACAAATCAGCCAGAAGAAACCTTAAGAGAACAATGCCCCATTTCCCTTAAGGGGTTTGGGTAAGTCTTTGGTTGCTTTCTTTGGCTATAGATGTTTATTTTCATTGGGAGTTGGTTATAAGTTACCATGGTCTTATTCAGAGACAAAACGAGGTTGGACTAAGAGATGTTTCTCTTTTCCTTTATCTTTCTTTCTTAGGTTTGGAGATAGGGTTGAAAAGAAAGAAGGGGGAATATAGAAATATATAGGGATGATAGGACAAAAAGTAGATTATTGAATCTACTTCTCAACTTAAGGGCGTAATTGTTTCTCATAAGGTTATTTTTAATTCATTGGTATAGAATTATGTATATTGATAAAAATAAGTTTATTTTTGATACATTCATGTAGAATTAAAATTTAAGATTACTTTTTACACACACACACACTCTCTCTCTTTCTCTCTCTCTATCTCTCTATCTATGCTCTAATATGAGGTATTGTACCCATACAACTCAAGTAGAATATAAGGTTTACCTCTAATACCTTGAAGGTGCTATTGCAGGCTGTTTAGGATAAGTAAGTCATACAAGTTAATTGTTAGGTGATCAAATCATGGTCATGCCAAATACTAGTCTTTTTTTTTTTCTTGAGACAAGGTTTCTTTGTGTAGTGTGGCTGTACTGGACTCACTTTGTAGATGAGGTTGGCCTTGAACTCACAGAGATCCATCTGCCTCTGCCTCCCTGAGTGTTGGGATACTAGTCTATTTTTTATCACAAGAATACATCTTAGGTTTAACATAGATATGATTCTATAGGTATAGGTAAAATAGATAAGGACTTCAAAAGCCTCAGAGACCTATAGAATATGGCATTTAAAGATGTTTTTTTTATTATTTTAAAGCTTTTTTTTGACAACAAGACAGGTTAACTCCTGGCAACACCCAGACTACCTCAAAGAAGATGATAAGCATCAAAGAACCTCCTTATGGAGAAAGTTTCAAATGTGGCAAACAAGCCCCTGGGCAAAATGTCCTCATTTCAACCACAGATAGAATTCTGCCTAAAAATGGGAAAGCTTGGATGCAGGCAGAGTTGATAGCCAAACTCTGACAAGACATACTAAGCAAGTCCTCAATAGCTCCTGCCTCACAAGTATGTATGGGCCAGAAGGCTGAAGATGATGCTTTAATATTATGGAGAATTTTGGGTGACTGCTCAGGCAGCAAACTGTCTCTGTCATATTTTTTGGTTTGGAAACTGCTATTCTGCATTTCCTGTTTACTCAGGTAATTAATTTTATTTCTTTTCAAATCTCTGATAGGGTTAAAGACCAGATGCTTTAGTATTACAAATAAGCTTAGATGTTTTGGGGTTGAGATGCTTTTAGGTCTAGATAGATGTTTTAAGTTGATAGAGATGAGATACGATAGATATTGATGCACATTTAGAATTTTAGACTTACTAAGATAGGAAAGGATGTTTTTGTCAAGGTTGCCAAATATAAATAGCCAAAACACTACGAATGTAACATTTATATAATTCCTGATTATTTCATGGTTTTTCTTGCTGTATGTAGTTTGTTATATGTGTGTGTGTAATAATATAAATGTGTATATATAAAAAAAGAGAAAAAAATGTAAAAAAAGAAAGAAAGAAGAAATGCCTGCAGAGTGTCCTGGGGTAAGTGGTATCCATCTCAAGTTCAATGTCTGTCTCCTGGCGGATGTGATAGGCTCCTGCATCCCCTGTGCTGTCTCCACAGTCCATCAATAGCCCTTCCTCCTAGGCTAACTGCCTTTTAAAGGAAGTCATTATTACTATGGTGGCTTCACTGAGCTGGGGGTGGGGGGAGCGACTGGCTTTGTTGAAGAGAGCAGAACTTGGAGGTGAGTTAGGGTTTCCTCGGTTCGTAGGACCTCAGTTCTTTCATCCATCATATCTTTCCTACAAGAGTGGGCCAGAGGAGGCCACAATCCAGTCCTCAGTTATCCTTTTGTTTTTCTTACACACTCTAGCAAGGGCCGTTGTACCAGCCACAGATACTTTTTCACTGAAATAGCATTTGACAACAAATCTTTTATAAGTAATGGCATTGACATTATATCTCTGTTAGAGTAATTTACTCCTCACAGTAACTCTGACTTAGTTTGTTCTACACTATGGGTCATTTTAATCTTCCTTCCCGTTATTATTGATGAGGGCTCTTGGAAAAAGATTAGAAGATTGGTTTAAAATTATCCCCAGTGAATTTAAAACAATAACAAGGTTGTGAATACAGATTAAAGCAAATTAAGGGCTGCTATGGATGCATTAGCAGATGATTGCTTGATGAATTGGGAGCATAATGCCAGCACTATTGGCAAGACTTGCCTTTTCCATCCCTCAAACTGTCCTGAAGATTTGCCGGCCCCTGGCCCTGCTCCCTTCCTGATGCTCATCTCTGCCTTTGGTCCTCTTTTCACATTCTTCCCTTTTCCTGCCATGCTTTCCCTATACAGAGTTTTAAAGGATGCCTCACTATGAAGGGTTCCTAGAGTCCTTGGTGTAAAGGGTCCCTTTCTTTAGAGGTCTTCTTCTGCTTTCAATTGTCAGGCCAACATTATCTATAACAATACCCATTAGTTTTCTCTTTGAGGAGGGGTTTCTAGTAGTTTCTCAAGATACTAAGAGTTATTTATAAGAAATATGGGTTTGGTTACTAAGCAACCATTCCTTGGGAGGGTTGAATTAAAAGTAAAGTTATGGCTTTCTTTTTCTGTCTGTCTTTCTTTCTTTCTTCCTTTCTTTCTTTCTCCTTTTTAGGATTTCCCAAAGCTTTTAATATA
This sequence comes from Acomys percivali, assembly GCA_907169655.1. NCBI lineage: Eukaryota > Metazoa > Chordata > Mammalia > Rodentia > Muridae > Acomys > Acomys percivali. Next base: position 99,572,862 of record OU015742.1, read on the forward strand.
ATAATATATTTGGTGAATTTCCCAATAGAAAACATTATATTCATTTTTCCCCCAACTACTGGGATACTTAATATAGGACATGAGAGGAGAATGAGGAAAACATCGACTTTGAAAATGTGGCAGTCACTTGTCTGGAGCTTATAAATACTGAGCTGTTTGAAACTGGCTGGTTCCAGTGAGGCTTCAAGCTGCTCACATCTCACATGTACAGCTAGTTTATGGACTCAGAATCCTTTTAGAGGAAGTTTGTCCATAGTCACTGGAGTATATGCCTGTGGTACTCTAGGCTCAATTCTTTGTCTCTCACAATCTCTAAGAAACTGTCCAAGTTAGTGCATCACTGCTTCTCTGCTTGGGTAGAGTCTTATGCCAGACATGTCAAAGAGCCATGGAAAGGGAATGAATTGGATGCCTTTTGTCCTGTAATATTCTCAATGGTACTAGCTTTGGAACTATTTTTTCCTAGAGGAGTGGTTCTCAACCAGTTCGTCGTGACGTTTTTGGAGGTTGAACGATCCTTTCACAGGGGTTGGATATCAGATATCTACATTATTATTCATAACAGTAGCCAAATTACAGTTATGAAGTAGCAACAAAAATAATTTTATGATTTTCTGACACAAAGAACTGTATTAAAGGGTCACAGCATTAGAAAGGTTTAGAACCACCCGTTTAGAGCATGGAGGAGGTATCATCTGGGAGAGAATTTTAGCTGGGGAGAATCTGGGAGGCAGTGTAATGAGTAATGGTTATTCAATATAGTCCATCTCATGAACACCACATATGTGCGGGTATGTGAGTGTATGTGCATGTGTGCGCACACATGCACGTGAGCTCACACACGCATGCACACGCACACACACACACACACACACACCACCACCACCACCACCACTACCACCACCATCACCACTATTTTTCTTCTATGTTCATTTCCAAAGATACCACATTTAATATGAACTAACCCTGAGCACTACAACTATGAAGGCAGCCCCCTTCTCCCCTTCACATGGGAAGCAACATAACATCGTGGCAGGTAGCACATGCTGAACCTCAGCTGCCACAGAACCTTATAGGGTAGCATCCATGGTCTTCTAGATATTGGCTTAAAGTGACAGATGTCAGCCTGGGATGAGTCTGTGCATCTTTGTCCCATGCTGTGATGCACCCTTGTCTGTCACTTAGTGCATATATTGACTGTTTAGCTTCTAGATTAGTGTGTCCCTTTCATGCCTCTGTGAGAGTGCTGCTGACAGCATAACCAAGCAAATGTAAGGAATTGCCTCTGGGTTTGAGGAACTGGAGATGAATCATACTGCAGCTGGTCTTGTAGATGAGTGTTTTTTTGAAGTGTGCAGATGGGTCAATCTATGCTTTATTCCATGTGGCCCCTTCTGACAGTAGGGAACATCCTTCCAGACAAAACCAGATGCATTCTGCTAGCCTTGGTTTTCACAACAAAGTCAGTGCTCAAGCTTTGTAAAAACAAGTTTTCTATTAGCATTGCCTGTAGAGCATTGGAGAAGGTGGTACATGGATTTGATTTCATGGAGGAGCTCCAAGCTCTATTGTGGAGTGAAACAGTCACCATTCAATCTGCCTGTCTCTGCCTTCATGGCTCAATATGTTACTTAGTGGTAGGGTGGATGAACTACTATCATGGGTGGATAAATGGAGGAGGAGACCAGGAAAGCTGGCTAGGGCAGGAGAAGCCAGTATCCCAGGCTAAGGGAAGCAAAGGCATTTTGGCTATCACTTACCTACTCTGGGTAACGTTTTGTCCATTGGGTCTAGTTTATGAGTGCAGGCAAATCAAAACTCAACTTTACATTTTTACCTATACATGATTTAAGTGCTAGTGGTTCTGGCCGAGTCTTTGGGCTAAATGTATGTCTGAATATATGTCCTTTATAAGCCAGATAGCGTATTTGAGTGTGAACTCAGTGGGGGCTTAGATAGGTTAGAGACTGCAATTTGATTTCATCACTACTAAGTGTTTGCTCTTAGACTTAATTTTTTATGAGCTTCTACTGGGCTCAGCATTCTTGTCTGTATATATAGTGAAGATAATAACACTAGCTCCTGAAACTTCCTTGCGTATCAGATGATACGTGTAGATGATGCACAGGAAGATTTAGACAGATTACGTCATCTCCCTTGTTTTTAATAGTCTTCTATCTCTTTTCTAATTAGAATATAGAAAATTTGCCACTATAACAAACTAGTTGAAATTAAGGTAGCACACACATCTGTTTCCCCTAACATCTGCCTCTGGTCTCCCCACTTCTTGACACTCCCTTTTATTTAAGCAGAGAATAAAATACTTCTTCAGAAATGATGAAGAGATAGTTGTAACTGAGTTGAAGCTCCAAGTCCTGTCTGCTAGTTTTTATTTTCTTCTTGTTCCTTATCTTTCACTTATGGCTGATTCCATCCTGTTTGCCCTGACTTTAAAATTGCCCTCTTATAGATCCTAAGTAGCTAGCAAGTCCCAGGAACCTTCTTGTCTCTGCCTCCCTTGTGATTAGATTCTAGGTGCACTCAGGGCATTTTATTCTTTGTGTAGGTGCTAGAGATCCAAACCCAGGTGACCCCTGCTCACACACCTTTAAGGTGTTGGTTCTCTCCTATTTTTTTATTTTTTATTTTTATTTTATTAATTTATTCTTGTTACATCTCAATGGTTATCCCATCCCTTGTATCCTCCCATTCCTCCCTCCCTCCCATTTTCCCCTTATTCCCCTCCCCTATGAAAGAAGCACATAGAGTGGAACTCTTTCTCTCCTATTTTTATGTGGCTTCTCAAATCAAGCTGAAGTCACCAGGCTTGGGAAGCAATAAACACATGCTATATTTTCTCTTTTCTAGTGTGTGTGTGTGTGTGTGTGTGTGTGTGTGTGTGTGTGTGTGTGTATGTGTGTGTTGTGTGTGTGTGTCTGTCTGTCTGTGTGATGAGAGGTACCAGTAGTATGAGTGTATTGGGGGACAGTTAATATCACTTTGCCAGATGTGATGTCCTCACTCTCAGATCTATGTTTGTTTTTATTCATTTTGAGGCGAGAGCTAGCACCTGCCCCTAAGTGTATCACAGCAATTTTGTTTCTTTAATTGTAGTTCCCCGAGGGCTCAGGTTTTCCCACTAAGTGCCTGCCAATTACATCACCTACTAATTAATGTCAAGAGAGGCTTATCAGGTGAACCTGTTGGTGAGTTCCTGGTCTTGTCACACAGAAGGGGGCTTTCCTCTACAGGAGCAGATGGGCTAATCGTCACGGCATCCAAGAAAGGCAATACCTTCACCATCGACATCTTTTCTAAACATGGAGTCCACACAGAAGCGAGGCCTCTGGAATGGGACCAGATTAGAGCTTCCCCATGGAAGGAGCTAGGGGAGCCTGGACTTGAGGTCCCACGGCAGACTGGCTACTTCTAGTGCATATGCTGTGCAGTGGGTGCTTATACCATGCGAGAGTCAGGCTCACAGGCGTCAGGTGGGTCTTGGCCTTACTGAATGCTGGGAGAGGAGCTTCGGCAGGAGAAGCAAATCTGGCATGGTGGCCTTGGACCTTGACCAGCGTAGTTTTGCACTTTCAGAGCTTAATAGGGGTGGCATGGAAAGGAGTGCCTGGGCCACGATCAAAACTCTCTTGCTCCTGAGATTCTGTCTCTTGGGGTGGTTGTAACCCATTCTCCCACCCTCTCCCCCCAGAAATCTCTTAGGCTTTCCTTGGGCCTATATGTGGGAGATCTCTTGGATATCTTTTAAATTTTCAGTTTCCTGGGACCCATCACCAGTGACTGACTCAGCAGGCCAAGGTTGACCTTTCAAGAGCAGCATGCCAACTCTCAAGCAAGAGTCTGTAGATGTCACTTGACGATGGCCGCTTTAGAATGTTATACAAAATCTACAGTTGGATTTTGTTTGCCTTTATCTAAAGGGGAACAAATAATGCTTTCTGAAGACTGTCTACACTTGCCATTGGTAACTGTTGGCTAAATACAAACTGGCTTTGGACTTTCTGACTGCATTAGGAGTATAAGCCAGGACCTGAAGCTGATGTGGAGAAGCAGTGACTTGAATTTGCCAGTGCACACTTGTGGAGGTACACATACCTCATACCACAGTACTTATCCGTGGGATCATTGCCTTTCTGGAATTAGAACTTGCCTTTATGAGCTGGTAATAGCAGCTGCTGCTCCTGAGCCTGGATTGGGATGAGCAGCGAGAAGAGTTAATGTTTTCTGTCTGTGTCTTTATTGATGCAATATTATGTTTCCTCTCCCACAAACCCTACAGTCCTATGCAATACTTTAGCCCAATAAAGATACAAGTAGTATGCACAAAACTCAAGTCCATGTGGATTAGAGACCTCAACATAAAACCGGAGACATTAAATCGGTTAGAGGAAAAAGTGGGGAAGAGCCTGGAACACATTGGCACAGGAGACAACTTCCTGAACAGAACACCAACAGCCCAGGCCTTAAGGTCAACAATTAACATATGGGACCTCATGAGGCTGAGAAGTTTCTGTAAGGCAGGAGACACTGTCAAC
>OU015742.1:99582414-99600558 GCA_907169655.1 Acomys percivali
TCTCTCTCTCTCTCTCTCTCTCTCCCTTTCTCCCCCTCCCTCCCTTCCCCTCTCTTTCATTTGATTCAGGATCTCTCAATGTGCCCCTGGCTGCCCTATAATTCTTGATTCAGATTTCAGATTCATTTCTTGATTCATATTTCAGAAAATAAAATGTTTTGTAGAGCCTACTGACCAGCCTACAACAAGTCAGTTGTCTTTGGATTATGAATTCAATATCTGGCCCCATCAACTATGGCCAGTTTGTGTGTGTGTGTGTGTGTGTGTGTGTGTGTGTGTGTGTGTAGAGCATAGCTCCCTGGGCAGTCTTACTAGATCATGTAGGGACTAGAACTGACAGTTGTAATATAGAAGACTGAGGGTGTAGGCACTTTGGTGGTCCTCATGGGAGTTGGGAATTTGACAATGGAAGAGAAGGAAAGAGAAAAGAGAATGTTAAGGTCAATGACTCTGGAGGCATGCATCCAGATTTATGAGAAGGTGCTGCTTAAAGCAGAGAGGAGACCATGTTGTGAGAGATGAGTTAAGATTGGCAGATGTCTCTCCATAATGAAAGCCTGGCTCAGCCTGACTTGCCTTTCCAGACCTGTACATTCTCACATTTCCTTGCACCGAGATCCTTAGTATTACCTAAGATGAGGCTGCAATTTTCTAATACTCCTACTATAGTTTTGTACAATACAGGCTTCTCTGGTGTTTTAAACCCTGAAGGAAAATGGTGAGAGTGGACTGGGCTTCCCTATTGCTTTATTCTAGCATCTTTCCAAGAAATGGCATGCCTGGAAGGATGCAGAGAGTTAGCATGGAAGGTGGCACCTGGTTACATATCTAAGGATACCACCCAGATTTGATGTTGAAAATATGCATTGAACTAGCGGAAGCTCACTAGAGGCCATGGCAAGAGCTACTTTCAATGCCTGTTCAGCTTTAGACAGAGAAGTACCCTCTAGAACTTTGTCACTGAAGTCTTCTTTAAGTGTCAGGAAGCCAGAGGCACCTTCTGTCCTATCATGGACACAGACTGAGCGGGTTCAATTCCAGCATCTCACTGTGGGCTACAGCGCTTGGCCTCTCCTCTTCTGTCAACTTAGTTTACCTTAAGCTGGTTGCCAAGCTTTCTCTGAGGAAACAAAGCTGGGTGAATGAATGCCTTAGCTTGCAAATCTATCTTGCGAGCAGCAGCTCTGGATACCACATGGTTATTCTCCTTCTTCCTGGTAGCGTGTGTCTACAGGTTAGCTCTGTATCTCCTTCCATCCTGTGGGCCCTTCCCATGAGCATTGCAGAACTCAGGAGCCAGGGAAGGAAGAAGCAGTTCGGATTTCTCCTAGAACGTGAGCAGATTTAAATGCAGAGCCATGTGGTGGTGCTGCGACTACAGAAGACACTGTCTGCTGAAAGTCCACGGAGGGGCTGGGGGCTCACAAGCAATCAGACAGTTGTATCAGTGACAGTTCCCACAAGCCGAGGATGCGGATGGCAGAGCCAGGACAGCAGAGCCAGTCTGTCATTTGAAAGACACCAGCCAAACCTGTGTTTTTCTCTTCGAATCCCAGGACTGCAATAGGGAAAGCCTTCTCGTGCTAACACTCCTCCCGCTGAGCCTCCGCTAAGGAAGGGAAATGGGGCTATTTGGCCAGCATTTTCCTTAGCAATTGCAAGAATGATTCTAGACTTCCCTAAATATGAACTGTCCCTCCCCCCACGCCTCTGGTTTAAATTGTGGGGCACAGAAAGAGTTGTTGGCAGGGAAAAGAGATTCTGATATGATAGGGACTCTGAAGAGGCAAGGGTCTTTTAACCTGCGGACTGCAGTGAGCCTTGATCTGTGGTGAGCAATGGTCCTCAATTTTGAGACTGCTCTCCACGAGGAGCCGTGCTGCTTTAGCCCCCTCTTGCAGTTTATGGTCCAAAGCCGCACTCCTCCCGTGATGAGTTCATGTCAGTTTCTTGCAACTGGGTCCTGCTGCTTTTCTCATGATCACTATTGAAGGAGTTGCATGATTACTTCATGTAGGTCATGACTCTGCGTGACTCAATTTGTGTTCCTGAGACCGAGACTGACCAGTCTCCACTCCTAGCAAGTGCTAAGGTCTTCTGGGATCTGTTTAGCCTACGCGTCTCCTACAGCTTTCTCACTCATTCCAAATTGTCACTGTCCCCACGTTATCCTCACGTCTGTTCCTCTGCCTGCGCCAGCCCACCTCATACTATTCCAGTCTTCAGAGTCTGCCTCAGATCTTATCTGTGACTGAATCCTCCCCCAACACTTCCTTTTTCCTTGTCTTGAGTTTTTAAAAAGCTCAGAAGTTTGAGGCAAATGTTATTATTTTTAAATTTCAATAAGAATATTAAGAAAAATATGTGAATACACTCAAAGTAAGATTTTTGTGTGTGTGTGTGTGTGTTGTATGGTGATTTTTTTCCCCCAGAGCAAAAATGAAGATAATTCATGAATGTTATTCCTCAGAATATTTTGGAGGCAGCAATCCATCTCGGGCTGTTTGTGCTCAAATTAGGAGAATGAAGGCATTTAGAGATACTGCTAATGGCCTCTTCTCAAACCTTGGATCTAGACAGTAGAAAGCAGTTGTCTCTGGATGGTTTGGTCTCCCAGGTACCAATTATAATGGGACTTTCTTGTACAGGTCACAAATAATTATATGGAGACCTTTTGTATTTATTATGAAAGCTTGGCCTTAGCTGCTTAGGTTTATTCCCAACTATTAGCTCTCCTGCTCCTCCTCCTCCAAGACAGGGTTTCTCTGTGTAGCCTTGTCTGTCTTAGACTCACTTTGTAGACCAGGCTGGTCTCAGTCTCACAGAGATCCACCTGCCTCTGTCTCCCAGAGTGCTGAGGTTACAGGTGTGCACCATCATGCCCGGCGGCTCTTAGCTTAAATTATCCCATTTATACAAATTTTCAACGTCACCTCATTACCTCTCAAGCTTAGTCCCCGCAGTGTTTCTTCCTTTGTGTCAACCTGATTCTTTCCCAGAGTTCCTTTCTCTGCCTGGAAGTCCCACCTTCCATTCCTGCCTCTGCCATTGGCCGTTCAGCTATTATTATTATTATCATTATTATTAATTATTAATTTATATTACGTCTCAATTGTAATCCCTTGTTCTTATCTTCCTGTTCCCAATGTCCATCCCTCTTCTGACCTATTCCCTTCCCCTAAACTTCTGTTCAGTGGTGTAAAGTTGCTAGTATGTGATCTTTCTAATTTCTTTATAAAGTCACTTAGTGCTATGATATTTACTCTTAGCACTGCTTTCATTGAGTCCCATAAGTTTAGGTATGTTGTGCCTTCATTTCATTGAATTATAGGAAGTTTTTAATTTCTCTTTTTATTTTGTCCCTTACCCAGAGGTCATTGAGTAGGGAGTTGTTCAGTTTCCATGATTTTTTAAGCTTTCTGTTGTTTCTGTTTTTGTTCCATTCAAACAATAATCCATGATGGTCTGATAAGATGGAAGGGATTATTTTTTATCATTTTGTATCTGTTGAGGTTTGATTTGTGACAAAATAAATGCTTAATTTTGGAGACAGTCCCATGAGGTGCTGAGAAGAAGGTGTATTCTTTTGTGTTTGGGTGAAAAGTTCTGTATAAACCAATTAGGTCCCTTTGATCCATGGCTCTATTATTTTCATTATTTCTCCATTTAGTTTCTTCCTCAATGATCTATCTATTGGTTAAAGTGGGGTGTTGAAGTTTCCCACTATTAATGTGTGGAGTTAGATGTGTAATTTAAGCTTTAGCAATGAATTTGGGTGCTCCTGAATTTGGGGCATAGATGTTCAGAATTGAAATGACATCTTGGTGTATTTTTTCCTTGATGAATAAGAAGTGTCCTTCCCCATCTCTCTTGATTAGTTTTGGTTGAAAGTCTATTTTATTAGATACTAAAATAGCTACTCCATCTTGTTTCTTGGGTCTGTTTACTTGGAATACCTTTTTCTAGACATTCACTCTAAGGTAATGTTTATCTTTATTTGTGAGGTGTGTTTCTTGCATGCAGTAGAATGATGGGCCTTTTTTTTTTTCACATCCGTTCTCTTAGCTTGTGTCTCTTTATTGGGGAGTTGAGGCCATTGATGTTGAGAGATATTAATGACTAGTGCTTATTGGTTCTTATTTTTTGATGTTGGTAGTGGTTTTGTGTGTGTGCTTCCTTTCTTTTAGTTTTGCAGATGTGGGGTTATGTATTTACTTTATTTTCCCAGGTAAGTTACCCACCTTGGTTTGGCGTTTTCCTTCTAGCATCTTCTATAGGGCTGGATTTGTGGTTAGGTACTCTTTAAACTTGGTTTTGTCATGGAATACTTTGGTTTCTCTATCTTGATGATTGAAAGTTTTGCTGGGTACAGAAGTCTGGGTTGGCATCTGTGTTCTCTTAGTGTCTGTATGATCTCTGTCCAGGCCCTTCTGGCTTTCATAGTCCCTGTTGAGAAGTCAGGTGTAATTATGATAGGTTTGCCTTTATATGTGACTTGGTCTTTTTCTCTTGCAGCTTTTAATATTCTTTCTTTGTTCTGTATGGTTAGTGTTTTGATTTTTATGTGGCAGGAGGATGTTCTTTTCTGGCCCATTAAATTTGGAGTTCTGTAGGCTTGTATATTTATGGACATTTCTTTCTTTAGGTTAGGGAGGTTTTCTTCTATGATTTTGTTGAAAATATTTTCTGGGCCTTGAAGCTGGGAGTCTTCTTTTTATTCTATCCCTATTATTCTTAGATTTGGTCTTTTCATAGTGTCCCAGATTTCTTGGATGTTCTATGTCAAGAGCTTTTTAGATTTACCATTTTCTCTGACTTTTTCTCTCTATTGATTTCTTCAGTCATATCTTCTACCTGTGAGATTCCATTTTCCATCTCTTGTGTTCTTTTGGTGATGCTTATGTCTGTAGTTCCTTTCTTTCCTCTTCCTTAAGTTTTCTTTTTCCAGGATTGTCCTGGATTTTGTTTTCTTCATTGCTTCTATCTCAATTTTTATGTCTTGAATCCTTTTATTCATTCCCTTCTCCTCTTTGATTGCAGTTTCCTATCTTTTGCTAATTTCTTTAAATGATTTGTTCAATTCTTTCACCTCTTTCTTTGTGTATTCCTGTTCTAATTTGAGGGATTTATTTTCCTCTTTTAAGGCCTCTATCATCTTCATAACCTCAGATTTGAAATCTTTCTTTTGTGCATTGGGTGTGATAATTTCTTCAGGGCTTGTTGTGATGGTGGGACTGTTGGTTTCTGGTGGTATCAAATGGCCCTGGGAATTGTTGCTTGTGCTCTTACACTGACCTCTTCCCATTTTGATGTCTCTGGTATTAGCAGGTTTGGTGGTCTCTGATGGCCAGAGGGTTTGGTGGCAGGTATAGATAATGGGGCTTCAGTCCCATACCTACTCACTTCTGCTGGGTTCACTGTCTCTGATGGCTTCTGGTTTGTGAACCAGGTAGGCCAGGCAACTAGGGAGTAGGCAGAAAGATATCAAAGCAGAGAGCTGCTCTGGTGGGCTTGCCCAGTTCCTCTGGGCAGAAGGCAATGGGACTTTGGTCCTGTGCCCAGCCCAACTCACTTCTGCTGAGCTCACTGTCTCTGTTGGCTCCTGGTTTGTGAACCAGGTATACCAGCCATCTGAGGAGCAGGCAGAAAGATACTGAGCAGAGAGCTGCTCCTGTGGACCTGCTTGCCCCCAGGGCTGGAGCACAATGAGTAATGCTGGTATTTTTCCAGCCCTGGGCTCTCTCTGAGCTCCAGAGGTCAGAAACTGCCCCCCAGCCAGGCCTGAGGCTAGTCCTTGGAGTGCAGGCTTGGTACCTGCTTGGACTCTGGAACTTTCTGTGGATTTGCTAGGTTACCTGAGATCAGATCCACTTGTGTTCCAGACTGGGATGTCTTCTCTGTGCTAGAAGCCACAGATGCTGGTGTTTTTGCAGGCTTCAGCTTCTTCTGAGGCCCACCAAATCAGAAGCTGCCTGCCAGCCAGTCATGTGGCACTAGTGTTCAGCACAGGCATGCCTGTGATTGCAGAAACCTGAGACTTTTCTGTGGATTAGTTGAGTGGCTGAAGACTGGGCCCAACAATACTCCACACAATTTGGACCCCTCTCACCTGTGGGCCACCAGTACTAGTGTTTTGTGGTTCTTAGATCGGTCTTTAGGTTGCTGTACAGTCACTGCTCTCCTGCTTATTAAACAAGATATGTGTTCAGTGTTGCCATATTGGATCCTGTCCCATTCAGCTTTTTATTAAACCAATCAAGAAGTATTGGAGGAAGTGTTTATAAAATATGATGCATCCATGAGAATAACAATATCAAAGTCCAGCCTGTACTCAGCTCTCTGCTGGTGCAGAAATCAGCATTTGAATAATACAACAGCAACCTTTACATAGTGCACAAAAAGGTCACCTCAATACCCAGGGTAGAAGAGACACACGTGTTCTTTCTTGGGGGGACTGAGAAATCTCAGCATTATGAATAAAAGCAACAGTGGTTTCTGAAGTCCAGGTAGCAGAAACTGGTGATTTTAGGCAGAAAAGTAGGACCTGCATTAGACGCCTTCCTTCCCTCTCCACTCTCTTCTCCCTCAGCTCCTGAGAGGCATGGTGCAGTGGTTTGCGTGAGAAATGTCCTCCAATAGCTCATGTATTTGATACATGGTCCGAAGTTGGTGGTATCGTTTGGTGGGACTATGGAACACACAGAAGGTAGAGCCTTGCTGAGGAAAGTGCATCACTGTTGGCAGGGTTTGAAGTTAATTGCCTTCCCTTATTTCATGTTCTCCCTTTTCTGTTCCTTTCTGTGTACAGGTGAAAATGTAACCCGCCAGCTTCCTGCTCTTCTAGCACGCCTTGCCTTCCCCACTACTACAGACTCTAGCCCCCAGAACCATAAGCCAAACAAACTCTTTCTTCTTCTTCCTCTTTTTTTAAAAAATAGCCCAAGCATATCGTTTTATTTTCTCTTATTGGCTAAAATTTTTTTATTAATTTATTCATATTACATCTCGATTGTTAGCCCTTCCCCTGTTTCCTCCCATTCTTCCCTCCCTCCCACTTCCCCCTTCTCCCCTCCCCTATGTCTGTGATTGAGGGAGACCTCCTCCCCCTATATATGCTCTTAGAATATCGAGTCTCTTCTTGGTAACTTGCTATCCTTTAATTGGCTAAAATTTTATGGTAAGTATTTAAATAAAAAGATTTGCTTTAACCTCACACTTCTTGAAATTGTTTTTTTTTTTATCATGGTTCTTTATCACGGCAGCAGGGACGTGACTAACACACAGAAGAGGATGGAAAGAGCTTCAAATCTCCTAGGGAGTCTGGCAGTTCAAAGGCCGGAGGGTCAGGGACTCATAGTGGGGAAGATGCTGTAGCGCAGGTGTTTCAAGTGTGAGGATGAACCAAGGAAGTATGGCCAGGTCTGAGAGCGTCCACAGAGCAGCCAGGACAGAGGAGGTGTATACTGAGGTCCTTGGGAGGAGGGAAGTTTGGCCTTTCCCTGGGAACGCCAGACTTGTGCTAGGAATGGATGATGAATGCCACTCACTTATGAATCATGGTCAGTGCCCTGAAGTGCAAAAGCCTTGTGTCATGACAAGAGTGTTACAGACATCAAAGGCTGGCAGGTGGCACTGCTGCTGGAGGCACCATGGCAGGGGAACAGTCAATAGGATAGTGCAAGGGACTCTGGGAATCCAGAGCACAGGTAGGCTGGAAGGAAAAGAGGTGGAACAGCTTAAGTGTGGGATTCTGACAGGAGGCAGCTGAGGCAGGCCCTCCTTGTGGCCTTGGAACTGAGTTTTCACGTCTGTCCTCAGTGCAATGGTAGGCTGTCAGGAAGGAAATGTGTGGCAGGGTCTGCTCAGCTTTGAAATATTACTGTAGCTGGGAGGAATGGGAGGAAACAGGGGAAGGGCTAACAATTGAGATGTAATATGAATAAATTAATTTAAAAAAAGAAAGATTACTGTAGCTGCTCACTGCAGCCCAGACAGTGGGTAGCTCACACAGGAAAGTCGGGAACACACAGTTTTCCCCTTCTTCCATTATCCTCAGTACCTTTTCTGTCCTGACTTTGATAGGAGACTGAGATCTCCTAAGAGTCTTTCAAGAGCTAGGTTCAATTCAATACACACTCATTGACGTTGTATGTGTATTCAATCCCATTCCTCGGGGTTCTGTGCCCTGTTAGAGACTGACTGCTGAAAAACCAGGTGCTTACAACAAGAACCACTTAGATTATACTAGCAAAAAACCAGTTCTTAGAGAGAGGGAAGTGATGACTGGTGTTATTATGTCATTATATCAGTGTTTTCCTCCTGTAGAGTGACGAAGGTGAAGGATTAAGTGTGTTCATCTGGGACCTTAGAGAACTAGATGAAATGAAGCTCAGAGTGAGTTTTTAGGGGAACTTCCTTGAGAGAATTCTAGGGTAGGAGCCAGGATGACTGGGGGAGTTACTGGATAAAAATCTGATCTTGCTTGCAGAGCATCCAAGAAAGTTGGGTAGAAACATTCTGGACAGCTATGCAGGCTAATGACATTGAGCAAGACCCATACAGAGTTCTGGAGTCACTGTAACATGGGGGAGCCATTGGGTAGGGGCAGCCTGGGGGTGTTGTGACCTCTGCAAATATAAATTTCTGAGAAAGCAGTTGGAGCTCTTCACTGGTTACTGCAGGTTGGCACTGGAGGGCTCACTTCCATGGCTGCCACTAGATGGTGACTTTGGCAATGAGAAAACCCACATGGATATCTAAAAAAAAAAAAAAAAAAAGAGGCCTATTTAGCCTCAAGAAGTCTCATGAGAGACTATTTTAAAGTAGTGACTCATTTGAGTTTACTTACTGTGCTATATCCTGAAGATACTAACAGGAGAGAAAAAGACTATACTTTATATATTTATTTTTTAATATATTTTATTTATTTATTCATATTACATCTCAATTGTTATCCCATCCCTTGTATCCTCCCATTCCTCCCTCCTTCCTATTTTCCCCCTACTTCCCTACCCTATGACTGTGAATAAGGGGGACCTCTTCCCCCTGTATATGCTCATAGGGTATCAAGTCTCTCCTTGGTAGCCTGCTATCCTTCCTCGGAGTGCCACCAGGCCTCCCCATCTAGGGAACATGGTCAAATATGGGGAGTATAGTCTCCTGACATATACAGTGATAGCATTTACACCTATAACTCTAGAGCCCAGCTTGGTGAGGACACTTTGTTGACAGTGTCTCCATCTCCTGGAGGGGTTTAACCTGGGCTTTAGGACAGTCTGCTTTAGTTAAAGGACTCCACTAATATTGCGCGCACACACACACACACACACACACACACACACACACACACACAGACATGCACATGTTTATGCCTGCATGAACAGGTTAGAGGTCAATTTTAGATGTTATTACTCAGCAGCCATCCTTCTTGTTAACAGGCTCAAAGGTCAAGCCTAGTCAGGAAAGGTGGTTGTGGCATCAGAGGGGTTTCAAATCCTTGAGATTTTTGTGATTCAAAGAAGACCTGCTTGCCTTGAAATACCTAGGAGGCCACCCCTAAGAAGAGGACCCCGGGAGACTGTTCTCATGCAAACCACAGCACTGTGCCTCTCAGGTTTCTTCTTCGCCAATGGCAAGGACAAGTAAGCATGTTTCTTGGAAGGACCAGTCCAGCACACATGCCCAGTGTGTGCCATACAGCAATAGCCAGTAGCCCCAGCCAGTGTTGCACCTTCTCTGACAGAGCAGTGGAGAGATTTCCGCTAGTTCTTCCAAAAAAGGACATGAGGCCATGAATATGCAAGAGGCAGTACAGTTTCAGCAGAGGCTTCCCAGAGACTCCATCCTCCCTGCAAAGACCTCCCTGGAGGCAAGATAAGTATCTGAGAGGAAACAAACTCCTAATTAGCCAAGAAATTAGATTACACATATCCTGACAATATCCATTTTTAATATAGTCAGATACTAATTATTTGAATCTGATAGGAGAAAGCATAATCCAAAGCTATGTTCCCTTTCAGACGAAAAACCAGAGAAGGTATTCCTCTGATGATTCATAAGGCATTTCATAATTTCAGTGGCAGGGTGATGTCTCAGGCCAGCTACTGCTTGTGGTTTGACCTTGGGAAAATGTGTATGTTTCTGGGCCTGTTTTCTTTATCTGTGAAATGAGCATTAAAGACCTACCCTCTTGACTGTCGCCCTGTGTGAAGGTTAACTGCTCTTGTCTGTGGGCCTGAAGGTTTGAAATCCCAGGTAGGAATGTCTGATTGTTTGTTCAGGGAGTTGGTAAGGACAAGAAGAGAAAGGTCTGTCCTTCTGGTGTTTTGAAGCCTCCCCCCAAAGCTCCTCAATGAAAGATATTCCCATCAACAGGAAGGTTGGAGAATGTGGCAGACATGGTCAATTGTTATAACAGGAATTGTCTGTCCTCTCTTCTGTTTGACTAACAAAACCTGAGTCTGTGCTCACAGTAGTCAGGCCCTGGAGTAAGAGGTTGTCTCTCAGGACAATCTGAGGGCCTTGGGAGAAAACATGACTTCCTTGATATAAATAACGTTCCTTTTACTGCCTGCCTCCTTTGAAGAGCAGGCATCATGTGGGGGATGTCTTGTGGCTGTCCTGAGAGAGTGAAAGCAGCCTCAGAATTGCAAGTCTCCTGGCCTCACCCTTATGGAACCTTTGTCTCTCTGCTCTGGGCTAATGTTAAATTAGGGAAGTACAATCCATATTGAGTTAAAGCACCGTTTTCGGAATCTTGTGTTGTCAAGCTCAGCAATAAGTGAGTATTAGGAAGCCTGTTGCACTCAACTGGATACATCGAGATTAAAAGTGTCAATTGTTTTGGTCTTGGAGCCACGCTTGGCTTCCTGTACAAAAACCTGGTGAAGGGAAAAGACTGACAGTTTAGGAAACTAGATGTCTGGTCCTTTCATCCACTATGTGTGTAATTACACAACTCAGATAATAGTCTTGGAGTTCAGTTTCCCTTACGGGAGAGCTGGAGTGGACCCCACAGTTTTCTGACAATGCCCCTGGCCACTCTTTTTCTCATCTGCAGAGTCTGTGTGCCCCAGGACAGACCATGTAGACACAGTTGGTTGTAGGCAGGGAAGGTGGAAGTGGGGCACATATGAGCCGTGTCTTTGCTTTAAGAGGTGGTTTCTTTTAGGTATCATCCAGTTTACTAAGAATGTTCTTCATATGAAATCTTTGTATTTTTTGTAGGTTGATTATTGAGCTAATTAGTATAATTAAGCACAATTACAAAATGAGTACAGGTCTGTGTAATCAGGTACTAACAATGTGTAATTAAGTAACTATATCTTGCAATTAGAAGCTTGGGAACCACAGTGCCATTTTAGAATATTCATTTTATTCTATTGAAAAAAATGTCCCAAACCTACATATAGATAATTTCCAAGAGGCTCACCTTTACCTACAGTGGAATGGGTATGTTTATTCCCATGCATGATTGATACTACTTTTCTTATTAAGAAGTTATAACTTTCTATCTTTTGGTCTCAGAATTGAAATAAATGTCTATAATATTTTTTGCTTGTTTGAAAAAAGTAGCATATGACTCAAGAAACCAGATAGGGGATTTGAAAAGTGAGCAGAGTCTGGGTTCCATTTTGGAGCATGTAAAATAGAAGGTGGCAGGCATGGAGACAGTGGTGTCGTGTTTGGGAAGGAAAGTCCAGTTCGTGCATTTCATGAGTAACAGTGAAGCCACACCATCAGTCTTTGGTATTAGACTAATTTTTAAAAGTATTTTGGATGCAAGTAATTTTTCTCCTTTGACACATTCATTTTAAGGCTTCCCAGATGATGGCACGAGCCCATGTCTGTGAGGTCCCTATATTTTACATAGAGTGTAAGAATGGCCTCAAATGAGCATGGAGAGATCACAAAGGACACCTTGGCCTTTTCTTTGTTGTAAAGCATAGCCTGTCCTGGGCTTTGTGAGTGAGCCAAAAGCCTGTGGCTGCAGTACTGGGAGTGGATATCTATAAAGAATGACTCAGATTTGACATACACAAAGGTAATATGATACGGACCCAGGAGCAGCCTGTGAGAGAGTCAGCACACTGTAAATTTAATACTGGTTTTGTCAATAACTAACATTGTGATTCTCCTGGCTCCTCAGCTAGGGTATATACCAAAAACTATTTATCTTAGTTAATTTAGTTGTGAAGGTTACATGAGCAAAGAGTTTGACAGTCTAAAAAATACATACAGCACTATAGATGTATAGATATAATTTTCTATTATTTTGTTGCTCTGCCATTATCTTTATTCAGATTACTATCTAGTCTTTTACTCACAGTGGTGACAAATTTGAAATCTGTCATAATCTCTTTTCTTTCACCTCTCCCCCCACTTTCCACTTTTAAAAACAGGGCCTCTCTTCATAGCTTTGGCTGTCCTGGAGTTCATTCTGTAGACCAGGCTGGTCTTGAAGTCACAGAGATTCACCTTCCTCTGGCTCCTGAGTACTGAGTATAAAGGTGGCCTATCATTTTTTTAATATATTCACTTTTCATCCTGATTGTAGCCTTGTCCCTCTTCTCCTTCCAGTCTGGTCCCTCCCTTCCACCCTCTTCCCTCTATCTCCTCTGTCCTTGTGCTCAGAAAAGGGAAACCCCACCTCCACAAACCCATCCCCTCCATCAACCCATCCCCTCCACCAACCGACCCCAGCACATCCAGTGGTATCAGGACTGAGCTCCTCCTCAATCACTGATGCTAGGCAAGGCAGCCCAATTAGGGAAAAGTGATCCAAAGCAGGCAACAGAGTCCATGTCATAGACAGCTCCCTTTCAGCTTACTAGGAGAGATCCCACAGGAAGGTCAAACATCTCATCCATTACATATGTGTAGGAGGCCTAAGTCCAGTCCATGTATGATCTTTAGTTGGTTCTTCCATCTCTGTAAGCCCCAGTGGGTCTATGTTAGTTGACTGTGTTGGTCTTCTTGTAGCATTCTTGTCTCCTTTGGGTCCTTTTATCCTTTCCTCCCACTCTTCCACAGGATGCCCGGAGCTCCGCCTAATGCTTGGCTATGAGTCTCAGAATCTGATTTGATCAGCTGCTGGGTGGGTCCTCTCAGAGAATGGTTCAGTTAGGCTCCTGTTTTTGGTTTTAAGTTGAAATCTTTGGCCCACTTGGACTTGAGTTTTGTCCAGGGTGATAAATATAGATCTATTTGCATTTTTCTACATGTAGACATTTAGTTGGACCAGCATTTTACATCCTGATCATTGATGCTTTCTTTTTTCCATTGTATGGTTTTGGCTTCTTTGTCAAAAACCAAGTGTCCATGGGTGTGTGGGTTTATTTATGGGTCTTTGATTTGATTATGTTGGTCCACCTGTCTGTTTCTGTGCCAATGCCACTGTCATTGGCTTTGATGCAAGAATTTTGCAGGTGAAATTCAGGCCGAGAAGTCCGATGGCTTGTCTGAAGGTGAACACAAGCTAGCAATGGAGTTGGTAAGATTGCAGGGATTTGGGGGGGCTGCTCCAGTCAATGTTTATTGTTCATTCTTGTGAACACACGTGGCTAGTGCTGTCCTTATGGACTCTGTGGAATTGGGGGTGCCACCAACTCTCATCACTTTCTTTCTAGGAAGACAGCATATTTATCCTACCATTGACATCTTCTCTCTAGAGGAGACTTGGGTGTTGCTGCTGCTCAGTGGCTCCTTGTCCTCAAAGCTGAGAGGCACCAGGCAATGCATTTTGTGGATGCAGACAAAGCTTCTATGAAGGAATTATGAGAGCTTGAGATGAGAAAGTGTCATAAGTGAACTTTTGTGGTATGTAGATGTCTGGAGATTTAAAGTGAGAAAAGAGGAGAGAGTTTGTTAGGGGTACAGGAGAGACATTAGGTATAACATGCTTTCTACTCCATGAAGGGAGGTTTGTTGGCTTTGTGTGAATAGGCTGCGTGGCAGGTCTCAAACTGTGCTCAGATTCCCTTGCCTTCTTCTGGCTTAGGCAGCCATGATTGGTCCTTGCTAGCTCCTAATGGAGATGGTTAGGTAGGTCCATCCTTTTCAGCAATCTTTTCTTTCAACTGGCACAAAAAGTACTTTTCTTTTAGACTTTAATGAAGATAATAAAATGATTCACTGTGATGACTGAGCTCACTCTGTGGAATGGATGGGTAATTTACAGAGGTGCTAACTTAAATATAACTTGTAGGCATTTCCTTTTTTATTGATTTATCTCTCCTTGTGAAGAGATGGGGAAAAATGTTAGCCATTCTGGTTTCTGTTCCACTTCTCTTTCTTTCATCACCGGAGTTTAATCTCTTGACTATGTTCGCTTTGGTTCACTGTCCTAGGATGGTTTTGTTATTAAATGATAGATTTTAATATCACTTATGGGGACTGTGTAGCATCTTCACAAGCAGTTAAAGTCCAGACTCTGTTTCTTAGTGGACTGAATCTTTGGGGCTCTAGCTGTCTTCTTCTAAGTCACCCTTTGAAAACCTTCCTGATCCTAAAAAAGTCTGTGCAGGTTGTGTTTCTCTGTGTGGGTCTGGACTGTTCAGTCTTGCTCTATGCCAATAGAAGACTGTACCCTTGGGTAGTGGCTAGGAAGTTTGGTATTTATCTGTAGAAGAGTGTCCAATTGTGTGAAATTCTTTTATCATTTGGCTTTGCTGGGTAATAACACAACATGTGTTGTCTGTGATGGCTCAAACAATGTGTTTTACACGGATTATTTTGAGCTCATTTTATTGTTAAGTCAGATCCAGTGAAGGGTCTGAGGTTCTTCTCAACATGTAAGTTAGCATGTTAGGCTGTGCTGCAGCTATGTGTTTACACAGTCACACACACACACACAAACAAACAAACAAATACACAGAGAGAGAGAGAGAGAGAGAGAGAGAGAGAGAGAGAGAGGAGAGAGAGAGAAAGAGAGAGAGAGAGAGGAGAGAGAGAGAGAGAGAGAGAGAGAGAGAGAGAGAGAGAGAGAGAGCACTCTGCCTGAGGTCTTTGGAAACCCACAGATGAAAATCCAGGTTCCCTGGTTTGTCCATTCAAGCCTTCACCATTAACTTCCATAGGTTTGCTCTCTAATCCTGTGCTTGGACAGTTTGAGTATCAAGACCTACAAGGTGAGTTCTAGTCAGGAGGTATGCGTACACGTGTGCAAAGCTCTACAAAAGATGTTTTCCCTGGAGCCCAGGAAAGGAACTCACAGCTTCTGACCATAGTAATGTCTTTAATTTTCATCTCAGAGGGGATTTTTCCTTCTGCAACCATGAAAACAGATTTTAGAAAGAACCAGCTCCTTCCTGAAATAAACTGCAGGTTTGGGATTTACACTCATTGCTCTTGTTCCAAATATTAGGGACAAGCCAGAATTGTGGACTCAGTGACTAAGAAGCGGGGATAACACAGTTTGGGTCACAGACCCTGAGTAAGCCTGTGCTACTCACAGGTGGGGTGTTCCATGGAGAGGCTGTCCAGGGTGACGTGGTCATGACACTCTAACTGCATGAAGTCCTGAAAGGCTCACACTTCATGCCTTGTGGAGGCACACACTTTGAAGAGAGTCATGCTGGAAACTCCACAGCTGTTTTCATCCACTCTGCAATTTTCTGAATTTCCCATGGCCCCTAAATCCTCTTTAATTTTCACAACCTAATAGTGCTTAAAGCCTTTCTCAATATTGATTTATTGCTCTCCAGATTTGAGTGTTTAGTGTTTAATAAAATGGCATACACAGATAACCAGTGAATACCAGAGAAAAGGAGCCTCCTGGAGCTGGGCCCATCTGCTACCCTTTCTTCCCCAACTTGATTTTTGGCATTGCTGTTTTGTCACAGCCATAGAAACCCTGACTAAGATAGAGCCCTTGCTTATCCTCTCCTCAGGCGAATACACAATGTCTTCCACTCAAAGCTGCTGCTGTCCTTCATGGCTGGACCTTGTGCCCACCTCCAACACCTCTTCCAGGTAGTAATTTTCAATTGGCTTAATTCTGGAGAACTCACACTCTTCCTGCATTCTGTCAGCATGCAACTCCTATGGCTTCTGTAGTTGAGTAGCTTACCATCTGTCTGTGGAGACTTCCTAAAACATGGCACTTGACAGTGATGTCTAGTGGTACTGTCTGTGCTCAGAAAGAAGATTTGAGGGGCTGGGAGAGTCAGGTGTCTCCATAGAAGAGCTTCTGATTGTCCAGTATGGATGGAAAGCTCAGATGAGTGGGGTGAGTGTGTGTGTGTGGGGCTGCTTGCTGAAAGGATGACCATTCTGGACATACACAGACTGTTTGTGGTACTAAATCAGGAGACCAACACAATGGGTACACTGAGGAACATGAGAGGGGCTGGGGAGGGAGACTGGCCAATCACACTGTCCTGTGGCCACAGAGTCCAGTGGTAGGTTCAGAGTGAGGCTAGGATATGATCTAATTGTGGGAACATAGTTCTAGATGGATGACTGTAAAATGGTCTAGAAGAGAAACATGGGAGCTGTAACGGCGGCCAAGGAGTCGATTTGTAGCAATGTGTTGGGGAACCCAGTTAGGATCTGCTCTGGCTTCTTTGTCCTAATGTACCTCCCCTTTTATGCATTGAGTTGCCCTGGTGTAGCATGACCTCAGACAACACAATCATACACTCCTTTGTAGTCTCCTTAGGCTCCACAGGGTGTCAATATAACTAAGGGAAGGACTCTCATTTCAAGGTTATAATCTAGTAATCAGCAATATTCCTTACTGTTAGGTCCTGGCCCTGCACCAGCATGATCCACTCATCCATCTTTTCTTTGAGCACAGCAAAGACTGCCAAGGGCTCTGAGGCACAGTCAAGTCACTATCAGGCACTCCCACTTTCGTGGATCTACATAGAGAAGCATGTAGGTGTGGGCTGACAAAATTAATAGAATCATTCTCATTGTTGGAGCTCCCCAACTCTAAACAAAATAAAAACCATAAGAGGAGTTGAACAAGATTCAAGGCCAGAGACACTTTCTTGATGAGGTGTTTTTTTGCTTAGCAAGGATATAGGAACACGGGCTGAGAGTAGCACAATCCAACGACTGGAATACAAGTCACAGTGTTGACTTAAATTTTCTAGTGGCAACACTCAAAAGAGCTATGACTTTTACTATAATTTATTTCTAGTAATTAAAAATATTGCTATTTCAACATACAACTAATCATGTATTTTCATAATATAAAAATTACTAATGAGATATTTTCACTACATTTTTGAGGTCTGGGATATATATCTCACTCCATGTATGTGTGTGATCTTATTATATGTATATGTATATGATATATATGTATAGTACACACCACATACATACTTATGTATATATGTATACATGTATGTATGTATGTATGAATGTGGTGTGTATTATGTGTGTGTGTATACACATGTAATTGCCTGTGTGTATGCATGTGGAGGCTGGAGGCCAGTGTCTGTTGTATTCCTCAATCACTCTCCACCTTATCTTTCAAGGTAGTCTTTTACTTAACCTAGAGGTAGAGTTACTGGCCAGAAAATCCTTGAGTTTTACCCTCTCTGCCCATGGTACTGAGGTATTTCTCTATCTATCTATCTATCTATCTATCTATCTATCTATCTATCTATCCATCCACCCATCCACTCACCTACCCACCCACCCATCCACCTGTCCATCCATCCATCCATCCATCCATCCATCCATCCATCCATCTATCCATCCATCCACCCACCCACTCACCTACCCACCCACCCATCCATCTGTCCATCCATGTATCCATCCACCCACCCACCCACTTGCCTACCCACCCACCCATCCATCTGTCCATTTATCCATCCATCCATCCATCCATCCATCCACCCACTCACTCATCTATGTCTGTCTGTCTGTCTGCATGTATGTATGTCTCCATCCGTCCACCCACACACTCACCTACCCACTGACCCATCCACCCACCCATTCATGTATGTATGTATGTATCTATCTATCTATCTGTCTATCTATCTATCTATCTATCTATCTATCTACAGGATCTCTCATTGAACTTGGACCCTGCTGGATTGCAGACTGTGCCTGGAATTTATATGTGATATGGACCCTGGACTCAGGTCTTCCAGTGTGAACAGTAAATGCCTTCCACATTGAGCTATCTCC
>OU015742.1:99600568-99624850 GCA_907169655.1 Acomys percivali
TGTGTGTGTATGAGTATGTGAGTGTCTGTGTGCCCATGCACTCACACTTGGCATTTGGAAAAGAGAAAATCAACTCTAACATAGGTATAGAAAAAAACAATGTTCACACCAGTTACTTTTCTCCTTAGTAATTTCCCCAATTGTACTAAGTGAACATGGCTAAATGCTATGATGAAGCAAAGAATCACAGCATCTCATGATGCCAGGAGTGAGAAACATTACTTTGAATGTGGACATTTAAGGAAATCTGCATACAGAAAGTGAGAGTTGATCAGGTTGGCATGGTCACTGCAGACTGAGGAGGCCAGAGCCAGGCCTACAGTGGAGAGAGGTGCAGCAGAGAGGGGTTGCACAATATGAAGGAGGAGCTGAGTGGAGAGGCAGTGGGGCTGGAGCATGGATTCATAAAAGAGAGGTTGGTGGTGTCGTGCGGGGTGCTAAGAAGTGTAAAAATAACTAGCTATGTCAAGTACTTATGGTCATCCTTGGCAGTTCTCAAGTACTAGAAATAATTTGCTTCATAAAACTGGGCATGTGGTGGCATTAAACAACACTAGAAGGCTTCCTCGAGACGTTTGTCCACAGCAAGTCAGGGAAAAATTCAGGCTGCCATGGCACATAGGATCCTACATAATTTTAACTGAAGCATGCTCTTTCTTTTTTTTTTTTAATTAATTAATTTATTTATTAATTTATTCATATTACATCTCAATTGTTAGCCCATCCCTTGTATCCTCCCCTTCCTTCCTCCCTCCCGTTTCCCCCTCTACTCCCTTCCCCTATGACTGTGACTGAGGGGGACCTCCTCCCCCTGTATATGCTCCTAGGGTATCAAGTCTCTTCTTGGTGACTTATTATCTTTCCTCTGAGTGCTACCAGGCCTCCCCATCCAAGGGACATGGTCTGATATGGGGCACCAGAGTTTGTGTGAAAGTCAGATCCCCTTCTCCACTTAACGGTGGAGAATGTCCTGTCCATCAGCTAGACTGGGTAGGGGTTCGAAGTTTACTGCCTATATTTTCCTTGGCTGGTTCCATAGTTTGAGGAGGACTAGAGGGCCCAGACCCGCCTGTATTTTTCCAGGACCCACTGGATCCCTCTATTTCCTCATTCTTCCCGGCTTCTCACCCCTAAAGTCTCAATAGGATTTTCTCCCCTCTGACCCACTTTCTTGGTAGGTAAAGTTTATCATGGGGGCGTACCCCTTGGCCTAGTGTCTCGATATAAGTGAGTATATACCATTTGACTCTTTTTGCTTCTGGGTGAACTCACTCATTATGATAATTTCTAGATCGATCCATTTGTCCACAAATTTCGGGAATTCCTTGTTTTTAATAGCTGAGTAGTATTCCATAGTGTAAATATACCACAGTTTCTTTATCCATTCTTCTACTGATGGACACGTAGGTTGTTTCCATGTTCTGGCTATTATGAATAAGGCAGCTATGAACATGGTTGAGCATATGTCCCTGTTGTGTGGTAGTGCATCTTCTGGGTATATTCCAAGGAGTGGAATAGCTGGGTCTTGAGGAAGCCCTATTCCCATTTTTCTGAGAAAGCGCCAGATAGATTTCCAAAGTGGTTGTAGTAGTTTGCATTCCCACCAGCTCTTTCATTTTAATGTACCATGGTCTAATTCTCCACACCTTCAGCGCATGGGGCAACATGCAACACTGAAATGCCTCACACCCTTCCTCACTTCCTGCCTACCACCCCCCCTTCCTTTGCTTCCTGTTGAGAAAGTTCTAAAGTTTGGCTCTGCCCATTAGACCGGAGCAACATATTGCCAGAGAAGTTGGCAGTTAGAAGGCAGAGAGAATATCAGAATATGGTAGTGGGATAACCAGTATGTAGTCAGGGTAACCTGGAGATAATCAACAAAGAAAGCAACCCATATAGTTGGATTCAAAGAGCATCGTGTGCCAGTCAGTTCAGGGATGGGGTTAGTTAAGTGCCTGAGATCCAAGGCTTCACTAGTCAGGGCATTGAAAACTCAGGTTACCCATTGCTTAGCACACACAATGCTGAGCGGGGGTTGGAGCTAGCAAGGACTGTAGACCCAGCTTGCTAAAAAGTGAACAGAGCTGGCTGATTTGAACTTCTACATCCCCCAAGGCCTGAACCCCCTTTGTTAGAGGAGATTCTCCCACTTTCCTGTTCCCTGGTAAACATCCCCACTGTCTGGTCACATCTGGACAGTGTATCAAACCCAAATGGCTGGCTCAGCACTTCCCAGCCTTGGTTCCTGGCACTCCATTCCAAGTTAGCCAGCCTTTGGGAGCTGTCCATTAAAGATACGTCACTTACAAAAGATCTATCTCCCAAATTAAGAGTTTAACTAGATTTCATTCTGGGAATTGAGCAAGAAGTAGCGATAATTTAGCTTATAAAACTGTAGTTTAATGAAAGTATAAGACAATAGGCCTGGTAGAAGCTTTTTACTATCACGAGACAAGAGTTTCTATGGGCTGTTCCGACAGATTTACTGCTGTTTTAACTTAATAAGCTATTTCTGTTTTAGCGTTGTTATTGTTTCTGTGCTTATAGGACACTTTGTATTGTTTTATTACATTATCCCTCCCCCTCCGATTTATGGTGGCAGTTTTCTCTTTGCTTAGCTTGTAAATACATGAATTTCCTCTGATCCTTCCAGCCCTTCCAGGCCTGTGGAAGAGCAGTTTGTCAACATGTGGCCTGGAATTTGCATGCTTACCCTCCCTCCCTCCCTCCCTCCTTCCCTCCTTCCCTTTTTTCTTCTTTCCTTTCTATAAGGGCAAGCAGCTCTTGAAATTTGTGCCCTCCCCCCCATGTTGTTTGCATTTCTTCTTCACGCCAAGCAAATAAAAGTAACATTAATAAGGTCTTATGCTTGTAAAGCATTTTTAGCTTTTAAATCTGTTGTGATCTTTATGTCTGCTCTGCGGCGGGCCAAGCATATTTACTGCCTGCTTTTACACACTGGGAATGGAGCTCTCAGAGAATAAGTAAGCTGTCCACAAGTATCTAACTGGTCAGGGGCAGACTACAGGCAGAATTCAGCTGCCCAGATGGAGGTGTAGGCACTTCCAAGGACAGGGGGGGCTAGCTTGAGTGAAAAGGAACCTTCTAGCTGCTGGAATAGATCAATGAAAAGTCCACTATGGGACTGGAGAGCATACTCAGCGATTAAGAGCACATTTTGTTCTTCCAGAGGACCTGAGTTCGGTTCTCAGCACCACTGTTGGAAGACTCATAACCTTCCATAACTCTCCAGGGTACCCAACGCCTTTGGTCTCTGAGGGCAAGTGTACTGACATTCGTGTACACAGATACCCACAATTCACATACTTAAAAATAAAATACATCTAAGAAAAACTAAGTCTGCTGGTTATGGAATATCCATGGTCCAATCTGTTATCATCTCAACAGATATCCTTGAGGACGGTCCATCCCTTCTTCCTCATCTCCTTTTCCATCTCCTCAATACTCTTTGAGAATTGCATCTGTGTGAATTTGGACCTCTCTCCTTCACTGGCAATGGAAAAAGATGGTTCAATTTTGATGTGTAGCAAGGGTGGTCAAAATTAAGAAGGCAATTTCTAGTCTCCACCTGGGGTTGTTTAGGGGGAAAAAATCTAAAAAGAAAAGAGATGAAGAAGCAATCCTGACACTTTTGTTACTTGTTGTAACAAACAAGTCTGCAAGTTAGGGAGTCTTGCCTCAGAGATCTGGTGTTTGGAGCAAGCTTGTTTGTGAATCAAGCAAGCAGTTGGGAACACTGTTGGGCCCAAATCTTCCTCCAAAGCTCACACTCAATGAATACAAACCTTTGGGCTATACTTGAACTTTTAGAGGAAACAGTGTCATCTGATCTCTTAGATTCAGATGGGAAAGGAGAAGAATGTTGATTGTTCTTGGAGGCCCAGGCGTTAATAGAAGCTGGGTTCCCAACCCTCTGCATCACTGTCCACAGCAGTGAGTCCCACCCTTCCCCACTGGCATCCACATCAGCAAGTCTTGACATTCTAGCTTGTCATGATGGCAAACAACCAAGTCGAGCCCACCATCACAGAGAGATTGGGGAGGCTATGGAAAAGCCTCCTCCTGAGAATTGCCCTTGCAGCCAACGACAGCATCTATTAGCCCTTCACGGTAAAACATCTCACTCCAAGCTCCATTTATAGAGAACCTGTCTAATGAATGAGCACACAACCAAGTACAAAGTGGTCACAGGGGATGGAGTTATGGAACTCCTGGTGTTATTCTAAGATTTTTTTTTTTATTCTGTGGTTCAGACTGGTCTAGAGCTCATCATTTGGGAAGATGAGCCACCAGCTGAGAGCTAAAGGTTCTGGGGAAGCAATGTTTACAAAAAGCAACTTCCGATAAGGGCCATGATGGCTGGGGGTGGGGACAACACGTGTTTAAACAGCCTGGAGCAGAAGGAGGAGGAGGGTATACAGTCTAGAGGTCGGGAAATGAGACATAGCCAGGTACAGGCTTAGATCAAATGTGGCCTTCTAAGAACTGCTCTTGTCGGGTTCCTGAGATCGATTCACAAGAAGGTCAAAGGTGAACCTAACCAGCCATATACACAGACCACTCTTCATTCCCCTTTCTGGTGGCAAGAGAGGAACTAAAGGAATAAAAGGAGAAAGTCGGGTGGCCCAACCCCAAATCAGATCATAGAGAGGACATGACTGACCCTGAGCTCCAAAGAAAGCTGATTTGGAAATGAGCAATGATTTCACTCCATCCAAAGATTAAAAGATAGACAGCGAGGAGCAGAGCTAAGAGGAAGCAAGATGGAAAAGGGAAAGCCCTTCTCTACCACCTCAGATTCGAGTAAGGGACCAGCCAACAGTTTCCCCTGCCCCTGTGGATGTCCTTACTGTGCAGTCTTATAAGGGCCTTTCCAGGATCTGGACTGAAAACTCTGCACACCCATTAGTTATCACTACCACCAATGGGGCTCTGGCTGTTCTCAGATTGCCCACCCACAGCAAAAACAGCAATCACTGTATTTCCCACAGACCAGGAAATGAACATGTCCTCGGCTCGGGAGGCGGAGAAGGGAGGGAAGAATTGATGAAGGAATGAAGGAAGGGGAAAGGCCCAAAGCCCACTGCTCAGTGTATAAAATCTTGTTAAAACTGACATCTGACCTCTGAAGTCTCCAAAATCCTTCTTCAGCCTTATTTCCCCTGGGAGATGCAGAACTAAGAGGCCCAGGCAAATAGCTTCCAGGTTTGAGGGTGTTTTCCAATCAGGGTCCAAGTAAAACTTTCTTGTAATGTTAATTGATGTTACTGTTCAATATATCAGCAATGCCAACCAAAAGCTTCTGTCCCATAGTTAGCCTGGAACAGCAGGCCACCTTATAAAGGTTGGCAATATCACGAGGGTCTAGTAGTGGGGGGAGTGAGCAGCAGATGGATGGATAGGTAGGTGGGTGATAAATGTTATACTACATAGCAAAATGCACTCTTTGTTTTCAGAGGATGGTATTTTTAAATAGAGGTCATTAAGAGTTGGTATTTAGCATCAGAAATATTTTTGATGTGGCCGTTTATCCAAGTGACAACTCTATATTAGGATCAGCTTCTCATCAACTCCCATTTTCTAGCCATTCTTTCTCTCTGCACAATCTCCCTTAGATAAAGAATTTTCTCTCACAGCAGAGATCAGCTGTTAGCAGATGGCTGCCACATCCCACCCCAGTGCAGACCTCTGCCTTGACCTCTTGTCTGTAGCTCTCTGTCCTGTTTATTCATCTGTATGCCAAGTATGACTTATGTCATCATGCCTACACTAGAGCAGACCACACCCCCTCCACCTCATTATTTGACTCCCATCTAATGACTCAGCATCTCCATTCTCCAAAGTCTTAACAATAAACATGAGATCAGTTTTTATTATTCACTTCCCTTTAGACGTAATCAGTCACCATATCACTGTATCTCACCATTACAAAAGCCTTCAGAGAAGCTCCATTTCTGATTTCTGCTCATTGCAATCATACCCACACACATATTTATTCATTGATGCCACCTCACTTGTGCAGAACTCGGGCCTGAGCACAACACTAGGGATTCCAAGATGGATAAAATACAATTGATGACCTGCAGGCTCTCAAAATCACTGTAAACACTTCATACATTGACTGTATTTGTTCCTGTCTCAAATTTTCTGGAGGATGCTCATTGTCTGAGGTCCACAGTCAGTGCCACAGCCCTGATTCTGTTGTTAGCTTCAGAGGCTGGGTTTGGTGCCAATTTGATTCAGTCAGTGCTTACAGAGTAATGACTGTGAGTTAAAACCAGGCGTACGGAAACCCAGGTCCCTGCCCTATGCCTTCTGCTCAGGGTTATGATGCTGAGGTTTAGGGATGCTGACTTGGGGCTCAAAGAAACAGCAGAAGTGGGTAAAAGTTAAACATTGGCAATAAATCAGGGAGCCACCTGGAAGCTAGGAATGCTGATGCTGAGAAAGCATAAAAATGATAGTAACTATAATAATGCAAATATTCTCCTAGAATATAAGAAGTAGGGGAACAGAACCACAGTTTAACAGCTCCCACGTTTCTGAATGGCCATAAGCACAAACCATAAAGAGCATCTGAATGGTCCTCAGTGTGTTGTGATCCACACACTCCTTGGCTCTCCCTCTGGTGAGGACCCCAAAGGGAAATGCTCTGTAAACATGTGTAAACAAATCAGGAAACAGAAGGGGAAACAAAGAAGAAGGCAGGAATGAACACTGAGACAGGGCTATGTGAGGAACAGGGAGCTGGGGTGGAGCTTTGCAGGCCAAACAAAACAAAACACCCAGAAGAACCTCTCCCCATCAGCAGGCCAAAAAATCCCCAGAAGAACCCTCTCCCCATCATTCTTAAACTCAAATTCAAGAAACCTTAAGTTGAAGGGATGTACGGGGAAAAGAAGAATAAAAGGGCTATCATGGAGCGCGAAGTGTGGTAAGGCGAAGCTGCCTTGACTCATAACTCTGACTCTAGCTGAACCCTTCCCTGGGAGATGACTCAAAAGCAGACAGACAAGTCATAGTAGTTGAAAGCATGAACTTTAGAATCGATCAGGTGTGGGTCAATCTGGCTTGCCGGTTCCTATTTGTGCAAGCTTGATTAGCTCCTTCTTTTTCTCCAAGTGGATGATGCCTACCTCACAGGGCTGATGTGCTTGTTAAGTGGGATGTGACAGTGGCTTTTCACCTATGGGTACTAAGTGGATATGAAGAATGGGTCTTTAGTCAATAAAAGAGGAAGTAACTTGCTCAAGGTCATAGTCAGGAAGAGACAGAGTTGGGTATGACTTGAACAATATGATTCTGTAGCTATGTTGTTAACCAGCATAGCACATTGTATGGGTGCTAGAGTATGGGTGTATAGGTCTTAGCATGTCGTTAGCACCCCCTATGAGCCTATGGTTCACATCACTACTTCTACAACCTTCAGTGTTTTGACTCAAATGTTTCCTCCTCTGCTCTACAAGAGCAGGGATGGGCTTTTTGGCTATTTTACTTGCATCCTAAGGTCTAGAACTATATTTTCTATGAAGAAGGACTTTATAGGTCCATGAAAGAGTGAATCCAATCATTCCTCCATCTGGCAACAAAGGGATTGAGCACCTACTATGTGTCAGTCTCCATGCCAGGTGTGAGGATAAGATAGTATCCCTGGCCTTGAGGGTCTTACAGTCTGGTGAGGGAAAACAGATTTGTGAGCCAGTTGCTCAATTTCAGTATGATGCATCTGAGGGGTTACCAAGCATCAGAGTGAATGGAGTGGGACTTGTGCCGATGCCTAACTTTACTTAATGCCGGCATCTGATGTTCTTCTAGTCAGCATATTTCTGACTATTAAGAGTACTGTGCATTCATCCAGATAAAGTATGAATTCCTACAGAGAATGGGACACAGCAAAGCTGTGACTGGAAGTGTTTGGTCATGCAGGGTGTGTAGAGCACAGCTCCAGGGGTGCTGTTAACAGAGACTGTGACAAAAATGGGGCCATCGAAGTTGTACAATGTTACGATTCTGGGTCATCTGCCTCTATGGCATCTCGGAATCACTTACCTCAGGACCTCAGGGGCTGGAGGTGATCCACATAAAGCCTTTGAGATCTTCTCTAATTCCTTTTGTCAGCCTTGATGGTCTGGCTGGATAGCATTGTGACACACTCACCAGTAAAAGGAGTGAGTTTGTATGGAGTCCCACTGCTCTTGAAGCCTGCTTGGGCATGGGCCACCTTGATGTCAACAAGACATTGTTATGACTCCTGGTTTTAATGCAAGCATAGAGTCCTTTGTCTGCCACCTACTCTTTAGTCAGTGCTGTTTTGGGGTTCTGATGTGGTAGGGGGCACGTGGAGCCCTTGGGGACCTTGTAAAATTGTAATTAACAGATTTCTCTTTGCTTTTAAAACATGTCATCTTATATTTTCTCAGGTCTTTTAAACAAGTGGGCAGAAGGGTTCACTGGGAGATTTCTGAACCTAATCACATTGTGGAGGCTGGCGCTCAAGTCAGGAGGAAGGTGGGTCTAGCAAAAACTCTGCCCCAAAGGGGAAGAAGATGCTGACTGGTCTGTGGTCTTGGCATCAGCATCAGTTTATGGGCTTGCCTTACTTAGGGGGTATAAGGTCCACATTTGGCTCTCTCTTTCCATGGTCTTAGTCTACCATAATGATTCTGAGGTATACCCAAAGCCCAGGCTTTCACCTTGATTTCTCCCTGTCATAGCTACATTCTCTTCTAGAGCAAGCTAGTCTCTGTCTTTTGTTACTATAAAGTGAGGCGGAATATCAGACTATGGTCGAAAGAATACTGCCTTGGAAAATTTGATGTTATTTTTGGTTCTGAAACCTCTGCCCTCTGATACTTTGGGAGGGTGATATTCTTGTCTGAGCCACAATTTCTTCGTTTGTAAATGCCATTCTCGCATCACTGAGGAGGAGGACTTCTTTTGTCACCAGTGAGGATGGTGATATCTGAATGTTTCTATCTCCTCACATTCATAAGCTGGAACGTAATCCTTAAAGCAACAGGGTCACAAGGTGGGGCTTCTTAGAGGGTAGGAGAAATGGAGTTAATGGCCTCAGGAGAGGCATCCAGAGGAGCTTTCTTGCTTTTCTTGTCTCCTGAGGACACTCTGGAAAGATTGCTATCTACAAATAAAATGTGAGCCCTCCCCAGACACCAATCTGACTGATGCCTTGATTTTAGCCTCTTGAAACAAAACAGAAAACAGTTAATGCTATTGTTATTGTAGCTCAAACCAAGACAGAGGAGAAACCGAGGCAGCGGGAAGGTGTTAGATGTGGCGTTTATGCTGTGGGCAGGGCAAGTGCAGTTTTCTATCCCAGCAGCATGCTTCAGTCTCCTAGTGACTTTCATGGCTGAGTCACCTGGAACCCTGGACACAAAGGTGCCTTTAGTTTCCAGGCATCAAGGCTTCATCCACAGCAGCAAAGGAATAGGGAAACGCTCCATTATGTCTGGATCCCCATCCGGCTGTGTTGGCTGCTCTAAAAATCAAACTCTCAAACTGTCAGTTGCTTAAAATATTAGAAGTTTCTTTATCTTACACTCACTGCGAGGTGTGCATGTGCTCAGTGGATAGGCTCTCTCCTCGCTCTGTTTAGGGACTAGGTTTCTTCCATCTTGTGGCCGCGATCCCAGCAGGGCAGTGGTTCTCATGTGGGATGACTGCTAGAATCTCCCGTGGAGGCTTCAAAACTCACCCCTGCCTCCCACCCCAGAGATTCTGAGGACCTCCTCTAGCCTGTGATCCTTGCTTGGGACCTGCATCTCCCATGGGCTATCCACATAACCAAGGTAAGTGCTGATATATACTCCTAGACTGAGTGGTGATTCCTGGGACTGGGTCTCTAGGTGTCCAAAGACATGCACTTCAGTGGTTGATATATTTGTGTTTCAGGGACAGCAGGTTGACCTCCCCACTCTTGGCTAAGAGGCTTGGAGCTGTGGTCTTTTCAGATATAGTTATCTTATGGCACACAGCTTAAATAAGTTGGGTGAGGAAGAAAAGGGCCTTTCCTGGGGGTGTCATCTACACATTTGAGCTTGGGAGCCATAGACACCCCATATTCTTGCCTAATATCTGGTATTAAGGAGTAGTTTGTTTTTGGGAGCAGGCAAGCAGATTTTGTTAAGATCCTCACTTGCAGTTTATTAAACTTGGTTCTGACGGTATGCCAAGTAACTTCCCTTTATCTTCCCCAAATGGAAAACATGTATAAATATGCCTATGCTGTAAAGCTTTATCGTAATAACACAAAGTGCCTGCCTCGCCTTATATAAGATGTTGTGGTTTTGGCCTAGGAAGGGAGGCTGGACAGAACAGGGACTTTTCTGAGCTCAGCTGGGCCATTGAGCTAGGTGGCTGAGATGCACCCTGGCCTGTTAACAGGGGGAGGTAGCAGAAAGAATGGTGAGCACCCCAGTACAAGCCAGCAAAGGGACAGCTGGACACTGCTAACAGATAATGCAACAGTCCATTTTTCCGTGGCCTTGTGTGCGTCTCATTCATCCTGCACAGGTCTAATGTGTGCGGCAGCTGTACATTTGGTGGCAGTGAGAGGAAGGAGGGGATGGGGCCAGGCTGGGGAGCTGATATTAGACATTGGAGGCTTTCTCCCTCCCCTCCTCATGAGCTATGCTCTTCAGCACCCAGCACCTTTGAACTCCTCACAGCTCTTTCATGGAAAGACCCACAGTGAGGAGGGGCTGGGGCTGCACTAGGGTCATTTGATGCCTGTCTCTCAGGGTACAAGGACAGCAAAAGGGAAGCGCCATCACTCAGGCTGCTCAGGTGTAGCAGCCACACAGGGTAGTCTCCCTACATGGATGGCAGCAGTCATCTAGACCCCTTGTGGGCTCTCCAAGCCCTTGAATTTTGTTTATATTGGACCCTAAGAGTCTGCATGGAAAGTTTCTCCCATCCATATTGCTGAAAATGCTACCAAGCACCCAGTGTGTGCCAGGCATGGCGTCTGACACATTTTGTTTTAGGATTGACTCAAACTTCCTAGCAGATATTCAGGGTATCTATTTTTATAGCATTTTTAAAGATGAGAAAATAGCCTCAGAGAAGGTAAGGGAAGTGCCCTGGGTCATATAGCTTGTTAAGAGGTGTGAAATGTTCTGGTTTCAGAGTTACCTCCTGCCTGTTCTGATCCCCAGCCGGTGGTCTAAAACATCTTTGTAGATGAACAATGAGGTGTTACATATAAGGGCTGGGATGCTATTTTATGAGGCAGGATTTTGCAGTCCTGAATAAAAACACATCCTCTATTCTTTCAGGAAAAAAAATTATGGTCC
The DNA here is from genome assembly GCA_907169655.1 of Acomys percivali. Lineage (NCBI taxonomy): Eukaryota > Metazoa > Chordata > Mammalia > Rodentia > Muridae > Acomys > Acomys percivali. The sequence goes on from OU015742.1 coordinate 99,611,905, forward strand.
TGTATCAGTATTTAGAAAGTTAAAATTTAAGAGTCTGGTGCCCCTACTGTGTCTTGTTGGCCTAAATGACACCCTGTTATTTTGGTACAGTGCTCAGCAAGCATTTTCTCTTTTCCTGTACCACCAATGTGAGACAGTTTGACTTTTTTCTGTTTCCTAAACTCTGATCTTCGCTGTTTTAAGATGGTACTGAACCACAATGACAGGGTGGTGGTATGTGAGCCTTCAGAGATGCTGGGCTTCGTATTTATGGAAAGTCTATATGTTGTTATTAAGGTATATTCAATATTATAATTTCTTTGATTTTATATGGTGATGCTATGATAATGTTAAATATTATTTAAAGGATATCTTAAAACTACTGGGGCATCGAGGCAGGGCATCCCAGTGTGTAGAATTATAGCAGTTTACAGTAAGGCATGGAAGGGGAGCATGAACTGTCCCATCTTGTTCAAAATGCTTAAATTTCATGTGGCTATGACAATGGAATGGTGGAATTTTGGCATGACAGAGGCCAATGGGAGAGGAGGAGAAAGTGTTTTCAAGTCAAATTCCATGGATCCCGGTGAAGTGCTTGAAAGTGTCATGGACATCCAAGTTCTTCATGCCCTCTGGACTCTCCACCTGCTCGTGCTAGCTCTGTGCACTTTGCTCTCAGGATTGTGGGTCTAGACAGATTTTGTCTAGAGTGGGGAAGGAACTCACTGGACCCTATTGGTCTAAATTCTCCAGGACTTGGTTGTGAGTATAGTTACTTTGGCTATAACCGCTGCGTGGAAGAAACAAGGCTGTGTAGGAAAGAGTCCAGCCACTTCCTCACACTCAGATTACCTCAATGTGAGTGTCATCTCTAGAGGAATGGGGCTGGCAGGCCTTCCTGCTTGCCACATGACACAGCCCAGTGAACCCCATTGACTGCACAGACTCAATTCAGGAGTTAGAACAGCCTGTCTAAGAGATAAATAAAAATTCTTTACTAGGCCAATCCAAAACATTCCCCTGTCTCACATTCATGATTGAATTTTCACTCTGGAACCCTTCAAATGAAAGGGGCCCTCATCCAGCGCTTGCCCACTGTTTGGCACTGAGGTGACTCTTTGGGGGCTGACGTGAGAAGTGTGGAGTAAGCCAGCATTTCTTCAGCTGGAAGAATGCATGCTTTCCGAGCCATCTTAAAAATGTTTAAGGAAAGGTCTTTCTCAGTGAGTCCTCTGGCACTATCTTAGATCTTAGGGGTGTCCCTGTTGTGTTCCTCTCTCTGCCACACTTTCCCAGGCACTTCCTTAGGCTTTCTTCTTCCAACTTGGGGTGCTGGGCATTTCTGCAGCCCCCCGACAGGTGCCCTTCTCAGGGCCCACAATGACTTCATCTGCCATCTCTCACATGGGGGCTCATGGGCAAGCTTTTGTATTCCTCATCTGTGGGGGCTCATCTTTACAGCAGCTTCCTTAGTTACCCCGAGGTAGCTGGACCATTTCAATACATCCTGGACAGAAATGAAACCTCAATCTATAGAGAACATCTTCTTCTTCAGACCCTCATTGTCTCCCTATTGCAGAAGTCCCACCATGGGCATGCTGGGTGCTTGCCTAGGATCCTGTTTCTTCGAGAACTGTTAGAAGCACCTCCTCCTAAGTCCTGAACAGAGTGGGATGAAGATGGTAGCCTTCAGCCAGTCTCTCTGAGGTCCCTTTAAATTCTTTCCTGGCCCAGTTTTGCTTGTTTACCTGGCTAGGATCCACACATCAAGGAATGTGTTTTCCTTGTCCTCTTTGTAAATTCTTATGTTGTATGTCTCTGCCTGGCAGGTCTGTCTGTTCTGTTCTTTGATACTCTATTCATTGTTTCTGCTTTTGAACCGAAGCAGAAGATGTTCTGTTCTCATATATTGAGCCATCTGACCTTGGCAGCCATGCTCCAAGTGGACACACAGATGACTTGATGTGAGGGAGCCAACATACGATATGTAAAGCAGTGGGGTTTGGAGGTATCACTGCTACATGGAACAAGGGAGAAGTGTGAAGGGGAGATAAATGGACCAAGACTTGGGAACCTGTTGTTGCCTGTGATGGTGATGGACTCTTTGGATGAGGACGTGACTCTGCGGGCCATCTGTACTCTCAGGGGGATAGATAGTGATCCTTGGATCCTGACCCACAGGCAGTTGGCAAGGACAAACTGCTCACCCAGAAGGAACAGGAGGAGCTTTCTGTTATATTAATGCTTTGGCCCACAGTGTAGATTTTCCAAGTTCATGCTTGCGTCCCTCCTCTCTTACCCCCAAATCAGCTTTCTCTGAGCTCCTTGCTGAGCGGTAACTCCGAATTCTGCTGAAACCACCTATAAAGACTAGTTGAGCTGCCCTGGGCTCATGAAAGAGCTGTTAGACACAATGTTCCCATTGCCCAGAGACACCTCCCCACACTGCAGGCATGCTGCAGAGTGCCAGTGAGAAGACCCCAGTCTGGACAGAGCTTGAATGAAGCTTCTAAGTCGTCACAGCACAGCGCTGCTGCGAGCTGCTGCTTTCTTGCAGTGGGAATCACCAAGAGTGGCTAAGGAGTGCTGCTCCTGTGGGGGTGAGGGTGGGGGTGGGGAGGGGGGTGGAGGTAGGTGGGAGAGGGTGTGGGGACAGTGGGGGAGGGGATCTGCTGGGAATTTTATAACTTGCGTAGTGCTTTCCTGGGACTTAGTTTTCCAATCTGTAATGTGGCAGTGATAGCAACGTAGGCCATGTAAAGTGTGAGCTTCTACTCTATTAAATCAGTGTGATAACCATAAGGCTTGGCCCTCGCAAACACACAGCTACCGCTTCCTATCCTCCAGTGTTTCCTTTGTTTTCCAACATTTCTTCTGACTTTTACATTCAAACTTTTTACCAAGAAGTTAGGTGAAACAAAAACACTGAATTATTTGGATTCTTAAAAGTTAACAAAAAAATTCCTGTGCTTATACCTCAAAACAACCAAACAGAAGCATGAAACATCAAGCAAGCACACCTATGTACATACATAAACATAACATTTCACAAGTGACCCAGAATCTGTATGCATCTTCAGAATCTGGCTTTAATTTAATAGTCACAGAGCTAATAGCAATGTTCACTCTTGTGTGGTTTCAGACTAAGGAAACACTACTTCATTCTGCAGGGTGCAGATTATTCATTCTTAGGATGGCATTTCTCTAGGAGTAGCATGGATTAGCAAGCAGAGCCTGGTGATGAGAAAACTCACACAGGGCAGTCCTCAGTGGCAACCAGACAGGGTTCCCAGTGTGCCTTATTTCCTTTTTCTCGAGCCTCCACCCCATTTTGTTAATATTTACAGTTGTCATTTGCTGTTTCAATAGATAAAGCCAGAAGTGCTCATGAATTGCCTCATAAAGGAAACTCAATTTAGGAAGTCTTGTTCAGTGACGATTTATTAGCTTTCCGCACTCCAGAAGCCCAGAGTTCCATTTTGACTTCTGGTAGCTTGCAGCCAAGCCAGTCAAGTAATCCACCTGGGAGACGCCTGGCTACTTAGAGACAAGAGATTTCCAGTTGCCAGCAACTTTTCTTTTGCCTGAAGATCTCAACATCATGCGTGTGTGTTTGGGGGCGGGACTTCTGTCTCTTTATGGGTGTATCCAGCAAATCCTAGAAATAGAGGTTGTGGGTAGAAGCAGGGCAGGAATTGCTACAGACTTATGGCCCATGGTAGAACAGTGGTCACAATTAAAGACCAATGGGAAGTGACCTTGTGAAGGTGGCCTACAGGGGTGGGTGAGTGACTCCGAGCTGGGTGCAGAAAGGACAGGTCAGGGTGTGCTGGGTTGCCCAAGAAAGGCGCACACACACAGTGATAGGATTTTTAACTGGGTCAGCAACCGTGGGCTGTGTTTAGCCAGGCAAAGAGGGAGAGGAAGCATGTCAAGTGAGGAGGTTCTGAAGACCCCCCTTGGCTTTGCCTGCCATTGAAAGGGAGAGCTAGGATAGCATTTAGAGCGATGCCAGAGTTTGGCTTCCCGTGCCCACACCAGGTATTTAGAAACACAGGAAAAGAGAATGATGGCCAAATCCTTTTCTTCTCATCTTTTTACCTTTTAATAAGGCTTAGGGGTGAGATAATACAGGCTCAAGGAAAAACAGAAATCTATCTGTCTGTCTATCTGTCTATCTATCATCTATCTATATATCTCAACTTCTTTTAAGCATCCTTTGAATTTTGTGGGGGAATACTTCAACAAACACCAACAAATCTGGAGGGCAGATCTGAAGACTTCCAAGGAACCCGTGACTCTCACTTTGTAGGAGACCCAACAGGGGCAGGTGCTGGAGGAATCTATTTTGAGTAACCGTTTTTTTGTGAACACTGAGGTTGCTGAAGTGGCACAGCTTAGAGAGCGGAGGGGGTGGGATAGATGGAGGAAGCCCTGCTCTGCCTAGGCTGTCACTCCTTCCTGCATGGAGGAAGAAGACTGCAAACTCAGCAGCTTAAGAGCTTCACCACAGAGAAGCAATCTTGCATCTCAGTTATGACTGTGGGGAACCATTGAAAAGCTAAACTGTGGACATTTTGTTCTGTTTAATTAGTTAAGAGTGAACACTGGAAAGACTTCTCTAAAGGTTGGTCAAGGTTGTGAGCAAGCCAGAGAGAGTATTTCAGCTGGATGCTTGGTGCAGATGCCATTCTTCAAGCTTCTTCTGTCAGGTGCTCTCTGACACAGAAATGATCATCTTATCACAAAACTCTAGTGAGGCATTCTCCTTCCATTTGTACTTTGGGGAAGCTGAGGACTAAAGAAATTAGTTATTTGTTGTCACATTCATGAAGGATACGAAGGTAGTTGATATTTACAAGCCATATCTATGTTTATGTAGAAACTTTGCTTGCCAGTAATGTGTATGAAAGACACATGGCTGTTCCACTATGTGAGTCCTCTGCTAGACTGCCAGGAAAACATCCATTTGAGGTAAGGTACCAGACTGGGCTACTGTGAAGAGTCAATGCCTTGTGCTTCCTAATTTTAATAAACGTTTTTTTCAAAGCTACATGAGAGATAAGATGTGGTCATTCATATGCAGTTGCTTGCACACCATAAGAATTCAATAAATGCTATCTATCATGATGATAATGATGATGATAATGAAGATGATTAAACAGTCTCTTCCCCAAAGAGTTTCCACTGTCAGAGTATTGATTTCTGCAAAAATAATCAGCCTAATAGAATACAGATTGCCATCTCGGCATCATTAGTTAAGAAGCACTTATAAAATGAAGACACAGGCTCTAGAGCCCAGAGTTTAATTCCGCGGGCTACTGCCCCTCACTGGTGCTGCTGTAGGGCTCTGGGCCTATGGGACAGAAAGTGAGATGTGGTTAGTTTTTGTTGTTGTCATTTAGTCAGTGAGAGTGTTAGGGTTTCTTTGCTTCTAGAGTTATAGCTTGTTGAATAAGTAGCAAAAGTTTTGGTTTTGCTCTGCTGAGTGACAGGCATTCTCTTAGTCACCAACTAGCAAGTCCCAGGACATCTTCTCTTGACCAAGCTCTGTGATACATTTGTGAGGACAAAATTTTATGCATGGGGAAGACTCAGGGCTGAGGTATGATGGGCCCATATTTCAGCTGTGACTTCCACAACAGAAGGCCAGGGGGAAAGGTGACTACGAAGCATGTTTTACTGAAAACAGTTGCTAGAGGAGCACAGAAGATGCTTTTTAGAATTTGTATCTGATTTAGAGTCATCAGCCCTTAGCTAGTGAGGACTGATCGGGTCCTTGACACACATCAAAGCTGAGCCTCCAGCTTTGAATCTTAGCTCCACCACGTACTTGTTACATGACCTTGGTAGATTTTATTCATCTTTCTCTGTCCCATTTTCTTCTTTGGTAAAAGAAGAACATTATCAGTACCTATTTCATAGAGTCCTTGCAAGGGTTAAATGAGTTCTCAAGAGCTTGGAGCAGTGCCTGGCACCGAGAAACCAGAGACAGGAGAAAGAGTTCAGTTGGAGTTATTCCCTCTGCAGCCACAGCACAAGGCCTGTCTGGCTGCATTTTGTTGAAAATACAGCCAAAGGTAAAATGTCGCCCATGGATCTCCAGGAAGGCAGAAGTGAGTGGCTCCCTGGGTAGCTGCAATCTGGTAAACAATTTTCTGAAGAGCTTAATTTGTTCTTTTGAAATATATTTGGCCTTGGGGGAAATGCTGGCCCCAAGGGGGACATTTTCATTTCCTTTAGAAACCGTGACTTTGGGAAGTTTAAGCCACTTGCTTGTTCAGTCCACTTCACAGTACATACTGCTGGAGCCTGGTGTCCACAGAGGTGGCATCTGTCCCCAACATTCATTAGACATTGATTGATCATCTACAATGTACCGTGTTTCTGCTTTTCCAGAGTCACGATTTATTAGGTGACACAGACAATTACAGAGGCAATTACAGTGTAGTATGACAAAGACTATCATGAGAGGCCAGTAGAGCCTTGTGTGAAGAAGAACTAATCCAGACACTTGAAGTGGAGGCACCATGTAAATTAAGTACTAGAAGAGGACTCAGGATGAGCCCAGGCTGGGGCATTGGGGTGAAGAGGTAGAGAGGGCCTTTCTTGGAGAGGCTGTGCAGGCTGATGCACTGTGGACACCGGTGTGTATAACCTGTGTGGGTGGTATGAATAATGAGCGTTTATGGAGGGAACAGCTAGTGGGGAAGGAAAGTGGGACAGGGCAGTCAAGAAAGGTTTGATACGGATTCTAGAAAGTAGTCCAGTGTTTGCAATATCTTACCAGCCAATTTGGGGCAAGTCATTTCACCTATATGGCTCTTAAATTCTTCGTCCATAAAATGGAGATGATACTAATGAAGATTTGTTCCGCTTCCCAAAGCTACTTTCATAATAATGGATCTGAAAGAGCTTACACATATAGTATTACATCTCTTTAAGGAATTTTCATTGTCACCTTGTGATTTTATTTAAGAAGGCTAAGAACAGCACCCCTCCCCCATTTGTTCTCTAAGGAGTACATGAAAGCGAGAGATTAGGAACCTACACCATGAATGATGTCTTTAGCATCTCACATGTGATCTCAGAGACAGCAGACAGTGTCCGACTTTGGAGGTGGACAGCGGAAGTCTGTCAGTAAGCAGATTGCATTGTCCCTGATGCTGTCGCTTTCTTCTGGTGCACACCTGTTCTCTTTGCCTTCCAGGCGCTTAGGTACAAATGTGCCAAACTGACAGAATATTAGAAAGTACGAAGCACTGGTTCGTGCTGTTACATTTTCACTCCTGGCTGGTGGTCACATTGGGGATTATGGTTTCAACATAAACATCTGAAGGACGCAATTCAGTCTGTACATCAACACATAAGAAGACACAGGTCATTAAAAATGGAGCCTGTGAAAGCCTGCCTCACCGGAGATGTGACACACACCTGCCTTTTGGAGTTTTCTATCTGGTGAGATTAGAATGGCCTTCATTATTGTTGGAACTCTGCCCCTGACTCTCATGTCCCAGAGAGTCAGTCCTAACTGGAAACAATGGGTCAGACTGGATTCTTTCCTCATGTTTTCCCACCTCCAGTGGCTGGTGTTTGACTTAAGCTAAAAGCAGCAGAGAAGCAGGTTCTATTAGAGATCCTCACAATTACAGGTTTTCTCTTTTGAGCGGCTGACCTGTGACTTTCTTTGTTGTGAGTGTTAATCTGTTGATTTATGTCCAGGCATGTTTGTTTTTAAGAAATCTTCTAGTTATATTTTTTTAGGGATACCCTTTCACTTCACCACTCTAACCCACTCCGTTTTAACACATACAGATGTAAAAATATTGCAAAATGCACATATGATATTTGGATAGCCAAGCAAGTACAGGAATTAGCTAGTGAGTTTTCAGCTTGGGAAAGGCATTATTTCTTTCTACAGTGTGATGTGTCAGACTCTTAGCAAGGCTTGAAGGAAGACATTTGGGTAATTTTGGGATCATCTCACGGTAGATGCTGTCACAAAAAATTACCAAGTAGGTAGATTTTCTTTCTTATTATTATGGCTTATTTGTTGGAAGCCAAGAGGGACGAGAGTGCTAAGTGGTGTGGTCAGATATTGAGGGAATGGGACATAGTGAAGAATAAAAAGGAGGAGGAAGAGGAGGAAGAGGAGGAAGAGGAAGGGGAGAGTAAGAAGAAGGAGAAGGAGCGGAGGATGAGGAAGGCAAGGAGGAAGTGGCCTGTTGAGTTTGGAGATAAGTGGACATGAGCTAGTCACTTACCAGCTCTGTGACCCTGAGTGAATCTCTTTATTTTTTAGACAGCTGTTATCTTATTTTTAATATGAATAGGGATGATGTCTGAGTTTCTTTATCTATTAGGGTGGCTTTGGATGTTGTAAGAAACCCCACAGCTCCAGTGGCTTAGCACAAAAGGAATACACTTGAAAATATTTCTGCTGATTTTAAAGTTAAAAGTTTAAAAGTTTAAAGATTTTAAAGTTAAAAATATTGCAAGAAAGCTGAAAAAAAATGGGCACACCAGAAGCTTAGCAGGTCAGTTAGGCTACAAGACAGTGAACACCCGTGGACTCAGCACCTCTGTTGCTTTTTTTCCCAAATTGCTCAAGGCCAGCCCTGTTCTAACTCCCTACAGCAGACCTTAGTCTCGCTCTTTCCCGTGCCTCACGCAAGTGGAACCAGGGCGTGTCTGTGTACAGCTTCGTGGAACCAGGGCGTGTCTGTGTACAGCTTCGTGGAACCAGGGCGTGTCTGTGTACAGCTTCCTGTTTGACCTCGGAGAGCCTTACTTGTTGCACGAGGCGGCAATTCCCTCACTTTGATTCACCGTGGCACCGTGGCATCACCCTGCCACTGTAGTGGTAGGGCGTGGTGTTTTTCCTCCTGTCCCTAGCTCCCAGAATAGTGACTCATGAGGCTCATTAAGTATTATACAAATACCCAGGCCATATAGCTGGGCTCTTCTCTGACTAGCTCATAACTCAAAATAATACATTATACTAATCTACATGTAACCACATGGCTGGTTACTTTTGCTTTTGCTCAGCCATCTTCTCTACATCTTACCTGCTGCATCTCCCCTGCCCGGCTTCTATCCCAGAATCCTTTCTGCCTGCTGGATGTCCCACCTCCTGTTTCCTGTCTTAGCTACAGGCCGTTAGCTTTTTATTGACAGAGGATGCTTCTATACAGACACAAGATATTCTCTCAACATTCATATAATTATTAAGGCATATGTAAAAGGAATTAATTATTCTAATAATAATTGCCACTTTAATAATAACCAGCATCAATTAACATAATAGAACAATTAATTTTACATATGCTTTAATAATTATATGAATCAATATTAGATGTTAATAATTCCACAACATAACACAGTGAGATTTATCCAGCCCCCATTGCTGGGAACTTCAGCAATTGTGACAGGTCCTCTTAGAAGCAGTAGTGGTAGGCACTCTCTTTGGTGTGTATGCTTACATGTATACCCATTTCCGGTGTTGTGAAGTTAGCAATTTCCTCCCGAGAAAGCCAATCAATTTTGCAATGTGGCTGTTCAAGTCCTTGCTTCCATCATTAGACTTTGAACATGGTATTCTTTTTTATTTTCTCCAACATTGCTATTATCAAATTTTAAAACTTTAGCTATTTTGGCTAGAGAAAAGGAGACATCTCTCTGTGGGTTTAACTTGAAAATTTCCCTAAGAGCTCATGAAATGGAGCAACTTTTCATGTTTATCAGTCATTTGAACATAATTTTTGTTCAGTGACTAAGTTCCTTACCTATTTTAATACTGGGTTGCCTAATTATTCACTCATAGCATTTCTTTATTCGTGATATGATTTTTGCCTCTACATTGATTTATATTTACCTTTTACATGCAGTTATGTCTTTTGTGTACATGTGCTTACATGTATGTGTGTGTGTGTTCTGTGTGAGTGCCACAGCATGCGTGTTGTCAGAGACATCCTGTGGGCGTCTGTTCTCTCCTTCCGCCATGTAGGCTCAGGGGTTGAGCTGGGGCCATCACGCTTGCCACCAAACTCCTGAGTTATCTCACCAGCCTTTGACCTCTATTTTCTAATTTCTGTTTCCCTCATCTGTCTTTAGTTAATTACTGATTCTCTTTAGCATGCTTTGGTTTTATTGGTTTCCTAATTTGGTCGTATTTCATGAAACATAGTCTAAAAATGTTTTCAAGGCAGTGGGTTCTGTGTCACATTTGCTTTGCTTTTGATTCTAATAGGTAGCACTGTGGTGGCCATATTCATTTGTTTTGTTATTAACTTCTCATTTATTGCATTGGAATCTGAAGATAATGATTGTTATTTTTAACCCTTTCATTGTTACAGAACAAGTGTTATCAATGATACACATATCAGGAAGTTTCAGAACAAAGAGGAAAAACAAGCACCACATTCAAGGAAATGGCCATAGTCTTTTATTTATTGATTGATTTGCCTAGTATTTTCTCCAGGTACAACACAAGGGCAACATTAGTTTCTGTTATCTTTTTGATGTTGTGTTTCCCTAAAATTTACTTCTTGGAACTAGACTCCAGTGGCAGAATAAGCACTGGTGTCCTAGGAAGTAGGTAGATTTTGGAAGCTGAGCACTTGTGAAGGGGACTCTAAGCCGGGCTCTAACGGCAAGTTTGCCAGCCCCTTTCAATACCGAGGAAGCTCACCTTGGACCCTCTAACATCCGGAACACTTACCTGTTGTTTGTGGTGTTTTAGTAGGGCTTTCTGATTAGTTGATCTGCCATTAAGAGTGGGCATTTTAATTGGTAGGTTTGCAGAATAGATTTGGTGTTTTCAGATTGTTCCTAATTAGGAGCAGGGAAAATATTAAGGAAACTGAGAGTTAGAGCCCTGGATGCTTTGGGTTGATCGCTCCACGACTCCGACTCCGTGCTTGCTTTCCTGTACTGGTTGCTGCAGAGGGTGGCTCGGAGTCCTGTTTTTACACCTGGTCTGATCATTTTATGTTCAGTCTTCATTTAGTTTTTAGTTATAATTATTCTATTATTCTGGTGGAATTTTATGTCTCATACCAATCACTTATAATCTCTAAATCCTTAGAATTTCTAGTTCCACTTGACTTTTTTGGGGGCGGGAGGCAGCGGGATGGGGAAGGGCAAGTCTTTCTTCATGTCTTGCACTAGGCTTACTGTTATGTTTATTTTCTCCTTTGTTTCTTGATCTTGACTTTATTTCTTTAGTGGCCTTAGTTTTGTTTCCCTTCTTGAGTGTTTCCAGACCGTATATAATCTCTTCTTGTTTTGCTATTTCATCCTTGAGCTCTTGTATATTTGCTTATTGCTCATGTTTGCTAAATATTTTAAATTTACATCACAATTTTCCTGCATTGTTGTGTCATTTGCTCTTTTTATAATTTGATCTTTTTTATCATTCTTACCTAGATGTAAATCTTATTTCTTAAAATATGTAAATATAATTGCTTTTTCTATGTTCATTTTTTTCTTTCATTGAAAATAGCTTTTTCATACAATATATTCTGATTATGATTTCCCCGTCCCAGCTCCTCTAAGACCCATCCTATGCCTCAATTTGGATCCACAACCTTTCTTTCTCTTCTTAGGAAGCATACAGGCATCTACCAAATAATAATAAAATAAAATAAGATAAAAGAAAACAAACAAATTGGAATAGGACAAAGCAACCAAACCAAAGAAAAGCATAAGAAACAAATATAGACTCAGAGACACACATATTTGCACACACAGGAATTTCATAAAAACCACAAACAATAATAAACACACAAAAGACCTATAAGCTTAAAGAAAAATGCCCTACACATTATGAGACAAAGAACCTTCAAAGTGGCTGTTGAGTTTGTTTGTGTTGGGCGTGGGGCCAACACCTAGGAGTGGTTTGTATGCCCTTTGAGACTCCCTTGGACAAAACTGATTCTTTATTTGCAGTGGTCATTAGTTGGAGACAGTTTCTGGATTAGAGATAAACATCCATCCACTTCTCTCAGCTCTCAGCATCTGGCACAGACTCATACAGGCTGCATGTCTTCTGCTACAGTGTCTGTGAGTTCATATGCATGTGGGTCCTGCTGTGTTTAAAAAGTCTTGTTTCATTGGTGTCCTCCATCCAATATGGATCTTACACTCTTTCTGCCCTCTGTTCTACAAGATTCCCAGAGCCCCAAGGGTAGAGATTTGATGAAGACATTTAGGGCTGAGTGTTGCAATGTCTCTTACTCTTTGTGCATTGTCCAGTTGTGGGTCTCTGTATATGATCCCAACAGCAGCAGGAGGAAGCTTCTCCCATGATGCGTGAGGAAGGCCATGATGTATGAATGTCATTAAGAGCCACTTTATTGCTGTACTTCCTTAGCCGAACAGCAGTATTTGGTTTTTCCTAGGGTCTCTGGCCTATCTAATCTTGGTTCTTGGCCACGTAAGCAGTGTCAGGTGTGGATTTCATCTCATGAAGTGGGCCTTAAATTAAACCAGATCTTGGTTGTTACTCCCATAAGCTTTGTGCCACTGCTGCACCAGCCTATCTTGCAGGAAGGTCACAGCTGTCGATGGAAAGGTTTGTAGCTGGGTTGGTGTTTAATCACCCCTTTCTCTTGGTAGAATGCAGAATACCTTCCAGTCTTTAGGTATGAAAGCTCTAGGTAGGTGCAGCTTGACTTCTTAATGTTCAGTGAGTTGTGCAGACCTTGTGTTTCTCAAGAGTTACTAACTTACTGTTAGTTTGTAGAGAACAGTTTAAGCCTTGGTAATAGCTTGGGTCATTTGGGGATGTGATTGGTACCTCTTTGGCCAGCAACTCTTATTAAATGTAACCCATTCCCAGTACTGGAAGCTTCATGTAGTGATGAGAGTTGTCCAGTTGGGGTTCTGCCTCTCCTATTATTGGGGCATTTCATTTAGAGCACACACACACACACACACACACACACACACACACACACACACACAC
>OU015742.1:99625250-99648045 GCA_907169655.1 Acomys percivali
CACACACACACACACACACACACACACACACACACACACACACACACGGAAGCTTCTATTATATTAGATTTCTACATGACCCCTAAAATGGCCCTAAGTTTTGGCTGTCCCTCCCCATATTCCCTCTCTTACCTCCTCTTACCTTCCCCTCCCATTGATCCTCTCATTTCAGTGCCCCCATCCCCATCCGTCTATAATTATCTGTTCTATTTCCTCTTCTCCCCATGGCCTTTATTCTTTATCTAATTTCTGTCATTTTATGGATGGTAGCTTGCTTACCAATTACTTAGCATTTAGCATATGTAGTCACATATATAAACTGACTACATACCATATGTATCTTTCTGGGTCTGGGTTACCTCACTCAGGATCATTTTTTTTTCTAGCTTCATTCATTTACCTGTAATTTTATTTTTAAAAAAGTTGAGTAATATTCAATTGTGTAAATGTATCACATTTCTTTTACCCATTCATCTATGGAGGGACATCTAGGTTGTTTCCAATTTCTGGATATTATGGATAGAGCAACAGTGAATGTAGTTAATGGTAGGATGAAGCATTCTTGGGTACATATGAAGTATAATGGTACAACTAGACCTTGAGGAAGATTGATTCCCAGCTTCCCAAGGAACCACCATGCCAATTCACATAGCGGCTGTATAAGTTTGCACTCCAACCAGCAAATGCCACATCTTCCCCAGCATAACTTTGTCTATTGTGTTATTATGTTGGCCGTTCTGGAAAGTGTAACATAAAAATCTCAATGTAGTTTGATTTGCATTTCCCTGATAATGTTGGACATTTCTTTAAGTGCTTCTTAGCAATTTGAGCTTCCTCTTTTGAGACTTTTCTGGTTAGATCTGTACAATAGTTTTGAATTGGATTATCTGTTTTCATGATGTTGTTTTTTATATATTTTTGGATATTAGTCCTCTATCAGATGTGTAATTAGTAAAAAGCTTTCCCCATTCTGTAGATTGTCACTTTGTCTGAATGATGGCGCCCTTTGCCATGCAGGAGATTTTGATTTTCAAAGGTCCCATTTATTAATTGGTAATCTTAGTGCCTATGCTAAATGATTTTCTGTTCACAAAGACTTTTCTTGTGACAATGAATTCAAGGCTATTTCCCTCTTTTTCTTTACTCAGACTTGATGTGTCTGATTTTATGTTGATGTCTTTGAGCCACATGGTGTTGTGTTTTGGTCAGGGTGATAAGTATGTATCTGTGTGCATTCTTTTACATGCAGACATCCAATTTGACCAGTACCCTTTGTTGAGGACCATGTCTTTTTTCCAGTGTGTATTTTGGTCTTCTTTATAAAAAATCATGTGTTGATAGGTGTATGGATTTATGACTGGGTCTTCAGTTCTATTCCATCAATTTATATCTTTTTCGGTGCCAATACCATGTTGCTTTTATTACTATAGCTCTGTACAATTTGAGATCAGGGATGGTGATATCTTCAAAAGTTCTTTTTATTATTCTAGATTTTTCAGCAATCCATCCTTTAATGTTTTTATAAGAAACCGAAAATTGCCCTTTCAAGATCTGGGAAAAATTGTGTTGGAATTTTGATGAGGATTGCAGTGAGTCTGTAGATTGCTTTTAGTAGGATGGCCATTTTCACTAAATTAATCCTACTGATCCATGCACATGGGGAATTTTCCATCTTCTGACATCTTCAATTTATTCAGTGTCTTAAAGTTTTTAATCATACAAGTCTTTCACTTGCTTAGTTAGATTTACCCCAAGATATTTCATATTATTTGAGACTATCATGAGAGGTGTTGTTTCCCTGATGTCCTTCTCAGCCCATTTCCTATTTGTATATAAGAATGGCACTGACTTTTATATTAATTTTGTAACCTGCTACTTTGTTGAAACTGTTTATCAGCTGTAGGAGTTTCTTGGTGGAATTTTTTTGGGTCACTTATGTATACTATCTTATCTGTAATTAAAGATAGTTTGATATACTCTTGATTCTCTTCAGTTATCCTACTGTTTCTGCTAAGACTTCAAGTACTGTATTGAATAGGTAAGGAGAGAGTGGAGAATGGACAGCCTTGTCTTGTTCTTGATTTTAGTGGGGTTGTTTTGGGATTCTTCCATTTAAGTTGATGTTGGGTTGCTGTGAATTGCCTTTATTATGTTCAGTATGTACTTTTTATCCATAATCTTTCCAGAACTTTTGTCATGAAGGGGTGTTGGATTTTATCAAAGGCCTTTTCTGCCTGTAATGAGATGACTGTGTGGTTTTTACTTTGAGTTTGTTTATGTGGTGGACAACCTTTATTGATTTATGTATGCCGAGCCATCCATGCATCTCTTAGATGAAGCCTTCGTGGTGGGTGATTTGACGTATTCTTGGATTTGGTTTGCAAGTATTTTACTGAGAATTTTTGCATCTATATTTATCATGGAAATTAGTCTGCAATTCTTTCTTTGTTGGGTTGGCATGTGGTTTGGTTATCAGGATAACGATGACTTCATAAGAAGAATTGGACAATTTCCTTCTTTTTCTATTTTGTAGAAAAAAATTGAGTACTATTTGTGTTAAGTTTTCTTTGATATTTGGGAGAATTCTGCTCTAAAATTGTCTGGTCATAGGCTTTTTTTTTTTTTTTTTTTTTTTAAATTTTGGAAAGTGGTATAGATCAAGAAAACTATCCATTTCTATTAGATTTTCCATTTTGGTGGAATACAGTACAGCTTTTTCAGATATGCCTTTATGATTCTCTTGATTTCCTCAGTGTTTCTTGTTTTGTGCCTCTTTGTCACCATCTTTGTTAATTTGGATAATCTCTCTCTGCTTTTAAGCTTATTTGGATACAGGTTTGTCACTCTCTCTAATTTTCTCAATGAATGAACCCTTTATTTTATTGATTGTTTGTTTCTTTCTATTTTATTCATTTCAGGAGTTTAATTATTTCTTGCCATCTACTCCTTTTGGGTGTGATCTTTATTTTTGTTTTAATTAATTTATTTTTTGTTCTACTGCCTTTTGGTGTGCTGTTAAGTTACTAGTATAAAATGTCTTTAGGTTTTATTTATTTATTTTATTTTTTGTATTGTATTGTAGACACTTAGTGCTATGAGCTTGCCTCTTAGAACTGCCTTCATTGTGTCCCATAACTTTCAGGATTCTGTGCATTAATTTGCATTCAATTCTAGAAACTCTTTAATTTCTGCTTTGACCCATTTTTCATTGAGAGTTGTTTAATCTCCATGAATCTGTAATATTTCTGTTGTTTCTATTGTTATTGATACCCGGCTTTAATCCATGGTGGTCAGATAGGATGCACATTATTTTAATGTCCTTGTATCTGTTGAGACTTGTTTTGTGTCCAAGTATGTGGTCAATTTTTGCGAAAGTTTGTTGGGGTGCTGAGAAGATGGTGTATTCTTTTGTATTTGGGTTAAATGTTCTGTAAATATCCATTAGGTAATTTTGGTTTATGACATCAAACAGCTCTTGCATCTCTTTGTTAGTTTTTGTTTGGATGACCTGTTTTTTGGTGAGAGTGGGGTACTACAGTCACTATGAATATGTTAGGGTCAATATGTGAATTTAGCTGAAGTAGTGTTCTTTTTGAGCTTCAGTGACCTTGTGTTTGGCGCATAGATTAAGAATTGCAATACCCTCTGGATGGATTTTTCTTTGATGAGTTTGCAGTGTTTTTCCTATTCTCTTCTGATTGGTTCTGGTGTGGTCTATTTCAGCAGATATAAAAATGGCTACACCAGTTTGCTTCTCATGTCTCTTTGTTTGGCATATGTTTTTCCACCCTTTTACCAATGTGATGCTCATTCTTGATTATTAAGGTGTTTCTTGGATGCATCAGAAGGCTGGATCTTGTTTTTTAATCCATTCTGTGAATCTGGGTGTTTTTATTAGAAAATTGAGACCATTGATATTGAGAGATATCAGTGAGCTCCACTGTGCTGCCTGGGTGAGGCACAGGGCCCACTCTCCCCAGTGCTGTCACAGTGTGGGAAATGGGTCCAGCTCTCCAGAGGGCTAGGGCCAGGTTTTGCACAGCCCCAGACATTCCCAGCAGCTTCCCTGACCAAGGACATCCCCATGCTCGCTAGTGGAAATCTGAGGCATGGACATTAACACCAATCCCTGCTGCTGTGTAGCCAGGGACAGAGACATGGCCCTCAGCAGCAGCTCAGACTGGGACTTCACCATGGATGGCCCCAGGTGGCAGGGCTGACCACGCACACCAGGGTACTCCTCTTCACTCTTAACTCTCCAGTTTCATCTCTCTTCATAATGCTCAAGCTGCTCCACTTTTTCTCTCCTGTTTTATCACCACATACTCTCATATTGTGGTTGCTTCTGCTACAGTTGGACACGCAGTTGGTGGGGCCCTTAGGTGGCATCCTCTGTCTGTGCTGTGTCCTGGCAGCAAGCAATGTTCTCTTGTGCTGTGCAACAGAGGGCAGGTCTGTGGGAAGCATAGTGGTCCACAGATCTCTGTCTGTCATCTTCCTTCCTCCTTGTGCTGCCTGGATTTGATTCGATTTAATATTGTTGTATCCTAGGCATTACATAGCTTTGGCCACCAAACCAGACATCAAGCCAAGATGAACAAAGGACTTCCATCTGCTCCACCCCTGACTGGTGTAAGAACAACATCATCAACAGAGTATCTCTTTGCTCATTTCCAGGGGGTTTCATAAAGGCCTTAAAGCCCCTGTCTTGTGTTTCAGCTATGTTACAGTACTCAGGGCCTGGTATGCTAGAAGACATGTTGTCCTGGTTGTTATTGATTGTGATTTCCACCTTGGTGTGTAGGCATCTGGGTTTGGAATGATTGTAATTCCAGGTGCTGATACTTGGTCCTGTCTTTGTTGGGTGGGTGTTCTGTTGCACAGTTTTGTTGCCCTCTCTGGTAGGATGATGTGGTAGCTATAAGTGTCCTGATAGGGAATTCTGGGATCCTGCTAGGTGTGGCCACTGAGCGCTTTAGGTAGACAGGTTTCTAGGTATTGGGAGATGACACTTAGGAATGGGGATGGGCAAGGTGGGATTTCTGAGGGAGTGTTCACAAGAGGGAAGAAATCAGGGTGTGCCACTAGGATCTTCTTAGTCCCCTGGGAATAAGACCAGAGAGGGAAGAGAGACCACAGCATGTGGGGATGAGACTGAAAACAATGGATTTGTAGGAGTGGAGAGAGGGTGACAACAGCCTACCAGCTTCCCTGGGCAGCATGGCTGGCTGATCTGCTGAAATTGGTGCTGAGACAAAGAGACTGGGTGTGAGGAAGGCTGTAGGAGAATATCTGAGTGATCTACTGGTGATGGGGACTGAGAGGAAGGAGGGGCCACAGGAAGTGGTTTGTGTCAGAGTTGGGGATGAAGTTGAGAGGTTAGATTTGGAGGAGCGGAGGGAGAGTGTATATTGCCTATCTGATTTTCTGGCAAGTGGGTTCCTGGGAATTGCAGCTGAGACAAAAGGACCTTAGTTTCTTTCTTTCTTTCTTTCTTTCTTTCTTTCTTTCTTTCTTTCTTTCTTTCTTTCTTTCCTTTCCTCCTCCTCCTTGTCCTTCTCCTCCTTGTCCACCTTCTCCTCGTCCTCCTCCTCCTCTTCTTCTTTGAGGCAGAAACTCATTATGTATCCTATTCTAGTCTCAGAATCTTCCTGTCTCTGACTCTCAAATTCTAGGATTTGTGTATGTGTGTGTGTTACCATCTTCAGCTAAAGATAAATACCTTTTGACCTATTAAATATGTATAGGAGTAACCAAAGCTATTCGGAATATATAATTATTATCTGGCTTATGTTTTATGTGTGAGATTATTTATATCTCACTCAGTAAAGGTAATCATACTTATTGCTTTTATTAGTTATTTATTATTTACTTGCATTTCTTTACATCTGATACTGAGGGCACAGTCTGAGAATATAGTATGTGATTCTTGGATTTCAGACTGTCATCCCCTGCTTAGAGATTCTAGACTATAATTTGCATCATAGTGTGTGTGTGTGTGTGTGTGTGTGTGTGTGTGTGTGTGTGTGTGTTTCTCTTTCAAGTAGCATATGTTACTTCAGATCTTCTGAAAGTTTTAGGTGAAACATAGGCTAGATTCCTTCTCAGTGATACCTGTTTTATGGAGCTGCTGTATTTTTGCATGGGGCAGTATGAATGTCTTAATCCATGTGGAATATTATAAGAAAACACTTAACAGTGAATGATTTGTAATTACTAGGAAGCTATCTCTTACGGTCTTAGAGATGGAGTGTAGTTCAAGAGGTAAGTTTGGGGCCTGGTGAGGGCACTGTTTGTGCATTCATTTTGGTTGTTTGATGCTCTGTTCACAGACGGTGAACAGGCAAAGGGACTGCCTAGTTCTTTTGAACCTTGTAGAACTTCATCTAAAGCTGCCACTCTCACTCACAAAGGGAGAGCTTTCTTGATCTAATCGCCTACCAAACATCTCACCACTTAGTATTATTATTCTGGAGATTCAATTTCCACATGAGTTTTAGAGGGACTCAATATTCAAACCATAACAGTAGAGATTTGAGTTTTAGTGATCTGATTTTAACAAAAAATGGACCTTAGCCATTTGATTTCCTTTGCTTTTGTTACTTTTGGATAAGCTCATATACTCTTTCAAGAAACTAATGAGGAAATATTTGCCATCATGTTAATTTCAAATCAGCATTTTTTTATTTTTTTATTTTTACTTTTTGCTTTATTTTATTTTATTAATTTATTCTTGTTACATCTCTATGGTTATCCCATACCTTGTATCCTCCCATTCTTCCCTCCCTCCCATTTTCCCCTTATTCCCCTCCCCTATGACTGTTCCTGAGAGGGATTACCTCCCCCTGTATATGCTCATAGGGTATCAAGTCTCTTCTCGGTGACCTGCTGTCCTTCCTCTGAGTGCCACTAGGTCTCCCCCTCCAGGGGACATAGTAAAATGTGAGGCACCAGAGTACATGAGAAAGTCATATCCCACTCTCCACTCAAGTGTGGAGACTGTCCTGTCCATTGGATAGATCTGAGTAGGGGTTTAAATTTTACCACCTATATTGTCCTTGGCTAGTGCCTTAGTTTGAGCGGGTCCCCTTGGCCCAAATCTGCCTATCATAATGTTCTACTTGTAGGTTTCTAGGACCCACTGAATCCTTCTACATTGCTATTCTCCCATGCTTCTCTCATCTAGAGTCCCAATAGGATGTCCTCCCCTTGGTCCCAGTTTCCTGGTAAGGGAAAGCTTTCGTGGGACATGCCCATTGGGCTAGTATGCAGATATAAGTGAGTATATACCATTTGAGTCTTTCTGCTTCTGGGTTAACTCACTCATTATTATCATTTCTAGCTCAATCCATTTATCCACAAATTTCAGGAATTCCTTGTTTTTAATAGCCGAGTAGTATTCCATAGTGTATATGTACCACAGTTTCTTTATCCATTCTTCTACTGAGGGACATTTAGGCTGTTTCCATGATCTGGCTATTATGAATATGGCTGCTATGAACATGGTTGAGCAAATTTTCTTGTTATGTGCTGATGCATCTTCTGGGTATATTCCAAGGAGTGGAATAGCTGGGTCTTGAGGAAGCCCTATTCCCAGTTTTCTGAGATAGCACCAGATAGATTTCCAAAGTGGTTGTACTAGTTTGCATTCCCACCAGCAATGAAGGGAATGTTCCTCCTCTCTCCCCACATCCTCTCCAGCATGTGGTGTCGCTTGAGTTTTTGATCTTAGCCATTCTGATGGGTGTAAGATGGAATCTCAGAGTTGTTTTGATTTGCATTTCCCTGATGACTAAGGAGGTTGAGCATTTCTTTAAGTGTTTCTCAGCCATTTGATATTCTTCTGTTGAGAATTCTCTGTTTAGTTCCAAGCCCCATTTCTCAATTGGGTTATTTGGTTTAGTGGTGTTTAATTTCTTGAGTTCTTTATATATTTTGGATATTAGACCTCTGTCAGATGTAGGGTTGGTGAAGATCTTTTCCCAGTCTGTAGGCTGTCACTTTGTTCTCTTGACCGTGTCTCCTGCCTTACAGAAGCTTCTCAGCCTCATGAGGTCCCATTTATTAATTGTTGACCTTAAGGCCTGGGCTGTTGGTGTTCTGTTCAGGAAGTTGTCTCCTGTGCCAATATGTTCCAGGCTCTTCCCCACTTTTTCTTCTATGGGACTTAGTGTCTCTGGTTTAATGTTGAGGTCTTTAATCCACTTGGATTTGAGTTTTGTGCAAGGTGACAAATATGGATCCAGTTGCATTTTTTTACACATAGACCTCCAGTTAGACCAGCACCATTTGTTGAAGATGCTATTCTTTTTCTATTGAATGGATTTGGCTTCTTTGTCAAAAATCAAGTGACCATATGTGTGTGGATTCATATCTGGGTCTTCAATTCGATTCCACTGATCAACCAGTCTGTTGCTGTGTCAGTACCATGGTGTTTTAATTACTTTTGCTTTATAGTACAATTTGAGATTCGGTATGGAGATTCCTCCGGAGCACCTTTTATTGTACAAGATCGTTTTTGCTATTCTGGGTTTTTTGTTTTTCCATATGAAGTTCAGAATTGAACTTTCAATGTCTTTAAGAAATTGTGTAGGTATTTTGGTAGGGATTGCATTGAATCTGTAGATTGCTTTTGGTAGGATGGCCATTTTTACTATGTTAATTTTCCTGATCCATGAGCAAGGAAGATCCCTCCATCTTCTCATGTCAACTTCAATCTCCTTCTTCAGAGTTTTCAAATTTTTTCAAACAAGTCCTTCACTTGCTTAGTTAGAGTAACTACTAGATATTTTATATTGCTTGTGGCTAATGTGAAGGGTATGGCTTTCCTAATTTCTTCCTCTGTAAGCTTGTCATTTGTGTATAGGAAGGCTACAGAGTTTTTTGAGTTAATTTTGTATCCAGCCAAATTGCTGAAAGTGTTTATCAGCTGTAGGAGTTCTCTGGTGGAATTTTGAGGGTCACTTATGTACACTATCATATCATCTGCAAATAGGGATAGTTTGACTTCCTCCTTTCACATTTGGATATCCTTGATCTCCTTTTGTTGTCTTATTGCTCTGGCTAGAACTTTTACTACTACTATATTGAAGACATATGGAGAGAGTGGGCACTCTTGCCTTGTTCCCAATTTTAGAGGAATTACCTTGAGTATCTCACCATTTACTTTAATTTTGGCTATTGGCTTGCTGTAGATAGCCTTTATTATATTGAGGAAAGTGCCTTGTATCCCCGATCTCTCTAAAACTTTAAACATGAATGGGTGTTGGATTTTATCAAATGCTTTCTCTGCATCTAAAGAGATGATCATGTGTTTTTTTATTTTCAGTTTGATTATATGGTGGATTACATTGATGGATTTCCATATATTAAACCATCCCTGCATGCCTGGAATGAAGCCTACTTGGTCATGATGAATGATATCCTTTATGTGATCTTGTATTTGTTTTGCAAGAATTTTATTTAGTATTTTTGCATCGATGTTTATAAGAGAAATTGGTCTGAAATTCTCTTTCTTTGTTGAGTCTTTGTGAGGTTTAGGTATCAACGTGACTATGGCCTCATAGAATAAATTTGGTAATGTTCCATCCAATTCTATGTTTTGGCGTAGCTTGATGAGTATCGGTATTAGCTCGCCTTTGAAGGTCTGGTAGAAGTCTGCACTGAAACCATCTGGCCCTGGGCTTTTTTTGTTTGGGAGACTATCAATGATTGCTTCTATTTCTGTAGGGGAAATGGGACTATTTAGCTTGTTTATCTGTTCTTCACTCAACTTTGGCAAGTGAAATTGATCAAGAAAATCGTCCATTTCCCTTAGATTTTCAAAGTTTGTGGCATATATGCCTTCAAAATAGGATCTTATGATTCTTTGTATTTCTTCAGTGTCTGTTGTTATGTCTCCCTTTTCATTTCTGATTTTGTTGATTTCAATACTGTCTCTCTGCCTTTTAGTTAGTTTGGCTAACGGTCTATCTTGTTGATTTACTCAAAGAACCAGCTCTTGGTTTTGTTGATTCTTTGGACTGTTTTCTTAGTTTCTAATTTGTTAATTTCAGCCCTGAGTTTGATTATTTCCAGACATCTACTCCTTTTGGGTGTTTCTGCTTCTTTTTTTCCTAGGGCTTCCAGCTGTTTTGTTAAGTTGCTTATGTGCGATGTTTCCAATTTCTTTTTAAAGGCACTTAGTGCTATGAATTTTCCTCTTAACACTGCTTTCAATGTATCCCACAAATTTGGGTATGTTGTTCCCTCATTTTCATTGAATTTCAGAAACTCCTTGATTTCTTTCTTTATTTCTTCCCTGACCCATGTGTCACTTAGCAGAGAGTTGTTTAGTTTCCACGTACGTGTAGGCTTTTTGTTGTTTCTGTTGTTGTTGAATTGCAGCCTAAGACCATGGTGATCTGATAGGATACAAGGTATTATTTCAATCCTCTTGTATCTGTTGAGGCCTGCTTTGTGACCTATGATGTGATCAATTTTAGAGAAGGTTCCATGGAGTGCAGAGAAGAAGGTATATTCTTTCTTGTTTGGGTGAAAGGTTCTATAGATATTTGTTAGATTCATTTGACCCATGCATTGGTTAATGATGTTATTTCTCGTCTTAGTTTCTGTTTCAATGACTTATCCCACAGTGAGAGTGGGGTGTTGAAGTCTCCCACTATTATTGTGTGGGGATCGATGTGAGGTTTAAATGTTTTTAGCAGATCTTTTACAAATGTGGGTGCCCTTCTATTGGGAGCATAGATGTTCAGAATTGTGATGTCATCTTGGTTGACTTTACCTTTGATGAGTATGAAGTGTCCTTCTGCATCCCTTTTGATTAATTTTGGTTGAAAGTCTATTTAGTTTGATATTAAAATGTCTACGCCTGCTTGCTTCTTGTGACCATTTGCTTGGAATATTTTTTTCCAACCTTTTACCCTGAGGTAATGCCTATCATTATAGGTGAGATGTATTTCTTGAATGCAGAAGAATGTTGGATCTTGTTTATGCACCCATTCAGTTAGTCTGTGTCTTTTTATTGGAGAATTGAGACCATTGATGTTGAGAGATATTAACGACCAGTGACTGTTAAGAGTCTTAATTTTGACGTTGTTTTCAGTCGAGTGTTTGTGTAGTTGTGTTTTTGCCATGGTATAGTTACCTATTTCCTGAGTAGTTTTGGTTGTAGCTTGACCCTTTGGGATGGAGTTTTCTTTCTAGTACCTTCTGTAAAGCTGGATTTGTGGCTAGGTACTGTTTGAATTTGTTTTTGTCTTGAAATATTTTGTTTTCTCCATCAATGGTTATTGATAATTTTGCTGGGTAAAGTAGTCTGGCCTGGCATCTGTGGTCTCTTAGCGTTTGCAGGATCTCTGTCCAGGCTCTTCTGGTTTTTATGTTCTCTGCTGAGAAGTCGGGTGTAATTCTGATAGGTTTTCCATTAAATGTTATTTGGCCTTTTTCCCTTGCAGCTTTTAATATTTTTTCTTTGTTCTGTATGTTTTGTGTTTTGATTATTATGTGACGGGCAGTTTTCCTTTCCTGGTCAATTCTATTTGGTATTCTGTAGGCCTCTGGTATGTTTATAGGCATCTCTTTCTTTAGATTGGGGAAATTTTCTTCTATGACTTTGTTGAGAATAGTTTCTGGGCCTTGGAGTCTGATATCTTCTCTTTCTTCAATGCCTATTATCCTCAGATTTCTTCTTTTCATGGTGTCCTGAATTTCTTGGATGTTTTGTGTCAGGAGTTTTCCAGATCTGGCATTTTCTTTAATGGTTGCTTCAAGATCTGTGATTGTATCTCCTAGACCTGAGATTCATTCTTCTGTCTCTTGGATTCTGTTAGAAAAGCTCACCTCTGTGTTGCTCTCCTTCTTCTCTCAGGTCTCACGTTCTCGTTTTTCTTCTGTCTGTGTGTTTATCATTGAATCCATTTTCGTCTTCAGATCTTGAACTGATTTTTAAATTTCTTTCACCTCATTTTTTGTATATTCCTGAGTTTCTTCCATTGCCTCTTTGAGGTAATTTTCTTGTATTTCCGTTGTATTTGAGTTCTCTGGGTTGTTTTCTTTGCTATAGCTGGAAACTGGAGACACCATGTTGTTTTGGGTTTTTTTTTTGCGTATGCTTTTACGCTGTCCTTTAGACATCTTGCCCTCATTGATTTTGTTGGGTAGCTTCCCGGGTTGGATGTAGGGCCTGTGATGATAGATTCACTTGTTTTCTCACGATTTCCATAGGCTGGAAGCTCTGATGCTTCACTGGTGTGGATGGCAGGAAGTTAGCCCTGTCTGTTTGGGCTCTCACAGCCAGTGATCTTCAGCTCCCCTGTGCTGTGCGTCCTGCAATCGTTCTGGGTCTCTGGATGAGCGTTGGGTCAGGCCAAGGTATCCACAGTCTTCTGGGTTCCCTGCCAAGTCCAGCCAGGGACACTGGGCCCGAACCACCCGCCGAGCTCAGCTAGAATCTCAGGGCCTAAACCGTCTGCCGAGCTCAGCTAGGAATTCTGGGCTGAAAATGCACCCAAGGTCCAGCCAGAATTTTTGTGCTGGGACTGCACACCAAGCTCAGCTAGGGGCTTTGGCCAACGTGCGTGCTGTGGTCAGTTATTGACTCAGGCCCGAACAGTCTGCCCAGCTCAGCCAGAAATTCTGGATTCAAACTGCACACTGTGTCCAACCAGAGTCTTAGAGCCGGGACTGTGCCAAAAGCTCTACTAGAGTCTCTGTGGCCAATCTGTCTGCCAAGCACGGTTAGGGACTCTGGCCCTAAACTGCACGCCGAGCTCCACCCGAGTCTCCGGTGCGGAATTGTGCATCGAGCTCAGCCAGGTACTATGGACCCACACTTCACGCTGAATTCAGCCCGGGACTCTGGGCCTATACTGTGTGGATAGTCCAGCCAGAGTCTTGGGGCCGCCGAGCCTGTGTGCACGGCTCAGCTAGAATCTTTGGGCCTAATCTGCCTGTCAAGTCCAGGTAGGGAATCTGGGCTGAATCTGCGTGCTGACCTCAGCTTGTGTCAGTGCCCCAAAACTACCCGCTAAGCTGAGTTAGTGTCTTGGGCAGAACTGCTCGTTGATGTGAGTTAGCGCCTCAGGTGGACCTGAGCGCTCTGCCCAGCCTGTGTCACAGTAGGCGAACTGCGGTTGCGCTGAATTGGCTCCTTTGGTGGACCTGAGCATTCCACCCAGCCTGTGTCACAGCAGGGGAGCCGTCGCTGCACTGTCCTGTTGCCCTGGGCAGAATTGCTTGCTGTGCTGAGCCAGCGTCTCTACGGCACTGCGCACTGAGCTGTATCCGGGACTCTGGGGCCGAACTGTCCGCTGAGTCCAGTTTGTGTTACACTGCACCACACTACCCAAATCCTCTCCGGAGTCCCCTCTCCCGCAGCAACTCCCACCAGCCACCACACTAACCGCCTGAGTTAGGGTCCATAGTACCTGGCTGAGCTCGATGCACAATTCCGCACCGGAGACTCGGGTGGAGCTCGGTGCGCAGTTTAGGGCCAGAGTCCCTAACCGTGCTTGGCAGACAGATTGGCCACAGAGACTCTAGTAGAGCTTTTGGCACAGTCCCGGCTCTAAGACTCTGGTTGGACACAGTGTGCAGTTTGAATCCAGAATTTCTGGCTGAGCTGGGCTCTGAGCTGCAAACCTCAGCCACTGCCACTGGTGCCGCTGGTATCGCCGCTGCTGCTCTGATCCGAGAAAATCTGCACTCCTCCCATGTGCAGGGGCATACAGGTCCTCCACACCCTGGTCCCCCTGAACCATGGAGCACTCATGCCATCTTGGTGTCGGGACCCCGGTGCTCCTGGCTCAGAAATCTGTGCAGTTCCCCGAATTGTTCACTGGAGCCTCCAAACATGGTCCACACTGCTCGCCACCATCTTGGATCTTCAAATCAGCATTTTAATGCCCAGTCATAGAGGCACAGAGAGCAGTGGTACCTAGTGACTAGGGTTTCCTCTCAGTGTAGCTGATTTGAAGGGAACCCACACATTCAATACCATATCCACCTATGTTTCAGACTGATCTGCTCCTGTGTTTCAGCAGGCATTTACATAGTGGCATCAGTAGCCTTTCTTTAGAAAAATAATGATTAGATGTAGCAATATTGTATCATTTTCCTAGAAAAAATAATATGTAACATTTCATTCTACAATAGTCTGAAGCAGACCACAAATCAGTGTTTGAGCTAGTGCTTGGGGGAGAATTTGCCTAAAAATGTTTAAACTTTGCTTATACTTAATTGTGGTATAAAAATGGAAATATTTGTATTTTTCCCTTGAATTGACTTTTCAAAAAATCATCCTAATATGATCTTAGGAGAAAGACAAAGAGAGAAATAAAAGTTAGCTCAAGGGCGTGAATTTTGAGAAGATCTGGAAAGCTCTCTGTCACATCCTCCCGCCCCCAAGTAACAATGTGCCCTTCGTGGGCTTTCCTCTTCCCTGAATTTGCAAGAGTAGGTACCCCTTTTGTCACCAAGTCCTACAGCCCTCTTCCAGAACTCCTCCTATTAGGCAATACCCAAGGACAAATTTAACCAGTTCCAAGCTGACTGGGCCATTCCTTATACACAGAGATTCTAACAGCAGCTTTCTGAGAAAGATCTCCGTAAGCATCCCCTGCCTTTCCCCGGGTGACTGCCATTTTATTGGTTTTACACTAGTGGATTAATATGCAGCTCAAAGTATAGCAGCGGAGGTGGATTGGACAGTTCTGCATTTCACGTTCCCTGGCAGGTCTGGGATTTGAGGCACAAGGCCCTGATACTAAGGTTATTGGTCAGTGCCCGAGAATGATTGGGCCATGAAGGGACTGAGGTTACTTATGCCTAAAAGGGTCAGATATCAGTTCTAACTTCTTTTTATAGGCTCAGCTATTTCTCTCATTCCCAGTAAACAGTTATGAATATCTCAGCTGCAACATCTAGAAGTGAGACAGGGAAAGTAAACAGGGGACCGCACTTTGACCTAAACCCTTTCATCAGAGTTACATGCAAATCATGCCTGTGCTATCAATAAAACAGCATGCTGGTCTCCATGCTTTGTTTGGTCTTTTTGAACACCTGTCTAGAACTTTCCTGGGAGGAGATGGGGTAATTAACTGGCAAGATTAGCAACTCATTTGGCCTTTGACCACAACCTCATTACAATTATTATCTACTCTTCTGATCTCAGCTTCTTAAGTAACCTCATTGAGATGTTGCACAGACCATAGGCAGAGAATACTCTGTAGGGATGGGCACAGGCCAGCAGCTGAGTAACTCCCGGAATGTTGGACAGTAGACTGTGCGGGCCTTTGGGGTGGATGAAGGTGTGTGAGTATGGAGAGTGGAGCATGGAAATAAAACCATAAAAAGCATAAAAATAATGATATAACTATTTTGTTTACAGTCTTTTATAGCATCCCCATCACTTTCTCTGAGGATATAATTACAATTTTTTTAAACAGAAGTGTTTTTATACAAGAAGGATCTCTTGCCATGCCATGCCTTGTGATGGGCTGTTATTTTTTTCTCTCTCTCTGTGTGTTTATTTTGTTTTAAAAAATATAATTTCTTCAGATTACATCCTGATTATTATTCCTTTGCTTACATTTTCCCATTCCTACTCTCCCTTCCTCTTCCACTGTATTCTCCTCTCCTAGACCTCTGACAAGAAGAGACCTCTTCCCTGATCATATGACCACAGCCTATTAAGTTTCATCCAGATCGCCTGCTTCCCCTTATTCTGTGTACTGCCAGGCCTCCCCACCAAGGGGAAGAGATCAAATCGAGGGCATCAGAATTCATGTCAGAGGCAGTCCCTGCTCTCCCCATCACTATAGAGAATGAGCTGTCTATTGGCGAGATCTGAACAGGGAGTCTAGGGTTACTGCACTCATCATCCTTGGTTGGTACAAGAGTTTGTGCAGGTCCCCCTGGGTCCAGATCTGCTGTCCTTTATAGTTTCCTTGTGGGGCTCCTGAACACTCTGTGTTTCTCCATACTCTCAAAATTATATACTACTCCCACCTAGAGTCTAGCCATGAGTCCTAGCATCTGTCCCAATCCCTTGCTGGGTGGAGACTCTCAGAGGACATGTATGTTGGGCTAATATTCACTCACAAATGAGTGTATACCATGCCTATCTTTCTGCATCTGGGTCACCTCACTCAGGATGATCATTTCTAGTTCCATACATTTGCCTGAAAATGTCAAGATGTCCTTGTTTTTAATAGCTGAGTAGTACTCCATTGTGTAAATGTACCACATTTGTTGTTTTCTATCCATTCTTCAGTAGAGGGAGATCTAGATTGTTTCCAGATTCTGGCTATTATGAATAAGGCTGCTATGAACATAGTTGAGCAAATGGCCTTGTATGGTGGAGCATCTTTCAGGTATATGCCCAGGAATGGTGTATCTGGGTCTGGAGGTAGAGTTATTCCCAAGTTTTTGAGAAAGCACCAGGTTGATTTCCAAAGTGGTTGTACAAGTTTACACTCTCACCAGCAATGGAGAAGTGTGCCCCTTTCTCCATGTCCTCACTAGCATGTGATGTCACTTGAGTTTTTGATTTTAGCCATTCTAATGGGTGTAAGATAGAATCACAGAGTTGTTTTGATTTGCATTTTCCTGATGACTAGGGATCTTGAGCATTTCTTTAAGTGTTTCTTGGTCATTCTACGTTCTTCTGTTAAGAATTCTCTGTTTAGCTCTGTACCCCATTTTTAAATTGGGTTATTTTGCATGATGGTATTTAAGTTCTTGAGTTCTTTATATATTTTGGAAATTAACTTTTTGTGGTTTGTAGAGTTGGGGAAGATCTTCTTCCAATCTGTAGGCTGCCGTTTTGTTCTGTTGATAGTGTCCTCTACCTTGTAGAAGCTTTTTAGTTTTATGAGGCCCCATGTACTAATTGTTGATCTTAGAGCCTGAGCTATTGGTGTTTTGTTCAGGAAGTGTTCTCCTGTGCCAATGAGTTCTAGGCATTTCCTCACTTTTTCTTCTAACAGATTCAGTGTGTCTGGTTTATGTTGAGGTCTCTAATCCACTTGGACTTTAGTTTTGTGCAAGGTGATAAATAAGGGTCTATTTGCATTTTTCTACATGTAGAAATCCAATCAGACCAGTACCATTTGTATTAGATGCTATCATTTTTCTGTTGTATGGTTTTGGTGTCTTTGTTAAAAATCAAGTGTCCATAGAAGTGTGGCTTTATTTCTGTGTTTTTTATTTGATTCCGTTGATCAACCAGCCTATTTCTATGTCAATAACATGCCATTTTTATCAATGTTGCTCTACAGTACATCTTGAGATCCAGGATGGAGATTCCTCTGGAAGAGCTTTTATTGTATAGGATTGTTTTAGCTATTCTGGGTTTTTTGTTTTTCCATATGAAGCTAAGAATTGTTCTTTCAAGAACTGTAAAGAATTATATAGGTATTTTGATAGGGATTGCATTGAATCTTCAGATTGCTTTTGATAAGATGGCCTTTAAAATTTTTTTTTATATTTTATTTTATTTTTTACTATGTTGATCTTCCTGATCCATGAGCACAGGGGATATTTTCATCTTCTGATATCTTCATTACTTTCTTTCTTTAGAGTCTTGAAGCTTTTTTAAACAAGTCTTTCACTTGCTTGGTTAGAATTACACCAAGATACTTTAATATTATTTGTGTCTATTGTGAAGTGTTTAGTTTTCCTAATTTCTTTCTTATGGGCTGTTGTTATAGTAACAAACACAGATAATTGACTAAAAATAAATACTTACTTTGGCTTTGGCAGAAGTTTCAGTACAGTCTCATGCATGTGGACCTGTGGTGCATGGTGAGTACCAGACCAGTATGGTGTATATTTGTAGCTGGGCTTTTTGGATAGTTATTGGGTTCCTGTATCTACCACCCTTCTCTACCTCAATCCCTTTGAATCTCCCAACCCTAGGTAGGCAAGAAAGGCTAGAGAGAAAAGGGACATAGATCGCTTTAGACTACTTCCTGCTGGTTAGGGCATCGAACTACTTCGGGCAAGTACAATTTTCATTGTCAGGATATCTCAAACCAGCAAGCAGAAAATAGCAGTGGCAAAAACAGCAGCAGGAACTAGCAGCAGCATTGACCAACAGTAGCAATGGGAGCAGCAGTGACCATAGGACCTCTTGGAATTTGCACATTTATATCATCTCAAGAGTCTCCAGAATTCCAAATGTAAGTTATCTGCAGCTTGCAGAAGCAATGCTCTCCCTAGAGCATGAGACAAATCATAGTCAGCAGCTATGGACAGCTTGAAGCAGCCGCCCCTTATGCCACACCTGGAATTAAAACAAAAACATATTGGCATAACAATGGAGTTTTTAAAGATACCTACACTACATTTCTCCCTTTTGGTTTTTAAGCCATCACTTGTAACTGAGACATTTTAAAACATAAGGAGAATGCATTTGTAGGAAACAATAGCCTCTTGAAAATATCTCAGATCTACCATTTTTATAGGTATCTCTTCATAATAACGATTGGGAAAACCAATGGTGATTTTGTAATCCCATGGCACCCTTCCTTTGGTGACACATGTGGCTCAAGGTTAACCCCTTTTCTCAAAACAGGCCTTTTTTTTAACCCTTTAGTCCTGAAGGGCCATCCCTTCCTTCTAGAGCCACATTTTACTTAGGGGTTATGGGGATTTGACACCAAATATGTATGATTCTGAGTGGGACTGTGATCTGCCTTTCAGCCTAGTTTGCATTCCTCTTTCATTCTGCAGGAAGCTCCTGCTCTCTTGCTCAGTCACTGGCTCTTAGATATTATCTTTTCTAGTGCTGCTTGCTTTCCAAGTGCTTCCACCTCTACCTGTAACCTCTGCAGTTGCACAGCCAATTCTGCAGCTCTTTCAGAAATGAGAGAATAAAGTGACCCTTTGGGCTTTCCTATTTAATCCATTTTTTGTTTCTCAGACCTCTTCATATATATTTGCATGTTTCCAAACTGATCAACCATTTTTCCAACAATTGTTAAGACAGTATATAGAAAAAATAAGAGAAAATAGAAAATCACCCCCTCCCCAGCAAAGCAGTGTGTGTGTGTGTGTGTGTGTGTGTGTGTGTGTGTGTGTGTGTGTGTATGTGTGTGGTGGGGGACTGGGAATAGAAGCCACAATAAACTTTTTGCTGTCATCCTAAAACAGAATATTCAATCCTTCATACCCTGCCATCTATTTTATGACTTTAGAAGCTAAGTTTTCCATTCTGCTTAGCTACACATCAGAGTGCCACTTGTAGACTGGCTATTTTGGCTACTTATTGGGTTCTCATGTCTACCACCCTTCCCTACCCCAATCCCCTCCAATCCTCTATTCCTAGGTAGAAAGAAGGTTAGAGAGTAAAGGATTGTAGATCTCTGTAGACTACTTTCTCATGATTAGCGGCATTGAGTTTCTTAAGGCAGCCCAATCTTTGTCATCAGGATATCTCCAACTAACAATCAGCAATACAGCAAACAACAAATAGCAATCCAGCAGAATAGCAATCCAGGAATCTAGCAAAGAACAACAGGAAAAGCAGCAGCAGGAATCATTGGCAGCAGGGACTAGAAGCAGCAGTGGCTGTAGGCCCTTTCTGGACTCTCGAATTTATACTCTCTCAAGAGTCCCCAGAATTCCAAACATAAACTATCTGCAGCTGGCAAAAATCATGCCCCTCTTAAAGCATGGAAAAAAATCATAATTAGTGGCTGTGGACAATCTAAAGCAGCCCCCCCTTATTCCACACTTGTGATTAAAACCAAAACAAATTCATATAACATCTGGATATTTAAGAAACCAAAATTCTCACTACATATATTAATGATTTTTGTATCATTGTAGTCAAATATCTGATAGTAGCTACTTGAGGAAAGAAATGATGTTTGGTTGATGGCTCCTGGTCTTTTAATTCTTTGTAGTGGGGAAGGCATGTCAGGATTTATGTCGGCAGTTGCTGTTCACATGGCCACTGTTCACCTAGTGGTAGACCAGAATATAGAAAGTGGCAAAAGCTAGGGGCCAACTGTGAGCTTCAAAGCCCTGTTTATAGTGACCTGCTTCTATCAGCTATGTTCTGTTTTCTAAGAGCATCACAACCTTCCAAAATATTGCTACCTAACTGGGAGCAAGAATTCAAAACCTCTGGGAGCACGTCACTTTCACACTGTGTTGTCCAGATGCTTCTATAGTTTCATGGCCATCTCATAATGCAAATGCATATTTAGTCTAATCTCAAAATTCCCCAAAGTCTTATCTTTTCCAATGCTGTTCAAAAGACCAAAGGTGGAGGCATTTTCTGATATTGAAGGCAAACTTTTTTTCTTTTTTTTATATTTTATTTTATTAATTTAATCAGATTACATCTCAATTGTTATCTCATCACTTGTATCCTCCCATTCCTCCCTCCCTCCTGCCTTCACCCTATTCTCCTCCCCTAGGTCTATGACCTAGGAGGACCTCCTCCCTCACTGCATGGTAAGAGGCTATCAAGTCTCATCTTGGTAGCCTGCTTATTCTTTCTCTGAGTGCCACCAGGCCTCCCCACCAAGAGGAAGTGGTTAAATATGGGGCACCAGAGTTCATGTCAGAGTCAGTCTCCACTCTCCGTTTAACTATGGAGAATGTCCCCCTACTCTGATCTAGCCAAAGGCAAACTCTTAATTTTAAGCCTCTATCAAATAAAAAACAAAGTTATAAACTTCCATTGTACAAAGCACAAAGAAAATATCTTCATTCCAAATAGAAGGACAAAGAAAGCAGCAAGGAAAGACTGGGCCAAAGCATGACAGTCAATATCTGGGGTACAGGGTGCTATCAGGTGGGCTCCAGTGTGCTTCCTCAGCCCCACCCCTGTGGTGGTGTCAGCTGAAGTGTACCTAACATTTCATAATTGGCTCTACTTGGTACCTGAAGTTTTCCTCAGGACATTCCTTCATCTCAAGCATCTTGGATTCTCTGGTCTCTGTTGCAACTCTAAAGTTACCTTCACAGCCTCATGTACAACCTGCTGAGGCTTCCTGGACAGACACATCATCTGACTTGGTAGGCTTTTCTCTGGAATCTTATAGAAGTCCCTCCCAATGAATTTTGCATTTATAGAAAACAAGCACCATATAAACAATGCTAAGTTCTACTGTTATATTGAAAAGTATCCCAGACCACATTAAGGTACTGATACCCATTGAGGATTAAGCATTAAAGAACAATCCTGTGGCAGATATTTTCAATTCAAATTATAAAATGGCAGGAGCAGAGCTATTTGTGCTACGTCTTGGGGGGTCTTGTAATCTCTCAAAGGCACACCCCCAGTGACTAGTCCCATCTTATAAGTTTCTGTCATTTCCCAATAGCATGAGCCAAGAGCAAAGTCTTTAAACTGTTGATTACATTGACTCGGGGGCCTTTCTTTACTTCATTCCCAGCCACACTTACTCTCAATTCCTTAGGCCGAGGAAATTTCTGACCAGCTAAGGCCTCAGCATTACTTGTGCTATTTCTTCTATGAATGTGTAAGTCATCTGGGAGCCATGTTGTCATCCAATGTGCCCTCACTTAAACTGCCAATTCGAGAAAATGCAGCAAATATTTGTGCTTAACTAAGATATGACAGCATATGGATAATGTTTTACTTGCTAATCATCTTACTTTAACACCTATAATTTTGTTAATTCATTAAATCTCATCAGTTCCAGGATTTTCTCCATTATTTTGAGTTAAACTTACCCAGTTTGGATGTTTCACCCAATTTTGCATCTCTACATATGCAATTTGTAAGTGTGCTTGTCTGTTGTCAAGGCATGTGGGAGAGTGTCAAGTCTTTGGTCTCTATGCCCATGGATGCTTTTGGCCCATTTTCCATCATGGCACTTTTCTTGCTTTTAATAAGATTTGTTTCCTTGTCTCACAGTGTGGGAAGCATATTAGCAGGAGACATAGCCATGTTCTAGTCCATTCAAGCAAGGCAGTCTACAACCCAGCCTCTGCTAACTGCCAATGTATGGCTGATTGTGAGGGTCCATTTTCATTTCATTTCCCACTGCTGTGATAAAATACCCTGAGAAATACAACTCAGGGGTAAAAGGGTTTATTTTAGCTCACATTACAGTGTACAGCCCATTGTTTCAGGAAATCAAGGTAGCAAGGTCTTGAAGCAGCTAGTCACATTGCATTACAGACTAGAGCAGGAAGCATTGAATTTATACCTGCCCTGCTCAGTTCGTTTCCCCATCTCCTACCTAGGGGATGGTGCCACCCACAGTGGGCAGGGCTCCCAACCCCACTCCCCACTTGATGGGGAGAAGATATTTCCCACTGACATATCACTCTTGACAGCCAATTGGATTGAGACAATCCCTCACAAGAATTCTTTCCAGATGATTGTACATTATGTCAAAGCATAATCAGAGCTCACAGAGTATATTTTTCTTCCTCATTGCTAGTGCCCAGACTATGTAAATATGCAAACAGACTCTTTAATTTTCCTCATCCTTCTGATTTGTGGGTGCCTGATCCTTTCAAAGCTTTCCAGTTGACACTTGTTGGGCTGAGAATCATGTTAGCTCTTATTTCTCAGGAAAGCCAGTATTCTCCAATGAAGGCTTTGGGTTTCAAGCTAGTTTGTTCTGATAGCAGATTGAAAAGTCTGTTTTGAAATTCAAAAACAGCAAATGGACTGGGTATTTTTTTCTCTTTATATTCCTGCTATAAAAGTAATTTCTTTCTTTCCCTTCTTCTTCTTCTTCTTCTTCTTCTTCTTCTTCTTCTTCTTCTTCTTCTTCTTCTTCTTCTTCTTCTTCTTCTTCTT
>OU015742.1:99648055-99675319 GCA_907169655.1 Acomys percivali
TTCTTCTTCTTCTTCTTCTTCTTCTTCTTCTTCTTCTTCTTCTTCTTTCCCTCTTCCTCCTCCTCCTCCTCCTCCTCCTCCTCCTCCTCCTCCTCCTCCTCCACTCTTTTCTATCAAATGCCCCTAACTATAAAGGGAAGAATTAAGACAAGAAACAGAGGAATATGAAAAGAAGTGTTTTCTTGAGCATTCTTCACTGTCAGGCTCAAATTGGGTGTCACTGTGGAAGTCACACATGGAAGCCACTGATCCTTCTGTCTGTGGAGAGCCACAGGTCTACTCTGGGCCTTACATTGTGGAGAGCCACAGGTCCACTCTGAGCTTTGGTGAGATTTGAGGTTGTCAGCCTGACCACCCAGACTCAGAGCCTAAGTACTGACTTGACAAACAGTACATGTTCTTCAGATTCTCACTAGTGGTGAATAATCGGAGGAGATGCTGAGGCAGCAAGGAGGGTCCTAATACATGTGGTGAGAGAGAAAGGACAGTGGTGGCCCCTAGTTCTTGTTGATTAGTGCAGTAATACGCGCAGGGTACATGAGGGCTTGGATATTGCCATGGGACCCCTTGGTCCTGAATTCTTTGTCCTTTACACAGATTTCGTGTACATGTGGTGAAAAAGATCACTGCAGCACTATCTGCATTGGAATGTGGAAGTTTTCTCACAAGGCTTCCTTAGAGTTTCCCCAGACAAAGAGTGACTGGAGTTCTGGCTTGTTGCAGAAGGGGCTCTGTGTTGCCATGGTGAGGAGAAGGCTCTGAGAAGCCCTAGGCTGGTCTACACAGCACTGGGGTCGCAAGTTCCCTGTGGAACAGGCCAGCTTGACTGAAGAAAACAAATATGTTAAAAATAACAAGCTGGTAATTTGCTTTCTCACTTTATCAGGTTGCCAGGAAATTTATGTGTTTTTAGATTTTGAGAAGCATATCTGGATCTTTCTTGTCAGAATTGATTATTTTGGGATGCTAACAGTAATGCACTCAATCAGACAGCAAAACTGTGGAGATCCTGAGTTGAAAGCAGATGGCAAGATTTCATACTCATCTGGCTCCCAGGGGAGCTCTAGAGATAGGATTAATGCCATTAGGGTCACTGTGTCAATTTTTTTTATTCTCAGAGAAGGACACACACACACACACACATACACACACACACACACACACACACACACACACACACACACACACAAAAATGTAAACCACGCTTATCTAACTCTGTTCCTGGTCCAGGCTGATGGTATGGCATTGGACCTGGAGTGTAATGTCATGGAGAAGGCTGTTGTAAATGGACTCAGCAGCAGGAGGGGGCTGTCAAGTTCTTACTTCACAGTACGGAAGCCAAGGTCTAGAGAAGAGAATGGATTTGCTTAAATGACACAGCTTCCTGATGCCTAGTAGAGCTGAAACACTGATTTGAGAACCATGGCTTCTCAAAATTTATTTTCATGCAAAACACACAAGGATCATAGTTAGAATGTAGGTTCTGACTTAGGAGAGTGAAGGTAGGCCTGGAAATCTACATTCTAATGTGTTCCCTTGTGCTATTTATGTCCCTGTACCCTGGCCAGGACTGTTTCTCTTCTTTTTACTTAAATTTAAATTAGGTAGCAGGAATTCTTTTTTTTTTTTTTTTTTAGAACAGTAACTTTCTTTTTTATCATTTATTTATTATTTTTTAAAAAAGTTTAATTTTATTAATTTATTCAGATTACAACTCAATTGTTATCCCATCACTTGTATCCTCCTGTTCCTCCCTCCCTCCTGCTTTCACCCTATTCCCCTCCCCTAGGTTTAAGACTGAGAGGGACCTCTTCCCCCACTATATGGTCATAGGCTATCAAGTCTCATCTTGGTAGGCCGCTTATTCTTTCTTTGAGTGCCATCAGACCTCCCCACCAAGGAGAGGTGGTCAAATATGGAGCACCAGAGTTCATGTCAGAGTCAGTCCCCACTCTTCACATAACTATGGAGAAGTAGCAGGAATTCTTTAGGAGTACTTTATTACATTCTTTTTTGTTTTTGCTTCTCTGCCCATCAGGATCTAATATGTAAACTATGTTAAAAATAACAAAAAAGTTGCAGTGGTCCTCTAAAGAAAGAAGGGAGGTCAGAGAGACAAAGACACACACACACACACACACACATACAAACACACACACACACACACATATATATATAGACAGACAGATAGACAGACAGACAGAGACACAGAGAGACAGAGAGAGACATAGAGACAGAGAGAGACAGAGAGACAGAGAGTCAAAGACAGACAGAGACAGAAAGACACACAGAGAGATATTGTTGAGTATTATTCTAGGTATGGTCTAGCATGTTTGCCTGGATTACTTCACTGTTGTAGTGGCTACTTTAAAAAGTTAAAGGATGTGCTGTGGCATGCATTTGGAACTCAGAAGACAACTCTGGTGGTCAATTCTCTCCTTCCACCATGTGATTCAAGGAAGGAGCTTAACAAGCACCCTAAGATCCTGAGCCTTCTTGTGGGCACCAGTGGCTCTTTTTCTTATTGTCTTTCAGTCTCTGTAAGCTGAAGAACTACAAGCAATGCAGATTCTTGTCTGTTGAAATGAAAATAGCTTGCCTTATGAAATCCAAGTGATCATTGCTAGATATTAACCACAGCTCTTTGTAAATTCATCTCAGGGCTGGTATGTGTATGTGTTTTTAATTTTCTTTTGAATGCATTATAATGTTTTTCTGTTTCTCATGTTAATTAATGGGCTGATAAAATATTTAATACATATCCATTCTATATTTAGTTTTTGTTCAAGAATTATAGGTTTTTCTTTTTAAAAAAATCATTCTTTAAAAATGACTTTGATTGTTTTGCTAAATAGTTTATCTCCAAGGAGATTGGCATTGCTTTTTAATATGAAAATTCAGGATCTTACTTTTTATTGTTTATTTAACATTTAGTTCCAGCGTATTTTGAGGAGCTTTGGTAGAATTCTGAGTTAATGAAGAAGCAACTAAGTTTCAGAGAACCGACAATATTTGCCCAGAGGCAAGTGAACAGGATGTAGGGGAGCAAGGACACTTTCCTCACCTCATATAGCCTCTTAATTCTTTGCAAGCTTGAATGAGTCCTGATTAACTATAGTCTAATCTCATGTTGTCCAGTTCTGGAAAGCAGACACCGATGGAGGGCCTGTAGAAGGGTGCTGTTTGCCTGTGTGACGGTGCATTCTGGGCAGAGACTGGGGCTCACATTAAGACTTCTGCTATGTGTAGGCAGAGTTGACTCCATGAAGTTTCTTTGTAGGTAAAGTGCTCCTGCCACTGCAACAGATGTGGCCATGGGACAATCGTGCTGGTGATAAGGTCTTCACAAGAGCATTCATCAGATTGTATTTCTTTGTCTTCTTCTCCTTTAAAGAGGGGAACATCATTTATAGTCAATTCCATTTATTTAGAAGTGAGTCAATGCTCAGTGACTTTATCCAATACTTAGGAGCCCGTTCCTATTTGGGAACAATGAGGCTTCCAGAAACGGATACACTCCTGTTCCTGTTTCAGTGAATGGCAGTGTAAGCACCAGATCTGAGCAGATCAAAGCACTGGTGCAGTCTGGTAAGAGATTGGAGAAGTGAGGAGCCAGTGGGGATTGGCAGAGCTGACCGTGAGCACAGTGTGAAAAGAGGTGAGGTGGTGGCAGAGTTGCTAGGTTGAGCTACAGACACAGGTGAGAAAGCACTGGCCTGGGGAGACTTTAGAGCAGTGGTGCTCAATCTGTGGGTCATGACTCTCTTGGGTATCAAACATCTTTTTTCACAGGGGCCAAGTAGGTTTCACCTTTTCCCCACCTACTTTATTTCAGGTTCTTTAAATGTTCACACCTCCCTCCCAACTCACTTACTCTACATAGGAGAGAAAGGAGGTTAATGGGAACAGGAGAAGTAGACCTTGTTGAATTCGGTTCATGGGAGAGATTCCCCTGGCGTAGTCAGCAGGATTTCAGCAGACAAGCAATTCCACCAAAGTTGTTGCTGGAACCTGGAACAGCAGCCGAAGCCCAGAGATTTGAAGCCCTCATTGGAGCTGTTCTCTTTAGGAATATCTCAAAGTGGAGCGGTATGTATGTATGTATGTATGTATATCCTCTCAGAGTCTGTACTAGGATGTTTTTAAGCTGGCAAAAACCAAGCCCCCACACAAAGTGGTTCGACTTCCAAGTGGATAAACATCACCTGTTTTCTCGCAAGTCTGTTCCCCATCCCACACTTGGGATCAAAACAAAAACATGTTTACATGCACTACAGGGTCGCATATCAGATATCCTGAATATCCAATATTTACATTATGGTTCATAACAGTAGCAAAATTAATTATGAAGGAGCAACGAAATAATTTTATGATAGCAATCAACATAATGTTAGGAACTGTAGTGAAGGGTGGCAGCATTAGGGAGGTTGAGGACCACCACCTTAGTTGATGTGCTAAGTAGTGGAGCTGGAGAGATGGCAAGTAGCTGTCCTGGGTGGGGCAGAGGGGGGGTTTGAGCGGAGGAGCAAATCAGGAGCTATGCAGGTTCTCTGCCTCCATGGGGCCCTCCTTGATGACCCCTAGTTCTGTTCAGAGCTGGCTTTGGAGGAGTGAAGAAGTGTCCTCACGAGAGAAGATGACATTTAAAGAAGCTTCTGTTCCAGATTCTTGCATACCACACTTCATTCTCAGATGGCCTGCACTTCCGATGCTGCGCACTAGGTGTTACCCAGCTTTTCATCATCCACTATTATTATTATTGTTGTTGTTGTTAGAATTGTTGTTGTTAGAATTGTTATTATTATTATTATTATTATTATTATTATTATTATTATTCTATTATCTGCCAGTCTCAATTGAATGAAAATGTATATTTTTGATTGACTGCTAAAAAACTGGGCTTTGATCTTCTGATCAACAAATTTCATCAATATTATCATTTCTGGATAAGCCTGTTTGTAGTAGAATTGCATATGAGGGTCCAGAGAAACTTTGATTCAAAACAACGTGATTTCAGTGAACTTGGGGCAAGTGTCATGGGTCTTGGATGAAAGGGATGGGAACAGCTTCCTTATATGGACACATAACTTTAAAGAATTAGCACTAGCGCATGTGGAAGACAGTGACCTTGTTCACAGATCCATTAATGATTGAAGTGGGAGAACCTGACTGTCAGAGCAAGCGGAGGCAGGTAACATATCCATCAAGCCA
Source organism: Acomys percivali (assembly GCA_907169655.1). NCBI lineage: Eukaryota > Metazoa > Chordata > Mammalia > Rodentia > Muridae > Acomys > Acomys percivali. The sequence continues at coordinate 99,653,267 of OU015742.1, forward strand.
CCTGAAGGGGGAGATGGAAGGCCAGTTCCAGAGATAAGATGCAGAATACAATTGACAAATGATTCTGATAAGAGGAAGCCCAGGGCAGCTCACAGTGCTGCCAGTGACCACGATGAAAATGAAAATAAAAATAACAGATACCCTTGCAGCATCCTTTACACACACTATTTCATTTTTATCTTCACAGCAACCTGGAAAGGTCAATATTATGAATTTAATTTTATAGGTAATGACAGATCTTGAATTAAAAGCCTGACTGCTGAGCTCAGGTACCGCTTTCTAGGGAGCCATGTCAGTGGAAAGCTTCAATGTGTCAATACTCTAAGGTGTGGATTATCTGTTCACAGGAGTCAAGAGGCAAGAGCCCCGGTAAGACACCCCTCTAGGTGAAAGAGAAAGTCCTTAGGGTGACTCTTCAAGCTGAGATGGAGAGCTGTTGTGGATATGGCTGTGACAGGTTCCCAGGCCAACCTCTAGTTCAGTCCCCTCAGAATGGTACCCGTTACCTTAATATTAGGAATCAAGATGCCTGGGTAGGGCTCCACCTGGATATCAGGACTGGAAACAAAGGCCAAGAGGAAAATGTCACCCGGGCCACTTAAAGTGATGAGGGAAATAATGGGCCAGGCTTGGAGAAGAGTTTTTAAAACTATTTTATTAATTTATTCATATTACATCTCAATTGTTAGCCCATTCCTTGTATCCTCCCATTCCTCCCTCTCTCCTGCTTTCCCCTTACTCCCCTCCCCTATGTCTGTGACTGAGGTTTACCTCCTCCCCCTGTATATGCTCATAGGGTGTCAAGCCTCTTCTTGATAACCTGCTTTCCTTTCTCTGAGTGCTGCCAGGCCTCCCCAAGAGTCTTTAGAAAGGCCTGGCCTAGGGAAGCACACTGGCCTGGAGGGGGTGCGGAGGGGGATGCATGAACTGTCTGGGTTTTCTGGGGGTGCCCCGTTATCTGACTTTCCTGGGGCATCTGCAGTCCAGCCATGCTTCTGTAGCTTTAAACCAGCAACTTTATTATTGGTCATGGTGACTTTTAAGATGATATGGCCACAATAAACTTTAGAATAAACAAGCATCATAAAATTATTTTTTCATTTTCATATAGTATTTGATCATATTCTTCTCCCTTAACTCCTCCCAAATATTTCCCACATCCCTACCTACCCAATGTTCTCCTTCTAGAAAAACAACCAACTAACCAACTAACCACCACCACCACCAACAACAACAGCAACAACAAACCCCAAGAAAAACAACAAAAATGAACACCAAAACTAAAAACAAAATCAGTAGGAAAAACCCAAAACAAAAGAAAAAACAAAATGAAACATAGAGTCCATTTTGTGGCCAGGTATTCTTTTTTGTTTGTTTGTTTGTTTGTTTGTTTTTGGTTTTGGTTTTGTTTTGTTTTGTTTTTTGTTTTTTTTGGTTTTTTGAGGCAAGGTCTCTCTGTGTTAGCCTTGGCTGTCCTGGAGTCACTTTGTAGACCAGGCTGGCCTCCTCGAACTCACAGTGATCCGCCTGCCTCTGCTTCCTGAGTGCTGGGATTACAGGTGTGCGCCACCACGCCCAGCTGTGGCCAGGTATTCTTGGGCATGAAGCCTACTCTGGAGTATAGTTGATACACCTAGTGACATTCCCTTGGAGAAAATGGATTTTCCTTTGGCTTGAATCACTGTAGGGATTATGCATGCTCATACATCCTCTGTGAGTTTGTATGTACATCAGCCTAATTGTTTCTATAAGATACAGTTTCTTTGGAGTCGTCAATCACCGCTGGGTTTGCATCTTCTTCTGCATAGCTGTCTGAGCCTTGAGAGGAGAGGTTTGATGAAAACATCCAATTTTGGGATGAATGTTTCAACGTCTCTCACTCTCTGCATATTGTTTAGTTGTGGGTGTCTGCATTAATTTCCATTTACTGCAAGAAGAAGCTTCTCTGAGAAGGACTGAGAGATGCTCTGCTCTATGTATAGCAGGAACTATCTTATTGTTATTGCATAGGCCGTTTTTGTTAACTAAGAAAATGTGCCAGTAAGTTCAATTATTTAAAAGGTTAGAGACAAGAAACCTCAGAAAAATCTGTAATACAGAACACTTGTTTTCTTTTTAATTTTCTGTGCCTCATTTCCTGTTTTCTCCTTCTTTATGGTGATGCTACTTGGTGTAATAATGCAAAAGCGAACTACAAATGTTTGCTGTTGCCCTAGTTCTGCTAACTGATAATTTCACTACCACACCATACTTATTAAGGATGGAGACAGAGAGCACTTTTGTACTTTTCTTGGACTAATGAAGAATAAATGGCTAGGACTAATATCTACCCCAACCCCATCTAAATCTTCTAGCCCCATTGAAAAATATAGATTTAGTTCAAATAGAAAAAGATTCTAAGTGAAGCTGGAATAAGTGATCTGTAGGCTACCTTTCCATTAGGACATTGGCATCCATGCTCCTGAATTGACTGTACACTGGGTCCATCAGGACAGCACCATCCATGCCTCCTGACTTGACTGCATACCTGTGCCATGAGCTACCCCTTTGGCAAATAACTACATATCAAAAAGCAATAAGAGATTCTGGAAGTCACTAGAAACATGAAGTATGAGTACCTCTTCCTATGACAGACAACATTCCTATTCTGCCATATCCCTTTTAAAGTAATAAAATGTGTAATTTGTACAATCTAATAACCCTGGACCTCAACTTTTTCATCTGTAATTTAATGGAGTGGCCTAGGCAGTTTCCAAACTGATCTTGGACTTTAATGCTCTAGGAGTCCTTGGGCATAAGCAACAGCATTGGGGATCTCCCTCATGGCTTCTCATCACTCCTGTAGTGCTTCTGTCCCCAGTCCTGAAACTTCTGTTTCTCCCAGAATTTGCATTATTTGTTTCTTTTAAAAAACATTTTATTACTTTATTCATATTACATCTCAATTGTTATCCCATCCCTTGTATCCCTCCATTCCTCCCTCCCTCCCATTTTCCCCTCACTCTCCTCCCCTATGACTGTGACTGAGGGGGACCTTCTCCCCTGTATATGCTCATAGGGTATCAAGTCTCTTCTTGGTAGCCTGCTATCCTTCCTCTGAGTGCCACCAGGTCTCCCCATTCAGGGGACGTGGTCAAATCGGGGCATCAGGTTGCATGTGAAAATCAGTCCCCACTCTCCACTCAACTGTGGAGAATGTCCTGTCCATTGGCTAGATATGGGTAGGGGTTTGAAGTTTATTGCACGTATTGTCCTTGACTGGTGCCATAGTTTGAGCAGGACCCCTGGGCCCAGGCATTATTTGTTTCTTATCTTTGAAGATTAACTAAAATATCTCTGTAAAGACCCCCAACTGCTCACATTTCTCCCAAACAATTAGTGGGAAAGGATATGGTCGGGAAGATAGGCAGGTCAAAACCCAAACTCTGTAGAATTTAGTGGAATGATAGCAGAAGGTGAGAACAGCTATGGATATAACTCATACTGGTCCTTTGTATGGTGAGTGTGGCAGTAGTAACGGAAAACTATGAATGAATGATAGACCTGTAACACAGACTCCACCGAAGTTCAACAGAATGAAGAAAAGGGCTGAAGGTGAAAGTTGGCCTCTCTGGCTTCACACAGGACAGAGTTACCAAAAAAAAAAAAAAAAATCAGTGACCTAGGACACTCTTGAGTATAAGTAGTCTACCCTAGGATGGCTCTACCAACACTAACTCTGGGGACAAGGCCAGCCCGAGGTAATCTGGAACAGGGTAACATGACTTTTCTTCTAACGCTGCATGGTGGTCACTAGAAAATGTCACCCGGACTTTGAGATGTGTAAATGTCCAAAAACTAACACTTATTTCCTGGTGAGAAAAGAGTTATCTTTCTTTCATTATTGTTCTATCAACTCTAACTCACAAAAGGGCTTAGGTTTCAAAGCACACTCAAAAATATCCTGCTCCAGTAATGAATAGGTTACATTCTTTTCGTTGTGATGGCAACAGGACATTTTAGGAACTCCAGCATCCTATGGCGTTCCCACCTGCAATGTGTTGGTTGGGGGAGGCACTCCAAGTCTGTTTTTCTTTGTTCATTGTGTAAACTGACATCCCCTGTTAGGTTCCTTGGGTAACTTGGATGGAGGGTTAACATCCTGAGCATTCAGGAAGCTGCTCTGCTTCTGCTAGAGGCCTTATCAAGCCACCCTTAGGAGTCAGGGTTTAATGACCCATCATTGTTCAAAATTTCAGGAACATTTGCCTCTCCCTTTGGTCTTACTCTGTGTTCATTTCTCTGTATGACAGGATCTGGTCTTAACTGGGCATGCCACTCTTCAGTCTGGCTTGTCTACCTTTTTGGGACTACCTCACATTACTGTCAGGCCTGGAGATTCATTGTAGATGCCTTTTGCCACCGAGACTAAATGGCTGTGAAAAGTAGCCAGTGTCTTGCTCTTTGGAGCACCCTCCTTCCCTGTTATGTCAGAGAATATAAAGCTGACATAGGTTGTGCAAAATGGGGATACTTCTTGTCTATTGTTAGGGACCATTACATGAGGATAACAGGACAACTTGAGAAAGCCCAGCTGAACAAGGACATGTGGCCCCACCCCAACAGTCCAGGCATTCTTAGGTTCTCAGCCTTTTGTGTGTACAATTCACGCTGTCTAGAATTTTTTATGGTATCTTATTTCAGTTAGCTTCAATAGATAGGAAAATAAAGAGAGAAATACAATATGCAATATAGTGAATGCACCTGTCACCCACTTCCAACAATTATCAAAACAAAGCAAATCTTATTTTGACCTCCTTCACTATACTCTTTAAATTCATGGGAAGATGGGGTCAAAGTTTGTTTCAAACATCATCTAATACAATAGGGAGTCTCTTAATCTATAACAAGCTACACTTTGATTGGGCTTTTGGTATTTTCTATGGCACATAATGAATTTTGATTCTTCAGTTATACAGTGGTGTGTGTGTGTGTGTGTGTGTGTGTGTGTGTGTGTGTATGCACATGCCACCACATGTGCCTCTGTGTATGTTCCTGTGTGTGTGTGTGTGTATGCATGTACTTGTGGAATGTATGTGCATATGTGTCTTGTTTTTTTGTTTTTGTTTTTATTTTTGTTTTTGTCTTGAGATAAAGCTACTCACTGAATGCTTTGTAGGGTTTTTAGGCAGGAGCCCAGGAACCAGCTTGCCTCTGTCTCTTGGCAGTGGAATTAGAGGTATGTATGCCATCCTACTTGACTTTTAACTCTTGTCTGGGAATTAGCCACATGTCTTTAGACTTGCATAGCAAACATTTTAAAACTGAGCCTTGAGCTCAGAAAGCCTCTTTCCCACTGCTGACCTCTTGCAGTAAGTAGTCAGGGATCACACCCAGCACAGGGTCTGTGAGAACATCAGGAAATCCCATTTTAAAATCCCAGTCTTCACACAAAGCATATATTTTCAAATTCTGGTATTTTATATGAAATGGGCAACGTTTTGTACTTTTAAAAGCAAACTTATATTATACAGTTTGACTATCATCAGTAACCCCTGTGAGCCAGGGATCCAGACTTATGCTCCAAAACCTCTCTGCTTTCCTAAGCTCCGGGTGTTCTCAGCTGGGCTGTGCAAGGTGGGATAGCACAACATGAATTTGAGTGGAGTATGCAAAATGCAAGAGGCTGTGTGCACTGTGTACAATGCAGTGTGCAGTGTGCTTTGTTTCTTGATGTCTCACAGACCCTGGCCTGGGTGTGACCCCTGGTTACCTACTGTGAGAGGGAAGTGGAAAAGAGGCTCCGTAACTGAATGGCTTAGCCCAGGCCACTCAGCACAACCTCAGACTCCTGATTTCCAGTTCAACATTAAGAAGAAGATGAGATAGAGTAAGGTCTGCGCCATGTCCCTGGCAGCTGCTTCTCCTCTGTGCTAGCTGGTGTTGTAGTGCTCTGAAGAGAACCATGACAAAGGAACCCTTACTGTCAAGCCCATCTCCAGTGACACACTTCTTCCAACAAGGCCACACCTACTCCAGCAAGGCCATACCCTCTAATCCTTCTAATCCTTTTAAATAGAACCACTCCTTGTTTCTAAACACATGAGCCTATGAGAGCCATATCCCCTGCCAGAGTTCCACTCTTGTGGGCTCTGCTAGCCTACTTTGCTTTCAATCGGCTCTTAACTAATCTTTGGCCAAGGCATGGCAGCAACCCAAACAACAACCGACAGCATCACTGCTCTCAGAGGAACTGCTGTGAGCACAGCAGAGGCATGGGCACAGAAGTGCCTCTCAGGAGCTAAGGAATGAGCAAGCCAGGCTTTCCCTGGGTGCTTCCTGTGCACAGTTCCTTTCTCCCTAGAGTGTGCACAGAAGTCAGCATCCTCTCTCTCACCACATACCTACACACAGGTCCCGCATATGCTGATAACAGGTTAGGAGTTACTTGTTACTAACTGCAGGACCAGCTGTTCCTCAGCAGCCCACCCACTGCAGCTGTGACTTTTGGCTGAGGCTGAATTTAAATTTCAATTCAAGCTCCTTTCTGCTTCTCTGGTCTTCTGTGATATCAGAGACTGGATTGAAGATCTAGTCCTCAAATGTGCTGAATGATTCCCCCATTTTGCTCATCCTGTGGAGTTAAAATATTAATCAGATTATGATGCTTCACTTACACAGCCCTGAAAAAGTCTCTGCACTCTACTGGAAGAAAAGACCAACTCCTTTGATACCTGCAAGACCCTGCAGGCTGGGCTCTGCTAGGCTATTGATTCTCCAACCACTCACTTTCTCTATTGCCACTGAAAGCTGTTTCCACTTCAGGGAGTTCACACATACTGTTTCTCTGTCTCAGACACTACTTTCTTCACATTTTGATGACCCAGTAACCCTTCTGCAGGAAAGTGTTCTATACCAGATTCAAGTGTAAGATGTTTTTAGCTAGGCTGTGTAACCTTTTGTGGTACTCACTATGTGTAGGCCTGTTTCTGGTTTTGCTGATTTAATATTTTACCCATATAGACTGTTGATACCATGAAGACAAAGTCCATAATTGATTACTTAATTCCAAATCCTACCATTGTGTTTACTAGATACACATAGAGTGAATCCAGTAACTGTTAGTTCATTGTATTTTTCCACTGTCTTATGTATCTATGATCTATCTATGATCTATCTATGTATCTATCTATCTATGTATCTATGTATCTATCTATGTATCTATCTATGTATCTATGTATCTATGTATCTATGTATCTATCTATCTATCTATCTATCTATCTATCTATCTACCTATCTCATTATCAAGACTGCCTCATATTTCTTGTACTGATAAATCAGACATCTACCACTACTATTTGCAGAATGAGCCATGCATAAGACATTTGTTTGTTCACTGAGCACCATTCTCACTATGTAGAGAATGGAACTTCACGATCAATGGTTCAGGGACAAGATGTTCCTCTAATTTTAATGTTTTCCTGTTTAGAATATGAAAGAGCCTAAAATGCAGATTGACTGATGTAGGTTCTTGTTCTTTAGCCTACACTCTCCTGGAACTAACACTTCTCCTACCACTGCTTTCCAATGCTGAGATCTTATGCCTGGAGGAGCCTTTTATGAAATGAAGTTTTATCTCACAGCAAACTCTCCCTCCAATCCTCTGACAAGGTTTCTCTGTATGATAGTCCTGAATGTCTAGGAACTCACTTTGTAGACCAGGCTGGCCTTGAACTCATAGAGATTCACCTCCTTCTGCCGTTAGGGTGCTAGGCTTAAAGGTGTGTGCCACTATGCCAGATCCTCTAGTTCTTACAGTATTTCTGTTCCCTCCTCTGTTATGGTCTCTGAGCCTAGTTGTGGGGGTTGTTTTGTAGGTTCATCTACTAGGACTGGGATTCAACTCTGATCTTTGATTGGTTGTGGTGTTCTCTAATGTCCCCATCTATTGCAAAGCGAAGTTTTCTTGATGAAGGGTGAGAACTACCCTTTTCTGTGGATGCACAGACAAATGTTAGACTGCAGGTAGGGTTATGCTGGTTTAGGAAAGTGGCAGTTGTAGGTTCTCCTCCAAGGTCCACTTTATTAGTCCTAGATAGGTGTCTAGATTTCTAGTACCAGGCATCATTTCCCTCTTGATATACAAGTAAGATTATGTAGACAGAGGAGGTTGTATTTATATTTTTAGGAACACACACACACACAGAGCAAATATTAAAGAAAAAGGGGTTATGAATATGCAAGGGAAAATAATGGTAGAGGGAGGAAAGGGAAGGGGAAATAGTATAGTTACATTATAAGAAGCAATAAAAATATTACTATTATTAGTTTTAGGTATTCTTTTTTCAGATAGGGTTTTCCTATGTAGCCCTGGCTGTCCTGGAACTTGCTCTGAAGACTAGGCTGGCCTTGAACTCAGAGATTCATCCACCTCTGCCTCCTGAGTGCTGGGATTAAAGGCATGTGCCCTCTTTTGTCCAGATGATGATGATGATGATGATGATGATGATGATGATGATGATTGTAACTCATGGCCAATTAGAGTGGAAACTGAGTACCTGTTTCTCCTTTAGGAGGGTCAGGTTCATAGTGGAATTATTAGATTTTTTAAAAAACTCACTGTTGCCTCATAGACATTCCAGTAAGAACTAATAGTTACATACTCCTTTTCCTAACATACCCCCCCCCCACCGTCTCACCTCCTCTTCTGTTTGGATCCTGACTCCCACAGTGGCTCTGTTGCATTATCTTTAACTCCTTTGGTGGAAATAGTATTATAAAGTATCCCACAAAGCAAATTTTTTAGCAGTACCACATGTTCTGTGCCAAATTTATCCCTCCAAATGTTGCCATGGTAACCGCACAAATAGCCGAACACCAGATAACACAATCGGGCAAGCAGAATTTTATTTTAATAAATTCATGGCTGCAATGGAAAACTAGGCACATTCATGGTATGTTAATTTAAGGCCTTGGAGGGATTGTGGAATGGTTATGAGTTTGGAGTAGACTTGTACATATGTTTGCCCATATTGTACATATGATCTTTGGCCATTTGAGTACATGTGCAACAAGCTGGGATGGGAAAGTGTCCAGTATCTGTTCATTTTGTGAAAATGTGCCACTGTGTTGGCAATCACGATCATCGGAGAGCAGGTTATTTCTCCCTCTTGTTGTCTGGAGTGGGGGCTCGTATACAGTGCCACGGGCTGGAACTTGCTTCTGTGGGGAGTGCCACATTCAGGGAACACATCTCTCTGTCTGTCTGTCTGCTATACTGTTCAACTCCAGTGGATGCACTCATAAGACACAAGCTGAACGTCTCTGAGGAAGTCTGCCTGTCTGACTGCCACCTGCCTGTCCCCACAGAACCATTCACACAGAACCTCATCTCAATTTCTAGTTAGACCTCTCAGCTGTTATGATTTTTATAAAGTCATTTTATACTACAATGCAGATTTCTTGAGGATAGCTATGATTCTGTGTTTCTGTATTCCAAAGTCCACCCAAGTCTGGCCCATAGGGAACTAGAGTGCAAACAACCAGCACCAGCAAGAAAGAATGGATCAATCAATCAATCAATCAATGAATAATATAAAACCTTATAAATCAGCAATTAATATTGATAACTATGAATAAACACAAGACTTACTGATTGCTTTTAAGGCTTCCTAAGCATCAATTTGACGATCTAATTCTTCCAAGTATAATAAGCATAATTGAAATTTTTAGGTTTCTAACAAAATGATCAAAACAGAGATGTGTTGCTAATTTGCCTCCTAGTAACAAAATCTGGTTTTGTTTCACAGTTTTAGCTATGGCAAGGCACATGTACCATTTTTACTTTGCCTAATTAACTCTCTTTCCCCTCAGAAGTTTAGAACTTGTTAATTTATGAAAATGTCTTTTAAAAAGTTAATTAAGACCTGAGGTTGAGGGAAACAATTAGGTATTTGCCTTTCCTTTGTTTGAAATAGACTATGTAAAGGTCCTTTCAGGGTCTCTGAGTTTTGCTGTAACTCCTTTACTGGGTAGCATGGAGTATGGGGAGAGAATCTGATTGTGTTGAATAAGGGGTGAGAATGTTCAGTTATTATTTATGTTTTTTTTAAACATTCATTTTTACTTCTCCCCACAATCACTCAGAAGGCCTGGCTTTAAAAAAAAAAAGTCAATGTCTTAACAGTCTCTGTCACTTCCTTAGGACCCAGTTTCTGGATATACTCCATATCTGGCACAGGAGAGGCTCTCACCAAACACACTGAGGACAAGCAGAAGCTGTGGTCAGCAAAGAAGAGAAGGGGTCTCTGGATCAATGTAGTGAAGGGAGGGTGTGGGGCATGGTGGGATGATGAGGTGTCTGTCAGTGCGGAGCTGGCTGCCCTTAGGTCTGGCCAGAGAGAAGGTACTTTGGAAGGATTTAGAGTTGCTGCTATGAAAGGCACCTTAAGGGTATGGTCATGGACGAAGGGAGGTGGAGTTTGGAGGTGACGTTGGTGGTGCAAGGATTGACGCAGGAGAGTCTCATATCTTCCAGGTAGCTGGAAATGTGAAATGATAGCCTAGGGAGGTTTCCCACAGATGAACTGGTGGTGAGTAGAAGTGAGGTTGCTAGAGGAATGTTCAAGTATTCTCTGGGAACAGATGGACGGAGTCATTGTAAAAGCCACTGCCCCACAGGAGAACTGTATGAGTCTTCCTGTAGATAGAGAGTAGAGGAAGGGGTGGCTGACATCTGAGAGTGCACATCTCCCTGCACAAGTGTGCACACAGGTGTGAGACCATAGAAAGGTAGAGAAATAGAAAATGTCCATTACCACTAAGAATATTGATAACAAGTCTTAATTTTCATACATTTTGTGCTATAACATTTTTATTTTTTCTCGGACAGTTTCATACATGTATGCAATGTATTTTGATCATATTCACTTCTTTCCTCTCCAGCTTTTCCCAGACCTCCTCATGAGCCCCTCCCAACTGTGCCCCCAACATAATGTTTTTATTTTTTAGGGATTTCATATAATGCACCCAGATCACACCTGCTTTCCATTCTTCCCAGGTCCATCCACTCTCCCTTGCATGTCCTCAAATTGAAAAACAAGTCCCATTAGTGTTATCCATGTACTCTTCGGAGCATGGTTGAACTCTCAGTGTCTAGCCCCTTAAAAGGACATGAGTTCTTCTTCACTTCTCCACCAGAAGCCACCAACTGTGAAGAGCTATACTTTAGCATCTTTATCATTCTCCAAGGTTGTAGGAGGAGTGGGGACTGCTTCTGACATGACCTCTGTTGCCTGTGATTTGATCACTCCCCCTTGGCTGGGAGGCCCTGAGGGCACACAGAGGAAGGGGATGCAAGCTTTCCAGATGAGACCTGATAGGCTATGGTCAGAGGGTATGGGAGAGCACCCCACCCCCATCAGAGGTTTAGGGGAGGATAGTAGAGCCAAAGAAGGAAGGAGAGTAGGAATGGGAAGATACAAGTGAGGGGATAACAATCAGGATGTAAGGTCAATAAACTATAACAAATAAGTGAAAAAGAAAAACTCTTCAATAGCTTTATGTCTGAACTCTTTCTTTCTTTTTCTTTTTTTGAAGGTGGGGGAGGTTTGCACTGAAGCCTTCAGTGTTTCTCATTTTTCTCTCCTTCTATTTTGAAATAAGCCACAGGGTTCAGTTAGTGCTGCTATTCTGTGCACAGGTGTACGGGCTTCACCAGATCGTGGATGACTGGCTAGGGAGCTGCGCCTCTGAAGGAAAATGACCCTCCCTCAGCAGCCATCAACTGTCAGTTGCTGTGAGCCCTTTCCCATCCATGCTGGGATCTTGACTGGCTCAATTTTGTGCAAGTCAGGTGCAGGTAACCATAGCTACTGTGAGTTCATGAATGCACTGGTTCTATTATGTCCACAAGACACTGTTTCCCAACAGTTTTCTCCAACCTCTAATTCTTCCATTTTTTCTATTATGTTCCCCAAAGGGTGTGTGTGTGTGTGTGTGTGTGTGTGTGTGTGTGTGTGTGTGTGTGAAATAGTTACGTTATTGTGTGTACCCTATAGTAGATGTTCAGTAAATACTTGTTTGAGAAGAACCAGAATTCAGGTTTTAGAAGCTATTTCTACCTGACATGTATTTCCCAGGAAGTTGCTGATATTGACTCTAGAGCCAGTTTAATGAAAGCTCATTAACATTTACTTACAGCTTTGACTTGCTGCAATTATCTGTAGCATGGTCTATCTGGAAGCAGGAGGCCGCTAAGAACTCTTGCAGTCGGCTGGCACACTAGGACGAGCACTAGCTTAGTAAATTCCTACATTTAAAAATAATTTGAACTTACTTCATGTCTTATATAATAGGAAAATCTTGATTAGCTTTGAAAATTATTTTTGGAAATTTGCTGAAAATAAGCTGTCTGGGATAAGTGCATTTAGGGATGGAATTGGGGGTGTGGAAGAATCTAGAATGTTCAGGGTAATCTACAGTTACTTCATTCACCACTAGATGGTGATCTTGTACTTGCTTGATGATCTGCCCATGGCCAAAGGATGGCATAGTCAACTCTAGGTAGTTGAAACCCAGGAGGGGGAAATTGGGAAGCATTACTGGAGTTGTGAAATGAGACAGTTGATGAGATTTGAAGTAATAAAACGTGAGGGATTTTAGTATTTTTCTGACCTGTTCATACAGAATGTGATGGGTTAAGAACATATGAGCACAGGTTTAAAGCCTACAGTACAGACCACACTGATTCAGGACCATAAAACCCACATCCCAGCCCACCCACCCCCACTTGCTTGTATCTCACAGGCATAGAAATTTTTGGAGTGGCAATAGCTTCACCTGCAAAACTGATAATACTGAAATTGTTAGGATCTGGATCAGTTTCCCCATAATATATATATACATATATACATACATATATATATATATATATACATATATATATATTTTGTTGTTGTTATGTCAGTGATTGAGAAAGATTCTTTGGCTTGAGGGTATCAAACTTTCTTAGTTGGTCATTGCCTACATTAAATAATTCACTTTCCAGGTCAGGTAGATAGGGTTCTTGTAAAAGATATCATTCCCTTTGGGAAAAGTGTGTATATGGGTCTTTGCTGTAGACAGAGAGTAGAGAAGAAGATGGTTAAAAGCTGAAATGAGAAAGGTCATATGTGATGTGTATAAGTCTACATGTGTGTGCACTCAGATCTATGACTATGAAAAGGTGGAGATATAGAAAATGCCCATTATCACTAGGAACTGTCTTAATATTGTTGACTGATGACCCTTAATTGTCTTTAAGTCCTGGAACAACTCCTGTTAATGGCCTTACATCCCAGAGAGACTTAGTGTGGGTCTCATAATATCTGTATAATTAGTGTGAACAGTGATTTTATCCCATACTTACCATATTTTTCGGCCCATAAGATGCACCTTTACCTCCCACTTTTGGGGAAAGTAAGGTCTTTTTTGATGCCTGATGGGCAGCAATCGGCCCATAAGGTGCACCCTAATTTTCCCCCACTTTTGCTGTCCATCAGGCATGAACAAAGAGGTCACTTACCCCAAAAGTGTGTGTATGGGGAAAGTGTATCTTATGGTAATCCAAAGGCCTTGCATGTAGGATACCTCATCCATTTACCCAGACATGATTTTCCATAATAATTGATGCTGTTTTACTTGAGAAAAACAATATCCCTAGAAAAGTGAAATGATTCTGTAGAGGTGGTGAGCTGCTGTTGTCACAGAAAAGGAGCTTGGTTCTTTCTTCTCTAGTCCAGAATTTCCCTAAGTGCTGCAAGAAGTGTCTTGTTTTATCTTAGGGTAATTATTGATGACTCACACTTCACTGAAATAATTAAAGTATAAGTTTTCTGTAGTAGGACTTATCAAAGTGTCTTACCCTAAAGTTGTCTGTATCCTCTCATTGCCACAGAAAAGATAAAATTGAACAGAGCAGAAGCTGGTGTTTTAGAGGCAAGAAAAGGCGAAGGACAAGAGAGAAGGAAGGAGGGAAGGAGGGAGGCAAAGGGGACGAGAGGGAGGAGGGATGAGATGTCTGTGGGGTGACCTGAGAGAAAAAGTGAAGGGCTGGAGAGAGAAATCCACTCTTAAGAGCTCCTTGCACTTGCAGAGGACTCAGGGGCACTTTCTGTAGCACCCCGGTGGCCCCCCACTTCTGTAGCACCAGTTCTAGGAGATCTGATGCCCTCTCTGGCTTCCACAGGCATTGCATGCACATGGCACACATGCGAACAAAATACTCCTGCATGTAAAATAACTAACCAAATAAAACAAGTTAGAAGAAGGAAAGATGAGCTAGATGAAGATAGGGTGCATGCCTCTGATTACATATTCAGTCCTCCCAGGGGCTAGTGCTTTTGAGTAATTGTCAAAAATTCTCTCTCTAGTGTCCTTCGTGAGCAAGCTTCAATTAAATTAAATCAATTCTGAAAATCTCTTTTTGGTTGGAGGATGGACAGGAATGCTGCATAGCCTGAGTTGAGAGCCTGTATTTGACCTAACTGCACTTAGTCACACACCCTCTATCTTATAACTTATTTTGAGTATTCTTGGCTGAGTATTGATTGTATGGGCTTACTGTTTCTGAAGTCCTACATGGCTCCATCTTTGCGTAGTATGGGTTTTCCTTTCTGAGCCCAAAAAGGAAAATTTTCATCAGCTTCAAAGGCATTGGCATCCTCAGGGAGATGTTTGGTTGAGGGAGAAGTCAGACTGGAAATGAGGATGCCAGAGACATGCAGTGATTGGCTGAGACAGATTCCTAGTGTGTTCTTCTTTCCTCTGGGTTGCTTTTAGGTGTTGCCTGTTTTTTGTAAGAGGATGCCGTGGCAGGGACCAGGGAACAGTCTAGCCGAGGGAAGAGGCCAGTATCAAGACAGCTGGATGCCCCTGAGCGTTCTGTTATCCTGCCTCCACCTTCCAGTCAACATCAGTCTTCATAGGCTCTGCCAGTTCTTGTGAGAGCCCAAGAGAAGATGTCAGCATGCAGTCAGGGCAGTTCTGGGTGATGGTGGATTGGGAATTACAGGATTGTATCTTTGTGACCTTGAGGCCGTCTTTCTTCAACTCACCCAAAGAAGAAACAAAGCCAAAACCCTGTCCTTCTTCAAGCAGATGCTATTTGTGACAGCAGTTGATGGTCCTAGGGGAATAAAAGATTAGCTAATTAGGGGGGAAAAAAAGCTGGACTGGCGAGGAGAAATTCTTTGAGAGAAATACATTAAAATAAACAAGGCAAACCAGTGGAAACAGAATGAATATAATTAAAAACTAAGCATATCGGTTATCTTCCAGGAGATAAGAGGCCATTGAGAAACAAAGCAGAGAGAAAGAGAAAGCAACTGGAGCATCCACACATAGTTTCCACAGTGAAGAATTCTGTGGGTGGGTGGCCTATTAGAATGAAGCAACCAAAGAGCATGCTGGCAGTTTGAAATTCTGGAACAAGAAACTTTGTTAGAAGGAACTGGAGAAGGACAGAAATGCAAGAAGTACAGCAGACAGATATGGAGGGTTGAAGTAGCTGTCCTATTCATCCAAGAAGATCACAGAAGGAGAAAAGGAATCCGTACTGAAAAGGATACAGAGCGCTGAGCAGGGGAGGTGACCTCCAACAGAGTCATTCTTCAGTAACATTAAAGGATATCAAAGAAAAAGAGGAAATTTTTCAAGCTTTCAAAGATAAAACACATATTACCCAAAGGAACAAGAAAATCAGATTACAATCATTCTTTACAAAGCTGCACTAGATGTGGTAAAACAGTGAATTAATATCTTCAAAGTGTTGAGAAAGCAGAGAGTAAACCCAGAATTTTGTAGTGAGGAAAATTACTGTGTAAAATATTGGAATTTTCTTGATGGACCTGGGGCATACCAGGCAAGCTTTTACTTTTTCTTGTTGTCATGACAAAATATCTGAAATGAAACAATTTAAGGGAAGAAGCACTAATTTTGGCTTACAGTTGTAGGGCACACAGTCTCTCGTGGTGAGAAGGCACGGTGTTATGAACAGGAGGTATTTGATGGCTTTGCATCCACCAACAAGGAAGGAGAGAGAGAGAGAGAGAGAGAGAGAGAGAGAGAGAGAGAGAGAGAGAGAGAGACAGACAGAGAGAGAGAGAGAGAGAGAGAGAGAGAGAGAGAGAGAAAGAGATGAATGTTGGCATTCAGGTTGCTTTCCACACTGTTAACCATCTTAGTCGCTAAGCTGCCAGCAGTCCATAGCAAAATTATCATTCTAATGTTCAAAATGGGGCCACATGTGGTCTCACATGAGTACTATACTGGAAGAACCTATTAACATTTGGAGAACCTCTGAAGGATGTAATCCAATGAGAATAGAAAGGTGAGAATTATGGGATGTGATTACACAGAGTGGATTCAATGATTCCGGGAGTGAAAGTGGGATAAGAACAAACACAGAATGCATGTTGTTGAGTACACAAAGATTACTTTAAAAAATCAAGTGGGAAATTAGGCTGTAGAGGATTTTCATACATTATAAAGATCCAACCTCATACAGACCAGTTTATCCGCTATAAAACAGTAAAGTACTCACACATAATTAAAAACAACCCACCTATTTATTGGTGTTTTAGAATATCACAGCTGGGCATGTTGCTGTGCCTTTTAATTGCCCTGTAAATCTAGCTTTTGGGAGGCAGAGGCAGGATGATCACAAATTCAAGGTCAGTCTATATAGTATAGGGAAACCTTGCAACAACAACCACAACCACCACCACCACCACAACAACAACAAAATTAAGGAAGCTAGTTCAGAAGTAGAGCATTTGTGTAACATGTGCAAAGGCTTGGCCTCCAGCAACACACACACACACACACACACACACACACACACACACACACACACACACACACACACACTCCAATAAGCATATATGCTTGGGTGTTTGGGGATGGACCTTTTCTTTGGGGGAAGGGAAAATTATAGCCAAAACGATCTCTAAAAAAGTCAGAAATCTCTCTATTCTGAATTGAAGTTGGAAATTTTTATTGCCATTAGATTGAACTGGGTTTGTGCATTTGCTTGGTGAGGAGTAGTTATCTGTGTAATGTGGATGATCACATTGGTCTCTTTGTTTACTTAGGCTTTAGGTTTTTCTTTTTGTTTGTTTGTTGTTTTCTTGAAACAGGGTTTCTCCATGTAGCCTTGCCTGTCCTGGAACTCACTCTGTAGACCAGGTTGTCCTGGAACTCACAGAGATCCACCTGCCTGTGCCTTCTGATTGCTAGGATTAGAGGCGTGCACCACCATGGCCCAGTTTTTACTTAGATTCTATTTAGGGCTTTCTAACTATGAAACTCTTGCTATCTCTCTGTTGTATTACTCCTGTGTACCTGCCAGTTTCCATGGCTGTTGTGTGATTTCTCTACCCGCTCCACCAAATTCTAATTGTTACTAAAGGACCAGACTTTAGAGACTGAAAAAAGTACAGATATAATGCATCTATAAATAAATATCCTATTGTATAAACATACCGCAATTCATCCACTCACTTTCTGATGATCATTTATAATTTGGGGTCTTTAGAAATATGGCTGCCATATTTATACCTGTTTTGTGACGTATTTCAAAACTTTCTTGTGTAAATTATAAGTGGTGTTTCTAGATCCCCCTTATTGCATATCTTTTTAAAGTAATGATTTCTTAAATTTACATGTCTCTCTCTATAGGAATATATAGAGACATGCATTACATATTATCTATGATATGTAATTATATATATAAGGCTCATGTATATATACACATGTGTATATATATGTGTATACACACACACACACACACACACACACACACACACACACACTCCACTGAGGCTGGCAGAGGGCATCACACCCCTTACAACTGGAATCTCGGGAGTTGTCAGCTGCCTGATGCAGCCTCTGAGAAGTGAACTCAGGTCCTCTAGACGAGCACCGAGTGCTCTTAGCAGCTGAGCCTTCTTTCCAGCCCAGGTCATATGTACCTCAGTGTTCATTTGTAAGCTTTCTTTATGTTTTCTGGAGATGAGTTCTTGTCAGATACAAACCTTGAATAAAACTTTTCCTAGGTTTTAGAGTGCCTTTTCTTTTTTAGATGTGTCTATTGAAGAACACACATGTTCAATTTTGATTATGTTTTTTTTTCTTTTTTAATATAGCTTTGAGGGTGCTGATTAGAAAATTTTGTCTTACCTAAGGCAAATTTTTGTTTTATTTTAAAATTTACTCCTTTTAAAAGCTCAAAGCTGTACATATATTTCCACACCTAATTAGTGATTTGTCTTTCTTTTTTTTTTTATTTTATTAATGTATTCTTGTTACATCTCTATGGTTATCCCATCCCTTGAATCCTCCCATTCTCCCCTCCCTCCCATTTCCCTCTTATTCCACTCCCCTATGACTGTTCCTGAGAGGGATTACCTCCCCTTGTATATGCTCATAGGGTATCAAGTCTCTTCTGGGTGACCTGCTGTCCTTCCTCTGAGTGCCACTAGGTCTCCCCCTCCAGGGGACATAGTCAAATGTGAGGCACCAGAGTACATGAGAAAGTCATATCCCACTCTCCACTCAAGTGTGGAGACTGTCCTGTCCATTGGCTAGATCTGGGTAGGGGTTTAAATTTTACCACCTGTATTGTCCTTGGCTAGTGCCTTAGTTTGAGCGGGACCCCTTGGCCCAAATCTGCCTATCATAATGTTCTACTTGTAGGTTTCTAGGACCCACTGGATCCTTCATTTTTAACTAGAATTCTTTCTGTATTTAAATTCATTTCATCTGTCTTATCCAAAATTTCACAAGGTCTTAATATTCTGTGACATTTGACCATCTTAATATTATTTGTTAAGCAATTGATTATTTTAAAGATTTATTTATTCTTTATGCACCTTGATATTTTGCCTGTTTGTATATCTGTATAAGGGTATCATATCCCCTGAAACTGGAGTTACAGATAGCTATGAGCCATGTGGGTGTTGGGAGTTGAATCTGGGTCCTCTGGAAGAACAACTAGTGCTCTTAACTACTGAGCCATTTCTCCAGCCCCCAGGTTATTTGTTTGTTTGTTTGTTTAGGGTTTTCAATACAGGGTTTCTATTTGTAACCCAGGCTGTTCTGGGTGGTTCGAGGGCAGCCTGGTCTAGAGTGAGTTAAGTAACTGGTTTGTAGAAGAGGAAGAATACTTTCACTTACTCAGCGTTGTTTCTCTGTGTAGCATTATTCCAGGGAGCCCATTTGCCTGAGGATGGCTGAATGGCAGATCCATTCCCACACTGTTGATGCTCGTGGTTATGCACTCTGGAATGACCGCTGTGGAGATGATGCTAAATTGTTTTGTGCGGACAGCACTGCCTGCTTGTGGACCCCTCATGGCTGACTGTGAGAGGGGCCCACACTGAGCTCTGGCATGCTCCTGGGTGATGCTCTGCTCTTCCTGGTGCTCTCTGTACCAGATGTTTACAGGTTCTTGGCTTCTCGCTCAAAGAATTGGAGCGGAGCGGCAAAGGCTTTTATTCAGGATTGATGTGAAGTACGGAAAAGAAACACTGCAAGGTGGCAGTGGGCCCTGAGCAAACATAAGGCTCTGGAGCGCCTGGCCCCTGCCCAGGGCTTCCTTTTTGAGCCCAGGAAGAGGGGAGGAGGAGCTGATTGCTGGAGGCAGAATACAGGTGGTTTTCTGCTTTGTTCGATGAGCTTGGGTTATGTAGGGCATTGTTCACTCTTCATGTAAGTCTCCGTGACGCATTTGATTTTAATTATAGGCATGCTGAATCATCCATAGCTATACAATGGTAAATACGGAATTTATCTTAAAAGTTCATTCAGAAATGCAGTTTGTTTTATTGAACCTGTATCCCAAACCAGTCCAAGCTGGATGGGTGTGGACTGTTCCTTAGGACGTGTTTCAGCATGAGTTTGATCACAAAATGGGACTTTCTAATACTTGCTGAAGAATTATATGCTGCAGTGATTGGCAACTTGTTTTGGAGAGGAGTGTGTGTGCAGTGTGTTTCAGGTGGGAGCTTAGGATCCTAAGAGCTTTGTAGGGAGAGATGTATGTTTGTGAACCTCAAACTAACAGGGTCCCTGTGCTCCTAAGTCAGCTTTAAGCTTGCATTGCCACCTGAATAGTCCAAGTCATGTGACCTGAGGTAACCTGCTCTTCAGTGCTCCTTCACTTTCTTTTGGCTGCTTCACAAATGTCCCCCCCCGAAACTCTATGCACCTGCCCCACCCAGCCCCCAGCATGTGCTGATTCTATATTTACAGCCTGGCTCTTGGCACCTGCATTCCTTCCTGCATATCAGACAAAAAATAAGTATCACAAGTCAGGTGATTAAGTCACATGAATGGACACCTTCCCAAGAAACCCTTGCATTTAAACTGGAGCAATTTTTACAAACAGGCAGTTTCAGACACTCTGTCTCACACACTCCCTCACACATTCTTCCCATAACAGGGTGTTTTCTCAATTCACTGTTACATAAGCTGCGAGAGACCTCTTCGAGGTCCTAAGTCCAGTAAAGTTCAAAATTCAACTGGGTCTTTCAACACATTATTCTGTGTTCTTTTCAGGACAAGGCATATGTCAGGCTAATGCTGTACTTCCTGGTACTGAAGGCCTGTGGATGCTCCCATGGCCATGTGTCAGAAGTTTTGTGTACAGGGTAGTGTTGCCAGGGGGTCAAGAACCTTTAGCAGGTGGAGCCCCTGGGAGGACCTTAAGACATTGGAGGAGAGCGGGCTGTGTATACCCACGCCCTCCTCTCCTCTGATGCTTCCTGACTCATGTTGTAAGTGGTTTTCTCTCCAACAAGTTCCCACCAAAATCTTTTCCAGAGTCTAAAGAAGTAGAGTCACCAAAATTTTGAGCCAAATATTTCTTCTCTTAAACTTATTTTTATTACATTTATGTGTATGTGTATGTGTGTGTGTGTGTGTGTGTGTGTGTGTGTGTAATGGTGTGTCACACAACATGTACAGAGGTCAGAGGACAACTTGTGAGAGTTAATTCTCCCCTTGTACAATGTAGGTCCTGTGAAAAACAGTGGTCCTAATTTCATAAAAATACTGGAGACTCTGAGTAATACAAGTGTGACCAATTTACTTTTGGCTATGCAGAAGCCAGGAATCAGCCCAAATAAAAGGTAAAAATGGCTGGTTGCTGACTTGGAGCAAAACAGTGGTTTTTTATATCCTAACTATATTTCCTTGGCCCCTCCCCCATTCCTCCTTGGTTGGGCTCTTCAGGGAGGTACAATCTTGACCACTTTTCTAGCATAGTGCTCACACAAAACTTTGGATCTTCCTGGGCATGAAGATCCTTCCCCTTTTCTGATACTTAGGATTACTGACAAAGCAGAGTATAACTTTTCAACACTTAGATAAACTAAAATTCCTTGGGAAAGCCAGTGTCAGCTGCTAGTGAGGGAAGGCACTGGTCCAGTACCTCTTGCTTATCTGGAATTTGTGGGCGAGCACTAAATGCAGTTCATACTGAAAATGGACCATGATGACCTATTTTCTGCAGTCCCAGCATGTTGAACTTTGGCTGTTAGGTTTGGTGACAAGTGTCCTTACATGTGGAACTATCCCACTGGTTCCTCTCTAAGTTATTTTATTGTAGTGATAGAAAAATGGCTGATACTGGTAGAGAGTCTAGGACACAGATGGGAGAATTTGGGTTTGAGCTGAGGAGGGAGAAGAGCATGTGATAATGAGCATTAATCCACTTCAATCATAGCATGTGGAAGGGGTTTATCCCTGCATGTACCAGCAGCCTGAGGGGCACAGTGCCCTAACTGTGGGGCCTCAGCGGCAAAACATGAATTCGCCATGAACTGCCTCATTATGTCTTCACTTTGGTAATGTACTGACACAAACACGGGTGTCCTTTACATTCTCTTCAGGGTAAGAAGCTCTAAATAAATCCTGCAATATCTTAGAATAAAATATTTGGCAATCAATGGATAGAATAAAGTTTGTAAACCTTTACCAGACTTGGAGCATGTGGGAGAATAGAGGAGCCAGGATTGGTCGCCACACAAACTT
>OU015742.1:99689629-99757693 GCA_907169655.1 Acomys percivali
TGTGTGTGTGATTTCTGGTGGTTTTGTATAATCTAGTTATCCAGATGGGTTTAGTTCTGAGAACAGGTGTGTGTGGCCTGTTCATTTTTCAGTATTGACATACTGTAATGGACATGAAGGATGAGAGGTTTGACACGTGCCCTGATAGCAGACAGGAGGAGAGGCTAGAAATAGGGACTGAAGAGACGGCAACAGAGGTGTAAAAGCCTGATGGGATTTTTCTCTTCACTGAAGGCTCCTGTAACTCTGGATTAGTCTCACAAGTTCGAGGTTAGATCGGGACATGCTTATTCCAAAGTTGTGGGCCTGACAACCTCTCTGTCTTTAGGTTCAAAGTGAACAACCCTAAATTAAGGGAGGAAGACCCCTCAAGTGTCCCTAAAACCCCCATCCCCAAGGAGAGACCAGGCCCCAGGCCCCAGGCCCTGACTTTTCCCTCTGCAAAGGGCCCTCTTGCTGCATGTTTGTTGTGTTTTTCTTTACTCTGAAATGAAAGCCTTTTGTCACAGGCTGATTCTGTCTGCTGTGTCCCAGACTTCATCTGCTGCTACCTGCTATGCTCAAGATTTCTGTTGCCTTTTAATTCTTCCAGTGGCAGAGGAAATGGGCCCCATCAAGACCTTAGAGGGTAACTGAAATCTAGGCTGAGGGCCAAAAGAGCACTGACTAGCCTAGGAGTTGGCCTGAGAGGAAAGACGTAAATTAATGCATGTTAAACTTGCTGCAGCATGAGGTGCTTAATAATTGCTGGTTTTCTTCTCACCGGGAGCCTAAAAGTTAGAGATGCAGCTGATGCCTTTATAGAGGAAGAAGCTGAGCCTGAAGAGCTTGAACCTGGCTTATTACAAATGTGAATAAAATCTTAACTCTGATTTCAAAGCTGCTGCTGAGTCCTTAACATTGTAATCTATATGCATACCATATAATAGGTGTATTTTCCATCGGAGTTCAGCCAGAGCAGAAGAAGCAATCATCCATATGTATGAATGCAAATATGTGTAGGTGGTAAATATTTGTTACGGGAATTGTCTCTGCCACCTTTGGGAGGCTGGCTAAGCACTATGGGTAAGTCTGTTGTCCTCACATCTGATAGTGGAGCTCAGTGTCCTCTGGGCATATGTCCTCATAAAGGAAAGATCATGAGCATGCATTCAACAAACACAGGGTGCAACCCCAGGGAGACAAACTGAGCCCCAGTTCTGTTCTTGTTGCTGCTGACCTTGCTGATAAAACATCCTGTAGCAGTTTTGTGCTTCACTGTGGTACTAAAAACACACAGGTGACCCAGCCGTCACTCAGAGAGCCTGAGGGAGGATCCAGCAGGAGCCATAGTGATCCCCCCACTATGTGGCCTTGGCAGCCCTGAGCTGAATCAGCTTCAGCAATGCAGTGTTGATCACAACACAGCTGTTGCTTTTTTTTTTTTTAATGTTATCTTTTCCTAAGAAATCTCCAGGTGGCCCAGACTAACTGAAAACACACAAGGGAAGGGATTCTGGAAAATGTAGTTGAGCCTATACACACGGATGCATTACAATGTTGTGGTGGGCAGTCAATAAAGATTTTAATGAATGGTGTAGTATTTCTCTTGGAAGTTCTTGAAGAGATGGACTACTTCATCCAGGCCCAGCTTCTAACATATCAAACAAGTTCAAAGACGTCAGTGAGTTCTTTGAGTCTTGTTTTCCTCATTTGTAAAGCTCCAAGAAAAAAATTTCTGCCCAGCCTGCTGAACATAATTTTTGCAAAATCAGTTGAGATAATCTAAACAGGAATGTAAAACAAACATACAGCAGTACCTCGTTATTTTAATTGCTGTTGCCAATAATTCATTTCTTAAATGAGTCACGCAAGAGATTAATAGTTCCTGACCAGTTTGCCATGCGCATACCCAGAAAGATTAAGTTAGAGGAAATGCGTAGGAACGCTGTCAGCAATACCATGGATTACTCTGCAGAAGGAAGTCATAACTGTCATTCAAGGAAAGAATCCATTTTCATATTGTGCTTTAGTTCCGGGCTGAATGACTTAAAGCGACAAGCATGTGACTGGAACTGTTGGTGACTTTGGGTGCTGAGGAGCAGTGTCCCTTCCTTACGTGGAAGTTGTGGGCAGTGGATGAAGTTTCTGTCCTATAAATCTGGGCCTGCATTTCATAACAGCCAAACTTGCTCATCAGGATGAAGAAATCCCTGCGGAAGTTCTTGGTGAAGATGGCGTAGAGGAAAGGATTGGCACATGAATTGATGGGGTAGAACAGAACTAAGAGGATCTTGGCCTTGGACACAGTGATGAGGGGCACCTTGAGTGAGGCAGAAATGGCGAAGAAAGAAATGGGGGCCATGCACAGAAAGTCAGTGAAGATGAGTACGGCCATGCGCTTGGCAATCTTGGTGTCGCTTGATGAGGACATGATGTTAGGATTCCTCACTGCGAGGTAGATGTGGGTGTAGCAGGCACAGATGACCACAAAGGCCAGGACATTGAGTACAAGGAGGACCATGATATATAGCTGTGAAAAAGGGCTGTCAATATCCATGGGTAGGCAGATGCTCACCTTCATGTAACTACTGATGCCAAAGATGGGGAAGAGCGCAGCTGCAGAGGCAAAGATCCAGCCCAGCACCATGATGCTGGCAGCATGGCGGAGCAGCACCTTGCATTCCAGTTGCATGGCATGAGTGATGGTATGCCATCTTTCCAGGGTTATGGCTGTCAGTGTGTAGACTGAGAGTTCACTGGCAAAGACGGTGAAAAACCCAGCGGCACCACAGCCCACTCCTGTTTGCCAGTCAATGGCATAATTGTGGTATTGGCTCTTGGTATGGATATCAACTGATGCTATAAGCAGCAAGTAAATTCCAATGCAGAGATCAGCGAAGGCAAGATTACACATAAGGAACCGGGGCACAGTTAGTTTATACTGGCTTGTAGTCAGGATCACCAGCACTGTGGTGTTCCCTGTGATGGCCAGAATGCTGATAAACCATATCAAGACTCTGAGGATGGTGTATCCCATGATATCTTCACATGGATTGAATGCATCTGGCTTTGGGGAGCAGGTCACATCAACAACTTCATTACATAAGTCATAGTCAAATTCATTATACATCATGTCATATCCTTTGTCATAACTGGGTTCATCATATATCAGAGAGACTCTCTGATCCTTAGCCTGAGTCATGCCATCAATGTCTTGTCTTAAAATAGATTTGTTGCAAATTGGATGAAGTTCAGAGCTAGAAAAATACAAAAAGAAATAGAATCAACATCTTGGGCATATAATGGCAAATATATTACCATCTTTGTATAGAGTAGATATAATAGGGTTTCTTCCTGAGATTGCTTTTCTTTCCAACATCTTGTCTGTCCTTGAGGCTGACTTGTGGGTTAATGCTGCTTACTGTAAACGAACAGAACATTGTGTGTATTATATATATATATTCCTAGAGTCGGATGGCCCACGGGGGAAACCATCTGGCCACAACCTGAATGTGGGAAGGAAGGCGCCTGGGACTAGCTAACCCTTTCTGTTAAGTGCAGATAATTTATAGACTTGATATTATCTCCACTTCTCTCCTTTCCCCGCCTCCATTGAGGTGTCTTCTACCATGCATGGGAGGATATACTCCTGTTTCTCTAGTCTAATCATTGGAAGATTATGTTCTCTGACATGTATGAGCGCTTACTTGCTAGTTTTATCTGCACAAGCCAGAGTATCAGAGTCTGTAGTTAATTCTCAGGCACCCTCATCCTTTGGCTCTCTGCTTCTCAGGCTATTGAGAGGCCAGCTAATTTTCCTGACATGCTGCCCAGGATTGTGGGCTTTATCATCTCACTTTCCAGAGATTGACAGTAGGTCTTAGGCATTTGTTTGCCCTATGGAATGAGCCTAGCTCTCTCACAGGAAATAATTCCCTAGTGGGTGGCTGGCCAAGCAAATATAAATTTTAAAGGGGCCTCGTTTGTTCCCAGGCTGTAATATCCTCTGGTAGCCACCGAATATTCTCAGAGCACTTGTCTATCCTTCTCCCTGCTCTGTCTTTAAGCCTAAATATATAAGAGACCTTGTCATCATGATAGAGGTACTTTACAGAAAGAATGGAATAAAACCCAGGAAGTAAATATTCAGCCTACGAGTATATGTATAAATATTCTACTAAGAAGAGATACTTCTGTGTTTAACCAGGGTCACTTTTTTCACATGGGAAGAATTTTGGGTGGAAAAAAATAAAACATGCACTTTTACTCTTCTTCCTTTCCTGTTCAAGGGGAAAGTTCACAGCAATATTAAATGACCACATTTCCTCAAATTTAACACAGCTTCAGACAGCAGGGAAGTGAAAATGCATTAAAGTCCCTTGGAAACCCCCAGAAAAAGAGACAGGTGACCGTGGGAGGATCAGCCTTCATTTGATTCTAAAAGACTGTGTGTGTGTCCAGTGTCATGGACTGCACTTTCCTGTTACCCCCCTGAGAAGGGGCACTGTGGAGAACCCTGCTTGCTTTTCTCTCACCGCCGGGAAATGAACTAACTGGCCAGAAGTAATTTTGACCTTAGAGATTCTGTTTTTCCTTTTCTTTTCTGGAGTATTGTCTTTTATTTTAGAAAGTGGTAAAACTTGTCAAATCTGCCATCACTACACTAATGAGGACACTTAACGTACATAACTGAAAGTGGCTGGATTGGAAATCCAGGCAATCTAAGAATTTAGTCAGTGTCCGAAAGTGAGGCAAGCTTTAGCAGAGGTGTAGAGGGGACCCAAGGGTGCTTAGTTCAAATTCTGTCTCAGGGTTAGCTGCAGCCCAACTCTAGAGCAGAAGCTTAGTTGGTATGTGTGGACTTCCATCTGGCTCTGTGAAATGGGAGCTGACTGCATTACATAGAGAAAGTCTTCTTGTCTATGGGTTATTGGCTTTTGTGACAAAGATTCTTATTGCAGGTGCTACTTCTAAGCTACTGAACAGTGAGGTCTCCTTTTCCTGAAACAGAAGTCACCAGCTGATGCAAGGTACTTATGTAGCTAGAGAGAACAGCTGAAAGAAAGCCAAGGAAAATGATGTTGCCTTGCAGAACTTCAGCAAATCCTAAGTAGGATAGAGGATGGGGAGTTAGCATACTGACAATTTAAAAGTGGCACTTGAGGACTCCAGCCATTGGTGACCAAATGCTTAGTAGGTGGCAGTGCAAAGTCCCGCAGAGCCAGAGCTCTGGAACCAGGTGGGGCTGAGGCTTTGAGGCTTCCTTTGGTCAGTGCTGATGCAGTTTTTGGAGGCACATTGCCTTCCTTTGTCATAAGGAAGTGACGCCAACAAGGGCAACGATTCCTGTCTGCACTGCTAGCAACAAAAGTGAAGTGTGGTACAGTGTGTGGCAGGGGCTGTCTGCTCTGTCAGCAGTGTGAACCAGCTGATGGTGGTCACTGAGTTCTCACTGGGGTCTAGACCTGGGAGCATGTGCAATGGTACATCAGTTTAAAATACAGTTGTAAGGGAATGACCTAAAATTAAGAAAACTTAGAGAACAGAAGAGAAACAAAGTAAACTGAGTATAGAAAATGTCTGACTCAGCGACAATTAAGGGGTGTGGTTGACTCAGCATTTCAACAGGGGTCCAGGAGGGCCATTAACCTGGACCTCATGGTATCATGGGGCTTGTATTTATATTTTAGGCATTATTTCTGAATGAGGACCCAAAGAATAATTCCATCAAACAGTTTAGAAGACAAATCTTTTTTATCAAACCTCCCTTCACTTGGTACATAATGAAATGACAATAGAATACATTTTCTAAACAGCACAAACATTTTGTATTTGTGTGTGTGTGTGAATCTGTTAGGTGGAAAAACCCAAATGCCCCATAGTGGAAGACATGTGGGTCCCTTTCTTGGTGTACCCCTACAGGCCTTGATGAAGGTAAGAGTAGGGATAGAGACAGTATGAAGATCAAGTGACCTGGAAGGCCCAGAGAAAGCTTTATGAAATGGAAAAGTTAAGGAAAACCTAAGGTTTCTGAAAGAGAGAGAGAGAAGGAGAGAGAGAGAGAGAGAAGGGGGCCCTAAGGCTGTGTTCATGTAATCAGGAGATGGCAAAGCCAGAGGTCTCTTTCCTGTGCTTCCCTGGCATAGGGCCATAGAGCACACCAGCAGCCACTCTCACAGTGATCTTACCATCCTTTGAGATTTCTCCCAAGACTGCTCTATTGCAGAGTCTTTGCTGTAAATTGGCTAGAAGAATTCTTATCTGGAATGTAAACAAGGCAAGCCACTTCCCCCAGCTTGGGCCCTCGATAGCTCTAGTTATCAGGAAGATGTTCCCCAGCTGTTAAGCCAAGCTATGGGATTTTCCTAAACCTGGTAGTTTCCCAGGGATGTTCACGAACTCTGAAAAGCAGCCCCTTTCTTCTGGTCCTTAGCTCGGGTCTAAGTACTTTCCATTGCTTTAAGCATGGTAGGGTGTGGACTGTCTCGATGCTTTTTCTTATCTTTCATTTGACTCGAGCAAGTGAGCTGGCTGCTCTAGCTCGGTATATGTTAAAGGCTGGCTAACTGATAAGAGTGCATTCAACAGTAAAAATATGCAGCTGGGGCGGGGAGGCTGCCTCAGTGTACTAACTTAGGAACATGTGAAAGGCCTCATTCAGCGGAGCGAGACTAAATGGGATGGCTCCCATTGGTGGGTTCAGGGGAAGATGGGAGCTTTGAGAATACTTCTTATTTCCAATAGACCTCATGTCGGGAATGTATGGACTCCCTGTCCAAAACTGCCCCATCTCTTCCCTTTCCATATTATTACAATATGATTATTGCAATAAAAGAGTTACCCCTGGGACTCGGCTGTTTGGTTATCCTGTTTAAATCTGTGCTTCTGTAAAGGCCACTGCTAACAGATTTCTCAATCTTCATCCTCTCTGTGAGTTGCTCAAGTAGGCTGCTGCCTCTGAGCGGCTTCATGTGCTTGGGATGTGTTACAGACTTGAATACCCTTTCTGGTGGGCAATTGTGTTTTGCTTCTCCAAAACTGACTTTGCTGTTGTTAGGATGGGACATTTATGAGGTGCAGAGTTTGACACTCAAAAGTAAATTCACATTGAAACAAAGGAAAGGGGGAAAGCTAAGTATCAGTATAAGTCAGGGAGCCATGCTGGGAGCTTTTTGTGTTTTGTTATTTAATATTTGGTAGACGCGCCACTATATGACACATCTCTCTTTTCTCTGGGATCATCTTTTCAAAGACCTACTCTCACCCTGCACAAACCCGACTCTTTGATGCAGAACATGCCTCACTCAGGCCTTCAATCAGGCCCTCTCTCCATGTGTAGATGCTGCCAATATGTACTGGTTCCCACTGCACTGTGAGAAGGCCCAAGCCAGCCTTCAGGGATGGCCAGAGAAGACTCACATCTGCCGCCTCCAGTTTGCAAATGCACAACAGTGGCTGGGGTAGGTGAGGCTGGCCTCCACGAGGGCGACAAACTTTTCCAGACTAGGAAGTTTTTTCAAGCTGTATGTTGCCCTGGCCCTCAACTTCTTCAGATGTCCTAAGCCACGGCTTGGCAGGGAATGGACCTTTGTCCTTGAGATGTCTCTATAAGGAGAAAAGGTAAAAAAAAAAAATATACCATGATCATCTTGGGTTGAAAGCTTTCTGTTTCTAGCTGATAGACAAAATATCAGACATTCTAGTAAGGTGAATTTCTTCCCCGGCTCAGAAAGGAGACTTCAGCTTAGCAGCAAACATGGGCCAGGTCAACATGTGGCTTAGACGTTTGAGCTGCACAGGAGGAGTTCTGGCTGGTCCTGATGGGCCCAGCTAGCTAAAAGGCTGCCCGTCTAACTGGACAAACCGGCTTGGGCTTCATCCTTGCAGATGAGGGGTATAAGCTGCCATCTCTCTTCTGCAGTTGATTTGTGCCTGACTGAGATTGAAACCACTTTCCTTCTCTGTGAGGCTAGCGATAAAAACATCTCTGGTGAGCTGTGGCAGAGTCTGTGGCCTGAATCACAGAAAATGATGAGAAAGGAGCATGACACACAGGGCAGAGGAGCCTGGCAGGCAGTAGAGGCATCCTCAGCCTGATGTCCAGGTGGCAGACAGAGAGTGGATATGAACATGGTTTTCATCTAAGATTTATCTGCATATGTAACCTGCCCCTGTGTCTATTGGATTTATGACTTTGGTCAAAGCCCATGTTTTCTATGTCTCAATTTCCTCAGCCACAAAGTGAGAGTATTGGAAATGATATCTACCCAGAGTGAAATAATATATAGACAATATTTAATACCTGGCAGTTATTAGGAGTAAACATCATGCCCAGCATACACATGCACATACTCACACAGAGGTAGCTTTGTAAGAGTATCTCTGCCTGGGGAAGCCAGCAGAGAGCTGATAGGATCTGGTACAATGGACCATTTAACTTGGTTCCTATTCTGAGGAGAGAAGCCTCTGAGTCCCATCCCTCCTGGCTGCCACACTAGTGATGCCAGTATACTGCTAGTATCAGCCCTGGCACTGTAACCTTCAAAATCAAGGTCAGCTGGTAAGAGCAAGGAGATATAAGTGGCCCCATCTTGGCCTTGGGGCAGCATTCTTCGTTGTGAGAGGGTGTTCCTGATGGGGGTGGTAGAAAGTCATGGTCTATATGGTTCCTTTCAGTACCCCTAGGGGACCCTTGGATAGTCTCAAGGAAGAGTCTTTTATGGTTGACTTTCTCTGTAAGTCAAAGCTGTAGACAGTTCAAGCAACAGAACTCAAAGTGTGACTATAGCATGGCTGCCCCACATGTTCTTGCAGCCCGGTGAGAACTGCATTCTCAAAGTCTTTCCCCCCACTCCCTAGTCATCCTCTTGCTCAAAAAATTTATCATGGATACTATTGTCCAGTGAGACTTCTTTGAGCCCTGTCACCTCTCTTTTCCATCCAAACTTAAATTGCTTGTCTGTATATGATGTCACTATTTCCATATACCACCCATCTGTCTCTTAATTCTCATAGAGACAGTGCTTACCAAGACCACCTCAGGGCTCCCACTATCTTGACTTCATAATTGTCCTGCGAATGTGAAGCATTTTTTTTTCCTGAAATGCTCTATCTTGGTACCCTATTCTCTTTACTTTCTTCAGACATTTCCTTTAATTTCCATCTAATTTTAAAAGTTCATTTTATTTTCTGTCATTTACATATCGGTATTTATCCATATGTACACCTGTTCCCTGAGTTTCACACTATCAGATATATGGCTGTGGCTTCTGAATGCATATGTCAGCTCAGTTTTCCAGCAAGACATATTCTCCACTGGGTCCCATGATTTTGACAACTTGCATGAGCATCAAAATTGGACTTGCTTTTCTTGCAAGTGTATTCCTTTTATTACCCACTTCAGTGTGTTTCTCCTATATTGTTCCCCTATTATTCAAGATAGAAACCCGAGAGATATCCTTGATTCTCTCCTCTTCTGTACTTGGACATCAGTCTATTGTCTTAGCTGCTGTTTAATTGGTTTTGTTTCTTTAGTGAGGGTCACTGTGGCCTCAGCATGGACAGATACGATGGACCCATGTCTCATTTTACATGACCATCTACTCTTTCCAATGCAATCTTCATACCATAATTTGAGTAAAAATTTTACAGTGCCAATCAGATTGTGACCTCAAATTCTTCAACAAGTTTCCATGGTTCTTATGACAAAAGACAAACCATTGGGTATGGTGTGCCTGTCCTCTGCTGGTTTATATTACAGCTACCCCATGCCCTCATCTGTGCACTATTCTGTGTTGCAGTGGGACAGACCCCTGCCAGGTCTGCCTTTCAAATCTGCACCACCTTGTTCACAGTGCTAGTGGGAGGCTTGGGGAATGGCAAGAAAGCATCTCCATCTTCTGTTCTCTGCCTTAGGCGGCATCCGAATCTCTTCTGAGATTCCAGGAGTCTTTGAGCAGATCTTCCAAAGATCTAGCTTCTCTGACTTTCTAGTTCTGTGGCTACAGGAAAACCACCGGTCACTTGCTCGTTAGGTCCTGGGGTTAGAAGTGGGTGTCCACCACTGATGATCTCCAGGCTACTAGATAGTGAGGTACACTGACATTTTCAAAACCAGCCATTGACTTTAGGTAGTACTCAACTATGTTATACTTTCCCTCTTGATAATTAAATCTAATTTGCTCATTCCAGGTGAAATGCTCTACATGTACTGATTCCCCCAATCTCAATTCTATTATTACCGAGAGACGTACACTACAGTCTCCAGTTGTGATTTTGCATTTAGGTGCCTTTTTTTAAAAGTTTCTTGCTTTATACTTTCTTGGTTATTTTTAGGTCCATATAAATTTAGAGTTGTTTTCCTTATGATTTTCTCTGTAGCTGCTAATATCTGCATCTTAACTCTGAGACGCCTCTCCTATTTTCCAGTTCCTTCTGACCATCCCCTGTTAGGACCTCTGGGAACTGAGGATCTACAGTCACTGAGCTGGTTGCTTTCACCTGTTAATATGGGAGTAAGGGATAACCAGAGAGTTGGGTTTTTTTTTTTTTTGTTTTTTTTTTGTTGTTGTTTTTGTTTTCATCTATGGGGATGTTTCAGAAGATTTGACTCGAATCAGTAGAGTGTAAGAAAGGTTTGCCTTTGATCAATGTGGGTGTGCACAGTCCAGTTGGAGGACCAATCCCCACTGCGTCCCACCTCTGGAGCTAGCTCATCTTTTTTTCCCTGTTCCTCAGATAGCAGAAGTCCAGATTCACCAGGCTTTGAACTTGCAGCAGTAAGTCTTTGGGCTCTCTGACATTGGGCTGAAGATTTGAGCTTGGATTGTGCCACACAACCAGATACCTTGGTTCTCCCTGCTGCAGATGGCCTAGAGTGCGCTTCTCAGCTTTTACATCCGTGTGAACTGACTCCCCGATGAATCTCATTGCATGTATCTGAATGTGTCTCTTTGTTGTTGGTTATATGTATCTGGAGGATTGTGATTAATGCAATCATGATTTGGTTGGTGGCATTTTGGTTAGTAATTCAAGACAGCCCAGAATAAAACCAACCAACCAACCAACCAACCAACCAACCAACCAACCAACAAACACACACCAAAAAACCACAGTGAATGCTATTCCGGTCAATCATGTTTTGAGGAATACATGGAACCATGGGGTGGGATTAGAGCTCTGGGCTTTGAAAACCAGAAGAGATTTAGAATTTATAGAAGAGAGAAAAACAACTCATTGTAATCTGTAGTTTCCTGGTCTCCAGTACCTGCAGACTTGCACATAGTAGGTGATCAACAAATTCTGTATCTATCGAATGAACTTGAAAGAAATGTGTGGTGGCCCATGATTGTGACCTCAGTACTAGAGTGGCTGAATCATGAGGACTGCTGGAGCTTCAAGGGCAGCCTGAGTTATACGGTGAATTCCAGGCCAGCCTAGGCTACAGGGTAAGACATGTTTTTAAAAAAAAATCCAAACCCAAACCCAAACCAAAGTCATGGTGTGGCAATTAGCAATCTGTTCTACTATGGACAGCCTACTTTGAAAATTCCCAGCATGTTTTTTATTGCTGGCAGGTAATATTTATTCTTCCACCAAGTAATTCAGAGTGGGTGCTGTTTTGGTTTGTTTTAAGTCTCTCTGTTCTTCGTACCTAGCTAAGTGCTAGACACACAGTAGCAGATCTGCTATTGAATGCTCAGTGAATGAGTGTCTGAGAATGTTCAATTCTGCCCTTGTTCCTGGTGGCTGGATAAGGTGGCAGGGGTTGTGGGCTGGTTTGGTTAGTCCTTGACTTCTAGCCTGCTTGGGTCAAATGGATATAGTTTTTCATTTTAAAATATAATTTTGGTTAGTGTTTCAACACATGCTATATTTTGACAATGAAAAGTTTTGAAACTTTAGCCGGTTAAAAGTACCAACAGAGACAGACACCACAGGCCTGTGGCTGGGTCCTCAGAGATGACGTAATCCTAAATTGTTTCAGTTTTGTTAGGATTCTCGGTATTGAGTTACATTGTGGCAAAGGAGAGAGCAGTCAGTAATGCCACTGAGGCAGGAAAAGCAGGAGTTAAATAGTGCTCCCTGCCCCTTTAATAAAGTCGGTTATAGCCACTGCCACAAATTTGATTTGAACAATTTCTATTTTTCCCAGCAAAGATGTTATTACAGGTCAATCATTTCCATAAGTGGGAGCACATTTCTGGTGTATTCTACATTGACAGATGGCTGGAAGACCTCTCTTTCATGATCCCAGGCGGGATAAAAAGGCAATTTACTATCTATAGGACTGTGGGTACACTGGTAATGGAAGAGAATCATTCTTATACAAATAACTCAGTGTTTGAATCTGAACTATCAAATGAATCTGAGCTATAGCCAAATCAATTTGATAAACCATCAGAATATGATTGTACTGGCTCCAGCCTGCAAAGGCAATACATTAAATTTTCCCCACAGGAAACTGTTTCCCAAGGAAACAGCAATTGTTTGATTGCTTTTAAAAAAAAGTGAGTTCAGAATACCAGGTGAAAACTTAGATGGCTGCTGATGTTCAAGGTCAAGACTCCTAAGGGGAATTGAGGATGCTGTGCCTGAGACACACGGTGGACCAGTGTGTGTGCCCCCGGCTTCCCACAGCCTTCCTTCTTTGTAATCAAACAGCTTAGGCTTGTGTGTTCAGAGGCTCACTGTTCTTCATGTAGCTAGAAATGTCACCTTCAGGAAAAAGCAGCCATCGGTTTGGGTGAGCACTCCCAGTTCGCTTAGAAGCTCTTGTGCTTATTATCTGTGAGAGACAAAGGAAAAGGCTGGCGTGGGCTAGCGTGGTGAGGGAAGGGGTAGGGGTCACGGGGAGCATGCCATAGTGGATTCTGTGGAGACTGACCAAGGATTTTCAGTTCTCAACGCTGCCTCTCCAGCAGGGATATTCAGAACGCTTCAGTCTGCCAGCACCAGTACCACTGATTAAGTCCTGGCTTTGAGATTTGGATCATCTCTCTCTAACTTTTGAGACAGGGTCTCACATGGCTCAGGCTGCCCTCCAACTTGCAATGCAGTAGATAAACTTGAACTTCTGATCCTCTTGCCTTTACCTCTTGCCTCTACTTCTGGAGTTCAGCAATTACAAGTGTGTGCCACCATGCCCAATTTCATGAGATGCTGGGAATCAAACTCAGGGCTCTGTACCTGGTAGGCAAGACATCTCCTTACTAACCTATGCCCAGAGTCATGAACCAAGTATTCTTAGTGTGAGATTTAGCAGTCTGTGGTCTAAGAAGCCTCCTGATGATGGTGATGTGCAATCATATTAAAAACCGTGCTGCAGCTCATGAAATGCCATGCAGGACTGAAATGCCTCATAACCGTGTTCTATTCCAAGCCCTGCCCTAGACTGACTTAACATGATTTGGTTCCTTCCCAGGATCAACTGCACCCAATGACTGCTTATGTAGATGCATGCTTCCTTTCATATTTCCAATACAATTTAAGGGCTGATCTTAATTCTAGGGCTCCCTGTGGGACCCACTGATCTGTTACAAATGCTTTGCCATCCAGTTACCACTCAGCCAGACCGGGCTTCCATCAAATATTCCTCAAATACCCAGAGAGCACTTTGTAGTGAACCCCTGAACTCAGAACCCTGTAGCACTCTTTCTTAGGGTGGGTGTTGGGGAATTTGACCCAAGACACAGCTAAGGCAGTGGCTCGAGCAGCACCTGCTGTGTCGTGGGCATCTGTGCATAACCCTGTTTTCACTCACTTGTTTAAAGCCCTGGAGGGAGCTGGTCATCCAAGCAAGCAGCCCATTGGGGAGGTTTAATTGAGTTGCTGTACAACATTGCAGGAGTAGGTAGGAAATGAGATCAGCCGTCATCTGCCTGTATCCTGGTTATCAGGCAGAGAGGTGTGAAGGACATTTGGAATAATCCGAAAACCCCAGGAGAGGAGGCTGGAAGTTAAAGTGATAACTTGTCCTTGAAGGGACAGAAGGAAATTAGTAGTTCCATGCTGGGATTTCAGCCAGGTTCTTGCACACATACCCTCATGCATGGCCATGGAAAGTCATGGGGCATGTGGTATATCGTTCTTGCTTAATACCTGACAAGACCTCACTCTTTAGCTCAGGCTGGCCTCGGATTTACTATGTAACCAACCTAGACCAACTGCAGCTCATGGAAATCCTCCTGTGTCAGCCTCCAGAGTTCTGGGATTAGAGGTGTGTCATATCGGGCTTCATTATCATGTTGAGCCAATTGAAGTATTTCTTAATTTAGCTGGATTTTCTACAAACTTTCTCCCTATAATTCTGTGCATATATGTGTTAGCAGCAGAGATGACAAGACAGTCTTGTTGAGTAAGAGCCCTGCAGAATTGCTTCTGTTGCTGCCCCCTCTCCTTCTGCCTGACTTCACAGGAATGGACGGGAGATTTGTATTTTGTGGTCTATGTTAGCATTCTGAGGAGAGACACTGTCAGTGCCTGGTCTGCATATGCAGCCTCAGCAGATGAGACCCCTGCCATATTTCCATGTCACTGATCTGTGTTCTTAGGACAAGAGGCTGATGGTCATATTTTTTCCCTTATATTTCAGTTTGCCACTAGTTGTGGGGGTCTGAAGAATAACTTCCAGATATGTTAGTAGATGCATTAATGGTGGAAACATATGGGCATATGAGCTATCAGGGCTAGTCTGTGCCTTATGCTGTGTTGTTTATAGCTACAGTATGACCCTCAGTGGATCCCTCTCCTCCTCTGGTCCTGGGTACCTCAGCTGCATAATGAGCCATTTGTGGGTCATATCCAATGCAACATTTTCAGGAGCATACAATAGGTTACAGCTCTACAGATGCAACAGGTTGCTTATTGAAAGCTTATCTGACTGTTGACATATTTTGCCATGAACAGAGAGCAGTGCCCACATGGAAACATCCAAAGCACTCAGGACTTTAGCTAAGTGAAACGGACAAACTTCTATTCATCCATAGACCATCAGAAGTACTTCATCAGAGAGTCCACTTGATTTCCAAGAACTCTCAGAACAGAAACCATTAACATTATGGGTTCTAAACACTCCATGTCCTTGGACACTTGGACTACACTTCTGCCACTCTCCACTGTGTCCTACACTGTATGTCATACCGAGCATCATAATCTAATACATAAGCTGTGTAAGTATTACCTGACTCCCCTTCCAATGAAGAACTTTTGATTTTCCATGCTATACCAGGGCCGTGCTCTTTAAAATATAACAAGTGAAAATTATACATGCATGCATGCATATGCCTATGGACATATCTGTGGGCAGATGCCTTTAAGTCTCAGACAGCAAATAACTACCGCTGTTTTTTTTTCCCTGTGTTTTAAATGAGAAATACGAGGCTTAGAGAGGGAAAGGGCTGAATTTAAAGCAGACTGTCTGCTTTGACACCTCTGCTTGAATCAGGCTAGTGTTTCTTGTTTGCTTGTGTTGCCCATCTCAGCTCAGGCACTTTGGATTAATGTTTGAACTTAGTCAAGGTGATAAATATTTCTTAACGTAGACTTTTCTCTTTTCAAAGGGTATAGCGAACCCCTTGTCATCAATAATAGACATTTGTGGAGCTACTGTTCTGCCATATAGAATGTGATTCTGGAAATATGAAGATTCTAGCAAAAAAGAGAACACAAACCATCCGCGAAGGTGACAGTGACGTTGGCCGATGGTAGCGAGATAAGTGACTGAGTAGGCATGGAAACCTATGGTGACTGGCAAATAATAAAACAGAAATGTGCCTTAGGTGTGCTATAGGTACATTATTTGTTTGCCAGACCCCCTGCACCTCTTTTCTTCCTTTTACGTGCCTTTCTTACCCAAGAGCAATCTCTAGTTAATTCAGTGGAGCTTGCTTACAGCCAGGGCAGCACATTAATAAAGACCTTTGGTAATTGTGACAGAGTCCCCCTCCACTCTACACCCACAAAGGCAACAGGAATCACAGGGGGAAGGAAGTCACTAATGGCTGAGGGTTTTAGAGAGACTTGGAGAGGGGCCAGGACTTAAAAGATCATCAGTGAAAGGGGCATGGATAAGAAGAGAAGAGGGCAAAGCCTGGTTTGATGAACTTTAGGGTTGGGGAAGTGCTGGGAGGAGTTCTGATGCAGGAAGTAAGGCACTGTTGCATCCCAGTGATCTGGAAATAGGATCCAAAATTAATGTGCATGTGCGTCACTCTGCATTGAATACATGTATATATGTGTCCTGGGTACTGAAGATAAGGAAGGAGAATCACACTTTTTCCATCAAGGAAGAGACATAGCAGAATGCCTGGCTTTCTCATGAGTCACACCATTTGGTTTGAAATCCCTTCTATAAAACTTGCATTACTTTTGAGTGAGTTGGTTAACTCCTCCAGGTAATGCAGTTTTTCTTTCTTCAAAATGGCAATAATAGCTCTTACTAGAGAATTTATAAGGATTAAGTGAGAACACATTCTAACCCCTTAGAACACTCAGGACATGCTCTTTATATGTTATTATCATTGTCACTTTACTGAAAGTCATACTGTAGATCAACCTTAAGTTGTCTCCACAAGTCTTTGCAGGTATCAGGAACCAGAACTGGCCCTGTTTGCCTCCCCTATCTTGGAAGCTTCATTAAGGTGGAGAAACCTGACTTCTAACTTACATAAGCTAAGGTCTTCTGCAAGGAAACAGTCGGAGTTACTCACAAAATGACTGGCCCAGAGGCTCCCTGGAAAACATCATTAGGCAGTTCTTCCAAATTATTGTTATCGCTTAGATTCCTGGGGATGGAGTTGGAGAAAGAATAAGAAAAAGAAAGCCACATAAATATCCCTGTTATAAGAGCCATTTCCCTCTAAATGGCCTGGGGGAGCGGTCTGGGCT
The DNA here is from genome assembly GCA_907169655.1 of Acomys percivali. Classification (NCBI taxonomy): domain Eukaryota; kingdom Metazoa; phylum Chordata; class Mammalia; order Rodentia; family Muridae; genus Acomys; species Acomys percivali. The sequence goes on from OU015742.1 coordinate 99,706,499, forward strand.
ACTCACAGTTCATCTAGCTGGGTTCCGTTGAATGCACAGTTGTGTATTTCTTGAATCCCATTCTTATTCAGCCATCTGAAATAAAAGGCCATTAAAAACTCAATAATGTCAGATTTGGACAATACAGGGCTTTTATAATTGGAAGCACTGGGGCAAGGCCAGATAGCATAGTTAGTGACATAAATAAGATGCAACCCTTAAGCTCAGGGATGGGATAGAAAGGAGACTGATGCTGGCTTATTGCATAGACAGCAATAAACCTTTTGAAGTTTGGATTATGTATGTGTATTATCTATTCACCAGAATAACTGAACTTCAGAGGGAAGAATGAATGAATGAAATTTAGTTTTTTAGGGCACACTCTCTATAATGATCTTATACCATTTTCTCACACTTCACCCACATAGAGAAAATTCTATAGGAAGATCAATTATTGAGCACACATTTCTAAAACAGAGAAAAACGGTTGTGTCACCATTCTCTAAGGTGTATGCTCTTCACCCGTGCTCAGCCGCAGCAGCAGTCTTGGCTGTCATCAAAAAGTGATCTAATTAAGTTGTCAGACAACCTGAACATTCTCTAGTGACTCACGAGACCCTGGTTATTGGAGGTCTGTAGAGGTAGCTCTGGGTCAAGGCAGAAAGGAAGAGAAATCAATTACAGCAAGTGTGGGCTCCGGTAGGATGAGCTTGTGCAAGCTGAGCTCTGGGGAAGGTGGGACTCGTGTACACAATTGCGCTCATTGTACTGCTGGCAGAGAAGTAGGTTTGCTTGGACAGGGTCACCTCAGGCCACCTTCAGCTGTCAGCTCTGCCTGTTCTCCTCCTGAGTGGACTTTCAAACAAAAACAACTCCCCACATCAGGAGAGCAGCTTCTTTTCCCACACAGGCTCAATGAGTTTACTAAAAACCCTGTTCTGAGATCTGACCCAGATCAGCTACTTTGGGACTCTAGATATTTCTTGGGCTGTGATGAGCATCTGGATGTTTAAAAAAATAACAGGCAAATAACCATGTGTCTTTTTCTTCCCTCATTCTGAAAGCCAGTAAACTAAAAGACAAGAAAAGTAAATCCTTTCAAACAACAGTTACCGAGAGGTAGCTGTCCATGACAAGGAAGTGACTCTGCGCTCCACCTTGCTCCCCAAACTCTGCTCTCTGCCACCACTACCCTAAAAGGTCTCCCAGAAACAATTAGACTGGAGACACAATCAGCCTGTCCAGGGTGGTGACCGTCACTGTGGCTGGAGTCTGTAACCCTTGAGAAACTTGTCCATGGGGGTTTAAAATCAACCACAAGTGTAAATAAGCTTTCTCTACTTAATGGAACAAGAGGCAAGATTATCTTTGGTTCTCGTAAAATGATGTCACAAGTCTTATTGAAAAAATACAAAATATAGTAGTTAAGTATAATAGTTTTTTCTTTTGTTATATATGTCTTCTATTGTAGAAGCCAGTGTTAGCTACAAGCTAGTCTTTGTTTAGGACTGTGTAGGCCTGTATAGACTCTACCTACTTGCCTATAGACTAGACAATTCATGTCTCCTCAATTAGGCCATTCTTCTAAAAGGCCAACACTAGTTGCTTTCCCCAGCAGACCCTCTCTGCTTTCTGTGCAGAGGTAAGTTAGAAAAGGTATAGAGGTCAAGTGACTGTTTATTGCTCATTTTTGAGTCAGTAGCCAAGGGCCTGATGATCTTAGGATGTTTAGAGCAAATACACATTTACGTGTGTCTTTAGAATGGGACGTTAGAAGTTTTGAAGATGCGATGAGGTAAAGCTTTTGAGTGCTGTATAAGTACCGCGTGCTAACCGATTGCGCCACTGGACACAGAACCATTTTGTTACATTTCCACCGAGTGAATTGGATGTCTCTCTTAGGAGAAAACATCCCTGTATTAAAGGTACCATGCTAAGAACAACTGGAGACTTACAGATGCATTGAGTACGAATCTTCTGCCTCTATTATCTATGGATTAAGGAGAAGACAAAGTAGGGAAACAGATGTCCTTACAAGTGTGAATTTACCTTTCAGAGACATGTCTGGAAAAAGAAACATGACTCTCAAGAGAAAAGTATCTTCTCTTGAAAAGTGGTGGCTAAGGAATTACACATGGCCCATAAACAAAATGGTGAAGAATGGACAGGATCCATATGGCATTCGCTGCTCTAGGCAAAATGTACACAGTAAAGTTCATTTAAAAATCCAAATGATGAGAAGTAACACTATGCAGTGAACCCATAACAATTTGTAAAACAGGAAGGTGGAATTCTTTTCTTACAGGTGTAATTATAAGCAGAGTCCCCAACTGTCATTCTGTGCCTCTAAGTTTCATGAATCCCGTGAACATTTGGATGGCTCCTAATACCCGGTTTCTTGAAAAAAGACCCAAGGTGTAACATGGATATGAGTAATTGATTTATAAGCATGAGGGCCTGAGCTTGACCCCTCAAACCATATTTTTGAAAAGCCAGCATGTACCACCATGTTTACGGTACCAGCACTACGGAGGTAGAGGCAGGGCACCTGACATTTGCTGACCAGCTAACTTGGCTTACTAATCTAGTTCTCGTGGGTGGACTGACATGCCTGCTACAAACAGGGAGGAGTAGAAAGTCATTCTTTAGTGATACTGAGTGCATTGAAAAACTTCCCCAGAATTCAGAGCGATGAACTCAAGCTCATTAGCAAGTGAGGTTATTCTGCGCACTGGAGACCATCATCATGTGCTCAGCGTGAGAGCTACTTCCTGTGATTATGGGGAAGGAGTCATATCTCCTGAGTCCACCTCCTTCCCCATCATTTTCTTTCAGCAGCAGAAGCCTTGCCAGGCAATAATCATCTTTATTGACACACAAGCTATTCTGTCCTTTGGAGCAGATGCTGCATTACGGGAGACCATCATTCAAAGAACAATTTTAAATACTTGAATCACACTACAGAATCATGAATTATTAACATGACTCCACGTTGTGATTCTGAGATATAAAAATGAGAGGAAAACACAGAAACCATAGACTGATTTAAACAGTGAAGTGCCAGTGTTAGCAAACACACCAACAAAGGCTTAGCCTGTTATGAGAAAGACCGAGACCAATAAATGAAGAAGCAAGTGTTAGGCCATTGGGTGGCCCCCCTCATGCCCCCATTACTTACAGAATCACGCTTTCAAAACTCAGTCCCACGAAGGAATTCCTGGCGATGATGTGGATGTTTATGTTATCTTGGATGTCTCTAAGAAGAAAGTGCAGAAAAATGAGATGTTTGTGTGGGCTCCACCTGTGTAACCATCCCACATTCTGTTTGCTGGCACCAAGTGATCTGCAGCTGGAATAACAACACTTTGATAGAATTTTTGCTCAGAGGATAACAGCTCAAAGTCTGGGCAACAAATGGCCTGTTTATCTGTCATGTGTTAGTTCTTCTTCAAGATGAAATTGCACACCCAGAGAACCTTTTCTCTTTGGAGCATTCCTTAGAGGATGTTACTGCGTTGAGGTTCTTGTCAATATAGCTATTTATTAGCTTTGTTTCTACAGATGGTCTGTGCTCAATAGGATAGACACAGAAACTGATCTGTTACCTGCAGACTGAACTCTCTATTCATTTTGTTTGTGTCTTCTCCTCCTTTCTCATTCTTTTAGTACATTCTTGGCATGTGTGTGGGTCAGAGGATAGTCTAAGGTCAATCCTCAGGTGCCACCAACCTTTTTCCTGAGACACCATCTGCCACTCCCCTTGATTTGGATGAGCAGGCTAGGTTAGCTGGTCAGCAAATGTCAGGTGCCCTGCCTCTACCTCCATCGTGCTGGGACCTTAAGCATGGTGGTGCATGCTGGCTTTTCAAAAGTAGAGGCTTGAGGGGTTAAGCTCAGGCCCTCATGCTTATAAATCAGTTACTCATATCTGAGTTACCCCTTGGGTCATTTTCCTTTTTCTTATATATTGCTTCTTTCTATCTTTTTTCTTGAACCATGGAAAAAATTATTGATTTTTTTTCCTTCCCACATTGAAAGGTAGAGAAAAAAATTTCTGTTTGTTTTACTTATCCTTCCATCAGACTGACCTCTCAGGCCTTGGGAATACAGAACAGCACAAGTGCTACTAGTTGGAAACAGCTCAAGATGTCTAGAGGATTCTCTTTGTTCTCTGTCCTCATCTTCTTATACCTCTCCTGACCCTTTCCTTTGGGATTTGCCCAGGTTATTACCAGTTCACTATTAGAAATAAAGTTCTTCTTTTCCTTCCTTTCTTTTCCCTTTCCTCTCCCCTCTTCTTTATTCCATCTCTTGGCTGCTTTGGTCCGACAGTATCCATTAGTCTAGAAATAAGGGGAAATGATGGAGGAATACGGGGCGTTCCAGGAAGCCAGTAATTAAGCATGGGTGTGAAGAAAACTATGATCTGGTTCTAAGCTTGTTTCTTGCTAATACTTGCTACAGAGCCTGTTAACTTCATTCAGATGGAACTTCGTCGCTGCCCCTTCCCCTTGCTGCTTGTCTTCCTCCTCCTGCTCAGCTAGAGCCATGCATTTGGAGAATGTACCGTGTGATGGCAATAAGGGGCCCAGAATGCCACAAGTAGCCCACAGTCAGGGACCAAGCAATCACAGGCTGAAATTAGGGTAAGTGCAAACCAAGCCAACCATTTGTTCTTTGTAGTGTATCATCTCAGGCATTTGCTATAAAGATGGAGGGCTGATTGGCATTCTATCAATAAAACTTACAATAGAACCTTTTGAAGAGACTGGATCTTGTGAACGGCTGGCAGGTGCTTAATGCCTGTGTTGGATATTAACCTAGAGAGAGACAAAGTCAGAGTGAGGAGAGATGAAGCTGTAATGTAAACATTTGTCAGAGCCTGAACTTGTTAAATTCAAAATACCAACCATGAACATTCAGGAAAAAAACTATCAGAGCACTCACAATATAGATTATACTTTTATTATCTGTTTTATGTTTTAAGAATCTAACCCGGATCTAATCAGCTATTGATTTCTTGGGACAATTCTTTTTACAAGGTGAGGGTATTATACTATCATTCATATATTGTTTTATTTTTGAACATTGATAAGTTAGTACCACTCAAAAGTAACTAACAATGAGATAACAAAATTTCCCTAGTTGCCACCATCTCCAAGCCTTGGCATACTTAATGTGGAAGTCCTATTTCCCCTTCCAAAGAAGTTCTGTTGGGGTTACAGTGTGAGAGTGCACACTCTTTGACTTCAGGGCACACAAATAACTTAAGCAGGATCCATTTGAAAGTGGTTGCTGTTGATTGGAGACAAGTTTTTATGAGTGAGGAGATTGTTTAAAAATCCCCACATCTCATGACAGCAGGCCTGCCCTGGACCCTTCCTAGTGCTCAGCTTTCTTGGGAATCAAAGCCTGAGAGTCTGAGATGAAGACTGCCTGTGGCTAATGCACACTGTAGATCCAGAGCACAGAGGCAGGAAGCATGGAGCAGGCAAGCAGGAAGCTAGTCAGTGCCAGGGAGAGTAATGGTGTCAACCACTGCTACTGGTGCAGGTTCTGTAATCCTGAGGGCCTGAGTTAGGAGATCTACAGAACATATATCAGAATTATTGCTCTGAAGAAGAGTGCACAGCGAGGGAAGGGATTCATATTTCCTAATGGTCAAAGGCGGTACCATGTTCCTAATGCCTGCTTCTAGCTCAGATATTGATGAGTACCCAGTGGGTTTTGCATGGGTACCTTTTACCGTAGTGCAGATGATCCTCTGGAGTATAGAGTAAGAGGAAATGCTGGGTGAGCTGGTGGTGTGTGGCTGCACCTTCAGTAAGCTGGTGGCATTACCGTGGAAGTGGTACTAGCTGTCTAGTGACACACAGAAACCATCAGGCACATCACATTTTAGGATTCATCTATAGTGAGTTACTCAAAAATCTTTCCAGTAAGCTAAGCTCAATGTCCATTTCTTTCTTCTCTCTCTGGCTTAGCTAAGCCACAGTTGGTGCTTGTCCTTTGCATCCCAAAGGACCATATCAAGGTACACATCACAGTGAAGCATCGAAGTTCTGGACTCATTTTTGCTGTTTTGCTCTTGTGTCTATATTGAGAGAGTCTTTGGTTTATAGTAGTGGTTCCCTGCAGTGCATGCATACTTGTTTTTGTTTGGATCCCAAAGTGTGGGATGTAAAATAGACATGTGTAAGGGTGTGTGGTGTTTTTCCGCTGAAAACAGACTTGTGAGAGTACAGGTGATGTTTGTCCACTGGAAGAAGAATAGCCTCTTGTGGAGGCATGGTCTTCGCCAACTGATAAACATCACAGTATGGACTCTGAGAGTGTGCATGTGTATGTGTGTATGCATACATACATACACAAACATACCCAAAACAAGAGCTGGGGCTTTTTTGGTCATGGCTGTTCATCAATCCACTACAAGACACTCCTAGACAGAACTGCTCCAGTGAATGCTTCCAGGCTCTGGGCTCTGGTTGCTGCTCAGGGTTCCAGCGGCTGCAGTTGCAGTCACCTTCACTGAATTGCTGATTTGCTGTTTAACTGGTCTATTGAAATCCTGCCAACTATGCAGTGGAATCGCTTCAAGGAACTGAGTCTAAAAAGGTCTATCTCTTCTGTTCCTATTAACCTCTTTCCCCTCCTATCTAGGGTAGGTGGGTTACAAGGGAGGGGTAAGCACTAAAGAAGCCCAGATAAAGTAGGTTTGAAAGAGTTCAAAGCCTACAGTTCTCCAAGGCTGTGTTCCCACTTGGCTCCTAATGTTGAACGTAGAACTAATCTTTTAATACTTCCAACAGCATCAGGATGACCTTGTGCTTTTTACAAGACTAATGGGATCATTCATATACTCTCTTGGAGGACTTGTTATGATCTTAATTTTCCTTTAAAAATTAAAAGCTGCATGTGAGGGTACAGGCCTAGAATCTTAGTACTTAGGGAGCTGATGCAGGAGAATTGTGATTTGTTGCCAGCCAGGGTTCCATAGTGAGATCCTATCTCAAAATTAATTTTCCATACAGAGAAATGAACACTTTGGCATTCAGGTCAATGAGTGAAAATAAGTACATAGAGGCATGCTGCTACCACCACAACCCAGATACAGTGCTGCCTTGGCTCTTCTGTATTTTCACTTTGCATTTTACCTTTTCCTAACTTTCTTGGTCCTAATGACCTGCCATCAGTTTTCTGTAGTTGTAAATTTTCTTTTTTTAAAAGTTTACACTTTCCAAAATGGAATCAGAGAATGAACAACTTTTGAGTCTGGCTGGCTTTTCTTTCAGTACTTCCAACATGTGAAACTCAGCACGATGTGTTTGAAGCCCTCCCATGTTGTGTGGTTCAGTGGTTCCTTGCTATTTTTGTTGCTTAGAATTTCTTTGTATGAATGATGTACAATTTGATTATCTATTCTCCAGTGGAAGTTTCATGGCTTTTTGTGGAAAAATATATTGGTTAAATGTATTAATGTTCATATAGTGTATCACACACATATAAAAGGTGCTTTAAATATCTGTGTATGATTGTTGTTTGTCAGACAAGGGAGAGGAGGGAGGGAGGGGGAGAGAGAGAGACAGAGAGAGAGAGAGAGAGAGAGAGAGAGAGAGAGAGAGAGAGAGAGAGAGAGAACATAGGCTTTTCTTTTTCTTGGGTAAATGCCTTGGAGTGTGATTTCTGGGTCAGATGACAAGCATATGTTTAAACGGAAAACAGTTTAGAAATTAAAAAAAAAAAAGCCAAATGTATCATTTTGCCTTCAAACAGCAGTGTGTGTGTGTGTGTGTGTGTGTGTGTGTGTGTGTGTGTGTGAGTGCCAGTTGCTCTGCATACTGTGGCTATTTAAAAAGTATATATCTTCTTTTCATACCAAAGTAACATATGCATTTACTATGAGACTAATGAAGAATCTAGAGAGACATTTACAGAAGAAAGCAAAAATCACCTCATGGCCCAGCATAAGCTTCTGTTAGTATTTGAAATTGGGAGTTTTTACCAGAATAGCTTTCACCATTGCTCCCCAATAACCTCTGAGCTTCTACTCAGTGTTGCTGGGAGCACTGATGTAACTTTAAAGACCCACGACTCGACACAGTCCTATTTCATCAGATCTAGCCTTCTCTATTTTTAGATCTCTTCCCACGGTGTTCTTCCAGTATTCTCCCACTGAAACATCAAAGCAGCAACCATATTTAATATTTTCTGACAGTCTTCCTCTGTGTGTAGGTTTGGAATGCTGCATGTGCTCATAAAATACCGGGTTAATTTCATGATGTTTCTAAAACATTTCTTATTTCTGTCACCAGGAATATATCAAAACTTTAATTTGGTTAATTTGCTTGTCAGGTATTGTTGCTATTTGGGGTAATTAGTCTTAAACAGATGCAGGGAGGTCTGGAGGCCAGTAGTCACAAGACTCTGAATGTGAACTCTGACGTGGACCAAACACAAGCCAGCTTATCTCTCCAGGCCAGAACTGTGTGGGCTGTGATCAGCAAGGTAGACATCTATCAAACACTTCTTTGTCATTTCACCTCCTCTTGGCCCAACTTTTACTCTAAGTGTTGCCATGGCAATGAGATGCTGTTAGATTTAATTCCACAGATGCCTGTCCCAGTTGTACTGAGTGGCTTTCATTTTCTTTGCTGGACTTCTAGGCCACTTTTAAGGTAGGTATGTATAGAATCCTGTTAAGCCATTCTGAGGCCTTGACGAATTAAAAAAGAAATGCTTGGGTGTTAGTACTGAAGTGGACAGTTCCTGCTTGGTGCAGAACTATCATTTTTTGTTTCAAGTGTGAACAATTCTAAATATATTTTATATTTTATTTTAGAGGACTGAGCCTGACTGGTAGTCTGGTAATATGTTGCAACATACAGGTTTTTGAATACAGTGGGTGATAATGCATTCTTGTTAAGAATGCATTCTTTCTTTCTATTTTTCTTTTCTTTCTTTTTTCTTGTTTATAGTACTTGATCTTTACCTAGGACTTCACACATAAGACACAGGTTTTCTGCCATTTAGTTATATCCTGAGCAGTTTTTTTTTTTTACTTTCTGTTTTGAGGCAGTGTCTCTAAGCTGCCTAGACTGATTTTGAACTTGTGTCATAGTCCAGAGAAGACTTGAAACTGCCATCTTCTTGCCTTAGCACTCAGAGTAGCTGGGATTATAGACCTGTACCACCAGACCTGACCCTGATAATATGTTATTGATTTTATATTCCCTCCCTCTTCTCTTTCTCACTTATCTATATACTCCCTTTAAGTTTGTATGTACATAAACCACTTGTAGGTAAGCCCTTGCTCACACATTTTTGGACATTCTAGGTTAAGACAGACACAAACTTGTACTGAATTTCACATTATGCATAGATTCACAGGTAGTGAATCTCTTTTCTGATATCATGTATGTCTTCAACTGCAGTCTGGTCCTGTTTCTCATCCTTCTTTCTCAGCAAAGCTTTCAGAAAGTATTATCTGTAATACTATTTTTGTTGCCTCTTATCTCATTTATTTGATCTAATCTATTCTAACCTGATTATTCAACCTACATATCTTTACCCTAAACTACTATGTGTCTCACATTTACAAACCCACCAAGTTTCAAATCTAAGGAATATTCAAATTTTTATTTTTTTTTTAGAACATCCTAGATCATCCAGTGCTCTTTGTCACTCTCTCCTTCCATTTCTGTTATGTCATACTTGCTTTTTTTCCTTTTCTTGAGTACTCCATTTGTTTGTGTCATTTCCTTCCTTTCCTATATTTGTTTGCAAAGCCTTTATCTTCTTCAATAGTCCCAGCTAAATAGATTTTGTTTCCTGTTGCTTTCTGATTGAGATTAAGGTGCGTTCAGGGTTCATACCTTTAGCTTGACCTCTCTAGTCTACTACAGATGAGATCTTATTTCCTACATCCTCCTAAATGGTCCATTATCATTGCTAAATTTGTCCTACACCAGTCACCTCCATCGAACATTTCCCTCCTTGATTCTTTCCCAAGAAGTATGCTGGCATCTATCAGTCATTCATTGGAAAACTGATAAAAAAATTGGCTGCTCCTTCCTTATCTTCCAATAGCTAGCCCATCTACAAGCCTTCCTAGATTCTAATTCCAAAATGTTTCTTTTTGAGCCCACAGAATTTTGTCCACTTCTATTGACACCATTCAAAAACAAGCTGCTGCCATGCCCTAGCTTTATTAAATAGTTTTCTTTTGGCCTCACATTTTATCTTGTTCTTTTCCAATCCATTCTCTGTGCAACATGCAGCACTTTCTTCTAAGACACATAAACCAGATTGTTTTGCTCCCTTGCTGTGAAAGGTTTATTATTTCCCATAAGACCGAGGGTGAAATTTATATTCTGTACAACCAACTCTTATGCTTCTGCCTCATGCTGTTTCATCAACGGTGTTCAACCCCAGCGTCTCTTCCTCTTTGCTGCTCCCTGCCTTTAGTTATTTGCATATGCCTTATCAGAAGGGCTCTCACTCATTTTTCATCAGGGCAATTTAAACTTCAGAGCTCAGTTGCAAAGGGAATTTCCTAAGAGAGAAGACCTGAGTGCAGATCTAAATTAGGGCACCTAACATAGCTACCTGTGCATGTATGGACAATGCTTCCCTTAGAAGTCAATGGTTATTTAATGAAAACATTCAGTGCCAGGTGTCTGAAATATTCTTGAAAGTTATTGGTCATAGAAGCCTCAAAGGTTCCAAAGCAACACAAGCTACTTCCATTGCTTTTGGTTGCCCGCTATAACTAGATGGTAAGACCCTATTGTAAAGATACCACACATTTCATTTTCATTGGAGGGTATAGAGAACTCCAACTCTTCATGTGAAAACTTCATCCCTGCTCGCTTCCTTCCACAGACCTAGGAAATGGTATATACATCACTGGTGGAAAAAAATCCATCAATGCTATCCCTCCATACTACAGTAGTGACATGCCAGCAAGATGTGTCCACTAGTGCAATAGTGGCACCAAGGCTATGACAGTAGCCAATTATTTTTGGATTGAACTTAAGGTTTGGTTCACAGGAAGGAATGAGGGTATAGTACTATAAACCCTGGTCAAAAGCCCATGTCTCAGAAGGTCAAAGGTCCTAGAGAGGAACCCACTACTGGTATTTTGCTAAATGACATGTTGTCAAACTGCCTTACACATATTTGTGCTTATACTTCTATATTAATTAGTGTTGCTGTCAGCCTTGGCCAGAGAAAGTTCTCTCTGTGTTGATCAGCAGTTAATGCAGAGATTCAGATCTCATCAAAGAACTGAAAATATATGAGTATTAAGTGCTCATCCCTCTATGGTACGTTAGTATCAACCTAACTTCCATCCAAGGCTCAGTGGACATTGTGGAAGAGGGAAGAGAGTGAATATAAGAGCTGAAGAATGGGCAAGAGTGGTGTGAAATGCTGTCTTCTGCATGTGACATGGCTGTTGCACCTATGAACTTACTGCAAAACAAAAGTACTCAATATCCAATAGTCAGTATCTAATTGGATTTACTGGGTTATTAATTTTAAAAGGAAAAAAACATGAAAGGATGAGAAGGATGTGTTGGGGGCACCTGGGGCAGTGTGAAAGGAAGATTTGTTGTTTACATATGTAGAATTATAAAAAATAAGCAAAAGGTATTCAATTAAAGTAAAAAAAAAAACTAACTAAGCCTCCTGATTTACTTCCAGAACAATTGCATCTTATCTTGTAGCTTTTCTTCTTAGCTGTTCATCAAAATTCCAAAGCAGGGCCTATAAAGGTGGCTTAGTGGTTAAGACCACTTGCTGCTCTTAGAAGAGGACCTGGGTTTGGTTCCCAGCATACGAAGCTGTAACCCACTTCCTGGTCATTTGATGCCTTCTTCTGGCATCTGCAGCACAGGGCATATATGTGGTACATAAACACACATTCAGGTAAAATATTCCTAAAGCTAAAAATTCCAAAGCATCAGCCAGGTGCAGTGGTGCATGCCTTTAATCCTTGCACTTAGGAAGACAGAAGCAGGTTATCTCTGTGAATTTGGGGCCAGTCTGGTCTACAAAGTGAGTCCAGGACAGCCAAGGCTACGCAGAGGAGCCCTCAAAACAACAACAACAACAACAACAAAACAACAACGACAACAACAATCCAAAGCATATATTTTTCAACCACTTTGTGAATGGCTTAAGGGCAGGTTCTGTGTTTGCCCTGGAAACTTAGTGTTTCCACACTGGTTGGGACACAGGCTGTTCTTGATACTTGCCAAGATTTTTTTCTTTTTGTTTGTTTTTAAGACAGGGTTTCACTGTCTAGTCCTTTCTGTCCTGGAACTCAGTCTGTAGACCATGAACTCATAGAGATCTGCCTGTCTCTGCCTCCTGAGTGCTGTATTTCACCACTAAGCTTATAAGGAGGTCATGGCCTATGTGTTGTCAGTGGATGGGCACATGAGAAATTATGGAATACCTGCATCCACAGCACACACCTGATTTGACATGGTATTAGCAACTACAGATGACGGCGAGCTTTATGGAGCTGAGAAGGTAAAAAGTCACGCTTTTCCAGTGAGGACGACAGGAGAACAAAACATTGCACTACTGTCATGAGCTCCCATCTGCAGACATCCACAGAAGCTCAGTGGAATCTTTGGTCTTCATAGAAAAGAAAATACACAGTGACAGTGAAAATGGCTAAAATTATTCCAGTAGCATTGAGTTTAAGCCATTTAAAAAGATCTAGTGACCATCTAGCCGGATGGATTATTGGTTATACCACTGTAGCCAAAACTCTCTATAACTCCAAGATAAGGCAGGAAATGGAGTTCTGATGAGCACTTAGTTTCCAATTCATCCTTTCCCCTCTGATCAATAAATTCATGTCTGATGGAGTCTGGAATTGGGTAATCAGCTAGGAGCTTATGTCTCAATGGGTTTCCTTTGGTCAAATGATTGTTTGCTGCAAAATTATTTTGATTCACTCAACTGTGGTTTATCTTCTGGAACAGTTAAAGGCCTCAGGGTAAAATGTCAGCAAATTTAAGTTCTGCAAATGGGTCTTTCAAAGAAAAATAACTGGCTTGGAGCTCTCCCCTCCCAATAGCCAGTTTCATAGCCTGAGCTGGTGTTAGTGCCTTTCTATCCCAATTGCACTTAAGCTTTAGGTTACATACTAAAATTGTCTCTCCTTTCAGGATAACTTAGTGGGGTCATTGCACTTGGTAAGAATCATCCCCACTTCTGCCACAGGCTCTTAATGTACACATAATGTACACATACTGTGCACATGATGACTCACAATGTACTTGACTTTGACAAAAGACCATCCTACAACTCTAAGGTCCCTTTCACTATTGGTACTTTCATAAAATCTGTGATGGCACCCATGGACTCCTGTCCACCTCCCCTTAAGTTAACAAAGCCTGTTTGTGCTGAACTGGTATAAGTATCATCCTCTCAATGAAGCTTCATTATGCCTCAGAGAGAAAGCCAGACATGATAGCTTTGCTTCAGGGAATTTGAATGTGAATCAAATTAAGATGAACACAAGCAAAACATTAAAGGAATGTAATAGGCATAAACTGTATGCTATTGATCATTAATGTCTTAAATGTTCAAAAGGGCGAGAAAGCAAAGTAAGCTGGTGTACATCTAGGAAGAACAGCCAACCAGAGTTCTAGAGAGTCAAGAGCCTCAGTCTGAGTTAAGTGCGGTAATGTGCACAGCTGGGTCATGGGGGCGGGTACGGGAGCCTGAGCAGTGGAAGAAGGAAGGAAAGGGAAGAGGGAGGCTATATCTCAAGAACTTCTGACATATTTAGGAAGGTGTAGGTTTGATGGGAAACGTAGGAAGCACCTTTAGGATGCTAGAAGGAGAAGAAGACTAGAGGCTTCTCTGATCAGAGGACATCCCTGTGTTCACTGTCTCTTCACCTCATGCCTTCATAGTAGTAATCAGGCCAAGTTAATGGGGGTAACTGGAAATCTACAATGAAAGTAAATACTTAACCTACCAAACAGAACAAAGTAAGTCTAGAAAGATAACAAGACACTCCTGATGTCACTTATGCCAACCAATCATATACTTCTTTATAGTCTACTTCCAATCCAGCATAATATAGAGTAAGCAAATGTGAATCAGTTCTCTTTCAGCTCAGGACACGAGGGAGGGACAGAGCTCAGGCCATGGCTTGAACATTACATCAGGGCTTCAGGGAATTTGATTTAGGGAGAGGATGCTGCCAGCTGTTTCACAACTACTAATTTGGGGTTGGAAATAAATGTTAGCAAGTGAGTGAACTAGAAGTTATAGAATGTGCAAAGAAGGACCAAGTGCATCAAAAAAAAAAAAAAAAAAAAAGAGCCATTACTTATGAAGGTTGCTAGTGTCATGTTGAGTTTTGTTTTAACTACAAATCATTATTACTGGGGAAATTTGTATATCAGTAATCAATGTGATAAATGATGTGTGCTTTCTGAATCACTGAGTAAAGACTTGTCTGGGTTCAGTATCACAGAATTGTAGTGTTATACAGAAGAACGTAAAAGATGACTTAGTACAAGGAATAAGATCGTAGGCTCAAGGATACTGACCATAGCTAGGTGGATTTCCAATGAATGGATTGACCATGTAAATTTATAGTTTCTCTCTGTAAAATGACTATGCACAAAAAGATTGTAGGAGATAGCCAGAAAGTCAGTCTCATTTCCTGCCATCACATTTTATACATTAAAAACTAGGACTAATTTCCATATTCAATTCAAATATGTCTAATCTCCATGGAAACAAGCTCTGTAGTAAACTCAGGGAGTTTAGTTAGTCCAAGGGCAGCACTTCCAAGAGTTTAGCCCTATGTGGCTAGGTGTTGTCTGACCCAGTGCTCCAGGTGAACAGTGAGCTTCTGCTTTGGGTCAGGGAATGTACCATAGTCTCAATGGAACTGACTGGTACCAGAGAATCTTGGTAGAAAGAAGTCCCACCTTAGCCTCAGGAATTAGATGATTTCCTTCCTTTATCCAGAGGAACGAACTTGCTTTGTGAGAGAGCTTTGTCTGGTCTTCCTGCACTGTAATTTCTGTGGTCAGGTGCCAGTCTTCTGTTCTAGCTGCCACGCTAAGACTCTGTCTTATTTCTTGGAGTCTGGATTACATTTTTCTAACTCTCTAGGGGTGATAACATGCTAATTTCTTGACCTCCATGACACCCAGAGTGGAGCTGGCCACTCCAGAGTTTCCAAAAACCCTCCTTTACTCTCTGATAGCTGCTTCCTTCCAATATGTCTCCCTTAATTACCCTTCTACCTGCCTGATTCTGTTTAGTCTCTAAATCTTGTTTTTTAAAAATTGGTATCATACTATCAGTTAGTTAGTTTTTGCCAATTTGACATAAACTATAGTCATCTGGGAAGAAGGATGCTCAACTGAGAAATTGTCTCCCTTGGATTGGTCTGTTGGCATATCTGTAAGGCATTTTCTTGAGTAATGATTGATATGGGAAGGCTCAGTCAATAGTGGATGGTGCACTCCTGGGCAGGTAGTTCTGGGATGTAGAAGCAAGCAAGCTGAGCATGAGGCAAGAGAGCAAGCTAGTAAGCAGCACTTCTCCATGACCTCTGCTTTAAGTCTCCTTATAGGTCTTGTTCAGTTCCTGTCCTGAATTCCCTCAAGAGTGGACTGTGATGTGGGAGTGTAAGTCAAATAAAGCCTTTCCTCCCTGAGTTGATTTTGGTCAGTGTTTTGTCATACCAACAGAAAGTAACTAACACACCATATTAAAGGAAATTACAGCATTGATAAAATTGTAGTTGAGGTATATGACTTACTCATTTCAAGAGCCAAGTGACTTAAGTGTAACCTTTTTTGTGGTGACAAGTGGCTACTGAAAATAATATTATAAAAAAAGATTATTTCAAGTTAGACACTTTTTTTATTTCTTTAAGGTCAGAGAATGTATTAACAATGTTGAATGCAACAGCATTAAAAAAATTTGTTACATAGGGAGCTACAGGAAAAAATGTGTGAGTATATAAATGCCCATTTTACCATCCAAAATGCGTTATGTCACCATATGTAAAAAGTCT
Source organism: Acomys percivali (assembly GCA_907169655.1). NCBI lineage: Eukaryota > Metazoa > Chordata > Mammalia > Rodentia > Muridae > Acomys > Acomys percivali. The sequence continues at coordinate 99,722,547 of OU015742.1, forward strand.
CGTAGTGCATATTTTAAAAATAAAAAAATGTACCTTTTCTAGCCAATTAAATTTTTTCCATGTGATTTTTGGATGTTTTCACTAAAAACAAAAAATGCAATATCTCCCAGGTTGTTTGAAAGAGCACCTGATTGACATTAGGGAATAAAATTTACTAGCTGAATTTTGCAAAAAAAATATTTACATAAAAGAGATATAAGATAGGATGCTAAGTGTGATAACCTGGAGCTGTAATTACAGAGCACTTCTATTGGACCTACTTATTTTAATGGTTTATGTTTGTTTTCGACAGCCAGGAGAATACAGTAGCAATATGATAAATGGATGGTCTTTCTTAGTGTTAAAGTAAGCATTAGAAAAATGACGACTCATGTCTCATGACACCACTTTCTCTACAGTATTATGGGTAGTGAGTAAAAACAAACAAACAAACAAAAAAACACTTTGTAACATGTAGAACACTATATTAAGGGAAGATAAAAATGTAAAATTCATTAGTTACTTTTCTTTATTTCAGCCTTCATTAGTTTTGCATATATTTATAAGGTATGTAATACTATAGTTGTATGCATATCTGCTTTATAAAGAAATCCACTTATTTTGGGTCATATTTGTAATGGGGGATTAGGGTGAGGAATCAAGACTCCCACTCTAACAAGCAAGGTATTTGCTTGGAAAGAGCAACCTGTGATTCTGAAGAGTAGCCAAGTGGAAATGACAAGAGATCTGTGATGTGATGCTCTGGAAAGGAGGTATAGATTCATAATAATAATGGTCAATGTTTATTGAACACTTCCTATGAACCAGGTACCGCACCAAGCACTTACCATTGATTCTTTTATTTATTCCTGTGTACCACCTTAGGAGACAGACCGAGAGATGTACAGGAACTTTCTCAAAGCCACACAAGGAGAGGCTGAACTGCAGTTGAACCAGGTCTTTCTGAATTCAAATTAATCTTATATGTCTATGATTGCCATCATGACCGAGTCATGCTATGAAAGGTGCCCTCCGGAAGAGAAGACTGTACTGCTGAGTTTGGGGTTTACACCCGTGGCGTAGCATTCAGATCCCCTCTTGGTGAGAGGGGATAGAAATGTGATCTCTAAGATGGCTTCCATTGTAGAAACACTGGGGGACAGAACTGCTTTGTTTAAAAATGGAAGGTTACAATGCTGATAAAAAGGGAGAAATGCTGGGTTAATGCACGGCCAAGCTATTCTTTCTGCAGGGATCTCAGAGCCCTTACCATTCACTAGACATGTCTACAGCAAGGAAAACACCTGCTAGCTTTCTTTCTCTAAGCCATATACTCCTTCTTGTTCTTGAGTTTGGTGTGCTCTACTCAACCTTGGAGGCCCTGGCACAAAGGAAGTCATCGATACTAATTTCTTTAATAATAGATTAGTTGTTAGTTGCTAAAAATGCCATTACTATGGGTCAGAGCTGATAAGTCTCTCTTAATCGAAGCATTCATTAGTCAGTTCATCTGTTCCTTGACCTTGATGTAAAACAGAACTCTGTGTACAGAAACAGAGGATAGCATTAGGGAGAGGGCAGACTCCCAAGTGAGGTTTGGGCTGATTTCTTCCGGCATTTGAAGACACTGCGGGGTGGCTCCTCTAGACTGTGACAAGGACAGATAAGCAGCCTCTGTGAACTCACCTATAGCTGGGAGACTGTGAGCCTCAGCAGGAAGGAGTTCCACTCCCATCTCAGCTGTCCTACCACACTGTTGATTCTGGTAGAAGGCAATAAACCATGGAGAACCAAACTAATTCCCCTGGGAAGAAATCCTTAACAAATGGGCCTAGTTGTAATAATAAAAAGGAAACTGGTGATGGGCTTCCTGCAGCTCTTGCTATTGATGTCACTTGCACTTTTATGTAGAGCATGCTACAGGGTACCACCATGGGTGGGTAGGACAGATTTTGGTGTAACCAGGGCATCGCTGACACAAAGGATGCTGTAGTATAGGTTTCTGAAAGCATCCCTTTTACACACTGACCATGAAAACTGAGTGAAGAATGGAATTTGGGAGAAGTCTTTTGAAAAGCATTTCTGAAGGCAGTTTTGAATTTCTCCCTCTTGACAGGCCATCCTGGCAGAGGTGGGATGGCTTGCTGCTCCACTGAGGTTGAAAGAGGGAATTTAAGAAGGCCACGTGGCAAATTTTATATACTATACAGACTTGTGTTATGTAAGAAGCTGCCTGTGGTGGCAATAGACCAAGATGCCACTGCTGGTGAGGTAAGTGACCTCCCAGAACCTGCTTATGCAAGCCACAGTCCCAAAAGTTCCCTTGAAAAAGAAAACACAAAGAAGCAACCATATCTTGTCACTTCTGGAGCACATATAACTAAGCTATTTAATAATTCCTATTTTGATGGCTCATGGGGGCAAGACTCAGAAATGCACAGGTGAAGTTCTAAACTTGAACCAGAAAGAATAATTGTTAGGACGTGCCTGTTATCCCAGCCCATGCCATGCCCCAGCACAAATGTCTCACACTCCTTAAAATCACTGCCCCTGACACACAAAGCTATATAAAAGGTAATATTACCAGCTGCATTTTAAAGATAAGAAAATGGGCTGAGGGACAGCAAGGTGACTTGTCTAATAGAAAGTGGAAAACATGATATCTGAAGCCAGGCTTTCGGCTTGCACCCTCTCAACTGGATTCTTCCTTGTACGCTTTGTTGTCTTCGTAGAAACTCTCAAAATCCAAACATCATCCTGATTAGCCACACCGCTAATGCTGCTGCCAAGCATCAACCTTGGAGACCTTGGATGCTGAAGTAAGGGTAACTTTAATCAAACTACCAATTTGTGGCAAGCAGTTACTTTTACGTCTCATTTGGGAGCCGCAAAAAGTTAATATTTTAAACAGTTTGCACACCCTTTCCCACAACTCGTTTCCAAGATAAATTATTTAGGAAGCTATTTCTTAGGTACACTTCAACTTTGCTCAAGTGAATGATCACAAACTTCAAATGGCAAACACATGTTTGTGGTGTCAATGTGCTCTGAACACTGGGCAGATTTACACTGGCTTCTGCTGTGTCGACAGCATACATCTCCAATTGTGGGATGCACTGGCTGAGAGTCATACATTGATGGCTTCAGTTCCTCATCCTACCCATCATTTAATCTCTGAGTTTCAAAACTCTTATTACTGTGTTTGGAGAATCAAGGGCAAGACAAACTGTGTGAACAAAATGCCCACTTCAGTATCTGCCACGTGATACATACTCAATAAGTATTTCCCTGGGCCTGTGCCCTCAAATAATTTTGTAGTTCAAATTTTGACCTTGTTCAATTTAATCACTGTCTCACAGCCCCATGCTTCCATCTGTGACACAGATCTGTCACTAAATAGTTCACAGTGCTGTTGTAAGCAAATGAGTGCAAAGTGAAAGTGCTTTTTAAAGCCCAACTCCTATAACCCACGCTGGTGACCAATGCCTTTTGACTTTAAAATGCTGCCTTTCATTTTTCACCTTCCCTTCATTACAGTGACCTCTTTCAGGAGTTAAGACAGCTATAATTCTTTCCAGTTTTTCTATTTTCCTTTTTAAAAAGTGTATGTGTGCATGAGTGCACAGTGTGCCTGTATATGTGTTTGCGTGTCCATGCAGATGAACATATGTGTACTCATGCACACACACAGGTACAGAATCCTGGGGATGATGTGGCAATCTTCTTCAGTTGCTTTCCATATTATTCTTCTGAGATGGGATCTCTCTCTTAACAAGACTGCTTGCTTGCTCTGGGGATGCCCTTTGTCCACTTTCCAAAGCAGAAATTCTCTCCGAGTCACCATACCTTCCTGGCAGTCATGTGGTCAACTTTAGCTGGCAATGTGACACTATCTACAGTCACCTGGAAAGTGAGGTTCGATGAGGGATTATCAATATTGATTTGGCCTCTGTACATGCCTCTGGGTGGTTACTTTAGTTTAGATGATTGACATGGGAAGACCCAGCCCAGTGTGGGGGGCACAATTCCCTAGGCATGAAGTCTTGAACTGTATAACAGTGGATATATCACGTGGAATACAAGCAAACAAGTGAACATTTATGCATTCTCCTCTTTTGTTCTTGGCTAGATGGGGTGAAAAGCTGTTTGATGTTTTAGCTTTGCCTTCTCTGCAGTCATGGGCTGTACCCTGTAATTGTGCTGTGATAAACCTCTTTTCTCCTAGGTTACTTTTATTTGAGTGTTTTATCACAGCAACAGACAGGGTTGCAGGTTCTGTTCTAGAGATCCAAACTCTGGTCCTCTTCCTTGTGTGTGGCAAGCACTTTCTTCACCGAGCTATTTCCTCCTTCTCTCTGTTTCTCTTGAGATCCAGGGAGGTTTTTTGTCTTTATAGGTAAAACCATGGCTTGAAACTGTCTCTTCGACTCTTCTGTCAGGGAAAGCATTTTGCTTACATCTGGTGAGTAATCTGTGTGGTCTGGTCCTTGCCAGGGAGATGGTGATGACTGAACTTTATGAGGAGCCTGCCAAGATGCCTCTCTCATAGACTACCAGCCATCTGCTCTCTACCCACATCTCTATATTCACACTGGGGGAGGGGAGAGCTCCCTGCCTCTTGAACTAGGCTTTATCTGTGGGTGGATCAGTGTGGGTGAGCTTGTGATTAAACCACAGTGGAACATTTATGCAATGTCTGCTGAAGATGAAAATATTCCTCCTTAGAGCGTTTGTCACTTTGGTGTTCGCACTCTGCAAAGCCCCAAGATATTTCCCTAAAAACAGCAGCTGCTCCTCTCTCACCACGCAAACAGTAAGATTCCATGCCAGACCCACAATCTCATTAATGGCCTACTGTGTGCTGACCTTGGCCCTGCACAGACTCAGAGATGACTGGTGCACAGTGCTTGCTCTAGCTAGGGTGTGGGTACAATCCAGTGCATATGTCACCTGCCAACTCATTGCTGGCCAGTCACTAGCTGTCTGGTGAGTTCAAGGAAGCGTTCTACACACACTCATGCCTTCATAGAGGATATCAGCCTTTCCAGGCAAAGCCAAGGGCTTAAAAAAGCATTTGACTAGGAGATCACAGCACTCACACTAAGATCCTGCACTGTACTCACCTATGGCCTGGGTAAACTTCCCTTCCTCTAGTCTAGCTAGGTGTGCTCCCAAGGGGGAGTAGACACGGGGCACCAGGTCAGCTAGCCAGTTGGTGAGCTCTTGGTTGAGAGATCCTGTTTCTAAAAAAAATTGAACATCATGGAAGACACTAGATATTGACTTCTGGCTTCTACACTTACATATGCATTCAGACATGTACATGCATGTGCACACATATATACACTCACATACCTATACTAACCACATATAAGTACAAACAAACAGAGAAAGATGCTAACTACTCTGAAAAAAGAATATAAGACCTGAGCATATTGCTAGGAATTGTTAGAACAGTTAATTTCCTGTCTAATGGAAAAGAATCGAGTTCCTGCAGAAGAAAGTTTTCGGCATGGGAAAGAAAGGTTAACAGAATAAAAATGTTGACAAGTTTACAATCACAAGGGACCCTTGCCTTTGTGAGCAGTCCTGCTCAGATGCAAATCTCACCTCGAATCACCATGCTATCCTGTGGTTGACAGTGCTAAGACAAGTCAAATTTGGAAGACAGCTTACTGATAAAATAAGCAATTCTGTAGTCTTCCTTGTGTCTGAGCATCTTAGTAGTCATGGCAACATCCTGAGATGCAATGCTGACAGCCCAGAAGGTAGCTAATAATTCCATCTTAATCACTGTCTTGTGTAAGATGGCTAGATTCTTGATGAGTGTCATCCATAACATGCCTATGTGGCAAGTACATAAGTCAGGATAATGAAGTGAGTGGATGAGAATAATTTCAATTACCTGTGCCCCTGCATGGCACAAAGGTAAATAACAGGCCACTGTGATTTTCATTAACTTTCAACTGTTGTCACCATTAATATACCTGTGGTATATTGCAACTGGCCCTTAGCAGGCCTCCTTTAAGTGTAGCTCACTATAGGGTTCACTACAATCCAGTTACCACCATCACACCACTCTGCTGCTTATCTTGAAAAGCTAATTGCTTCCTACTCTATTAGAGCTAAACTTCCATGCCAGAGCTTCCCCTCCAACTTTACTCAGTCATATAAGTCCAAATCTAGTCACACTCCTTTAGTGTGTATGGTGTCTTTCCCTGGGATTCAGTTTCTCCTTATTTGTGGTCTTTTCACATTGCATATGTTTTCTTGCTATTATTTTTTTTCACACCAGAAATTCTTCCATTCCTTTCTCCTCTGTCTTTCTAAATACCGTGATTGCCCCACTCCAATGGGTCATTCCAGGGCTTATCTGGCTTAGAACACTGGGTCAAATCCTCTCATTCATGACCAGTACTACAAACTCTACTGTTGCATTCAGGAGTCTAGTCTTTTCCTTGAAGAAAGATTAGCTTATAGATATTTTCTACATTCCACACAGAGCTGATATATGTGTGTATATATCATATATTCTATTAAATATATAATTGATATTAACACCTGATATAACTCAACATTATTTATCTCTACAATGAGAACGTGAGCTCTATGAAGGTGGAGGCTGCCATATTTGGTATGCATAAAAAAGTCTTGTATGTGGTACAGCCTCACTTATTTTTTTTAATGGATTACTAGATGAGCTCTTACTGACTGGACAATTCACAACCCAAGTGATTGAGGAGCAAATGTAGAGGAGCCATGCATATGGTAGCCACAGTTTCTAAAACTTAATCTTTGAATGGATCTTTTCCCAGCCATCATAGAGAGGAAAGTATGGCTGAGGACCAAAAGTACCAGAGTGATCCATTTTGTAGAAACAGTGCATGCTCATGTCAGAAAAGCCTGATAGCCAGGGAGGGGATAAAACAGCCTGGACTGCTGAGGGAAGTCGGCTGGAATGGTTCTCAGCTGTAGCGAGCAAATGGCCCGGCAGCCATCGTAAGGTATTTTAGAAGAGGTCTGATGGTTTACATCTGAGTGGAAGATAGTTGTCACTGGTGGCTTGAGGGTGGGGCATGCAGCAGTGTGACATGCTTACTAAACAAATTGAAGTTTATTGAGTAGCAAAGAACACCACCCAGATGCCTGGGAATATATTGACAAGATGCAAAGGGGAAAGAATATCTTATAAACCTTATTTACAGATCAATAGATAATCTTGCATACATAAAAGGTCAGCCCCAGGAAGGCAAAGCAGAAAAATAAATGAAAGAAAGAAAAGAAAAGAGCTATTGCCTCCAAATAAAATATTGCCTTAAAAATCCATTCAGATGAGTCTTTGGTGCATATTCTTCTGGTTAAAGAGCACTTCTTTATTTATATGCTTTTTTCCTTAACTACTTCAGAGGCCTCTGTGAAGCATGAAGGTGTTGATGAAGATGCTGATTTCTATTTGTCCTGAATTTTGCACTATCAAATGAACAGCACGAAATGGAATCATCACGGAGCTTCAGAACCACATTTCTAAGTGTGTGTACAGCAATTAGGATGCTTGAGGCAAATGGCATCTCCTTCCCACCCCCTGGTAATTTCCTGCTTTCAGTTGCACTGATGCTAAAGATTTATCCTGGCTTAAGAAAGTAAAACCCAAAGTGACAGCAACGTTAGAAACAAAACAACAGCAGCTCCACCTTACTCATCACTACTGCATTCCTTGGTCTACTTGGTGCTTTTTCTTTGTCTTGAAGCAAGTTTTCATCATCCCAAAGGATTTGGGAAATTCTCGTCTCTGTCTCTACCTGGCTGCATATCATATCGCTCTATGGAGGCCTGCTGCTGAGACAGAAATAAGCTTGGGAGGAGGTGTACTAGGGATAAGCCCATGTCCCTTCCCTGCTCAGAACTTCAAGTCCTAACCTCCTTGTGACTGTATCTGGAGAAAGAATATTTAGCAAACAACTCAGCTTTGGTGAGGTAACAAGACTGGGGTCCTAACCCTACAGGCTTCATCTCTATAAGAAGCAATACCAGAGGCTTACTCTTGCTCATCGTCATGTTTTGAGAGCATGCCCACTCTCATTGCCATTGGAGGATAAGGAGAAAAAGGCCATCTGCAGGCCAGGAAGATTCTTAGTACAATGGCATAATCTTCCAGTGTCTTGATTTTGAACTTCCCAGCCTCCATAGTTGATACAAAACTTCTCTTGTTTAAGAAACTCTATTTTGTGTATTTTGCTATAGTTGCCATGTCTAACTATTGCAGACTTGGAACTTAAGTAGTCATTGTTTTCCTGATAGAACCTTTTAGGTGAGAGGACCTGCTGTGCTTTTGTGTCATCTGTCTTAGTGGCCTGGAAAATATTTCAGAGGAGCAGCAGTCTGAACCATGAACAGATGCATTGCTGGTTGAAGTGCTGGTGGAGGGCAGAGGTCTTTAAACCTCAAGGGGTATCTATCATGTACTGCATGCTGAGGTGGTATACACATCTGGGGAAAGTTTAGTTTTCCCAGAAGTCTAAAGGCTTAATCTATACAATTTCTATCCTCAAATTCCTTATGGAGGAGCCACAGGACTCCAGATGTGAGAACACTCTGTACAGTAGAGAATTATGTCATTACTATGCACAGGATGTTTCCCCCAAATTTATGTTGAAACCATAAATGTTATAAAAGCAGGTGCAGACATGGGATTTTTTCTCTTCTTTCTTTACACACTTGCTCCTAAGAGGACTCTCTACAAGAACTGACCACAGAGTATCTGATGTTAGCATTCTAGCCTCTAGAATTGAGAAGTATTGACTTGTGATTGTAGCAGTGTGAACTGATGAAGAAAATAACATTTTGCTGTGTTATTTTTTATTTTTTATTTTTTGAGTAGGAAATAAAGATCTTTTGACAATAATGAAATCTCTCCCAATTTCTTACCGGCTATTTTCTTTGCTCAGAAAACAAGTTTAAAATATACTGAGGCATAATCTCCCCAAACACAGAGGGGCTAGAACCAGCCTCTGTTATCACTGGTATTTCTCTGTGAACAGCCACAGGAACTAGGTGGGATCAGTATAGGACCCATTTGAGCAAATTCCCAGGTTGTGTGCCCATGAACAGAGGCTTTCCCTGATAATGACCCAAAAGGACTTCTCACCTGAAAGTGAGAAAGGGCTTGAAGAGGAGGCTGGACTTGATGAGAAGTGACATGGGATTCATCTTTCTCTGAGGTCAAAGGCATAATTTGTCTTTTCTATTCTACCGAAGGCAACCTACACCCTTTTTTCTTGTTGTGCAGTGTATTCTATATCCACATACTCCAAGTTCCTCCTTTGTTGAGGGCCCTCATTATGAAGATTGAATGGTGCTGGCCATGATGAGTGGAGCAATACCAGTCCAATTCTGGTTTGAATTTTGTGATACCTAAAGTCTATCCGAGACCTTTTGCATGCTAGGAAAGCACTTTACAGCTGAGCTATACTCCCTAATCCATAGTCAAATTCTAGTTTCAGAGTTTGGAAAGACCCCTCTCAGTCCTCAATTATCTGCTGTGTTGTGCTCTTTTTGGGCAGGCTCTTACGTTAAAAGCCTATGAATTGTGTACATAGAATTATCTTCATGAGTCTATCCTCTGCAGCAGAGCTTGGGCAGGGGTAGTTTGCCAATGGCTCTATGCCAGAAACTATTTTCGACCTCACCTCATAGGATTCCTTTGTTCTGTTACAGAGGGGTCAATGACCCCCATCCTCTACTCAGATATCTTCTAAAATTTAGGAGAAAGGAAGAAAGAAGAAGGATGCAAATCAACCAACTATGTAACTACATATGGTGTGTAGCCCTGTGGCTGGCCTGCCTGTAACATGAACTCAGAAGTAACCCACCTTTTCTTCTCTAGACCCTTCCTGGGACTCCTGTCAGAACTAAGGCATAGAAGGTTAGATGGACTCTACTGAATCGTATTCCTTAGAGCTAAGATCCATAACGGTTCAGTGTCCTCTATCATGTTTACTAACTCCATTTAGTATGGACCAAAATTTAGAGCCAAAGAATGATATTATTAGCAGCTAACAACTACTGAATATCTACAATGATAGGTGTGATGGGGCCAAGGTTCCTTCATCTTGTTCCTGCTGTAGCCATCTAAGGTCTGACTCAGAGCTGCCCCCTCCCCTTATACTCCTTCCTATGTGGAAGTTAGAACATTGCCCAACTCTGCCCCGCAGAGTTGAGGGTCACACTGACCCAGATCACTGCTGATTTATGCTTCCTCTAAACTGCTTGTTTGCTCTCCTTGCCCTGCAACTGCCAACAAGGATATGACATTTGCCTTTAAAAGTTCCCTGCAGAAAGAAATCAGGGCTGTTCCATGAGAACTGTCTCTTCAGCCAGTCACTAGCTGACCCTATAAAGACTCTCAGATTTGGACTATGGTTTTGTCATTGGGGTCTTTGCAATATGACAATAGACACAGTGGAAAACTTTATATACTTTGGATTGATTGAAAAGGTGTCATCAAGCCTATTTTCCTTTTCTGTGTCCACACCCTCTATATCCCAACTACAGCTTCTACTGTCAAGAAGTAACACCTACTTCTCTGCCTTTTGAATCCAGGCTGGTTCTGTGAATTTCTGTGTCTAATAAAATGCACCAGAAGAGATGCTGTGCTACTCAGGGTAAATGCTGCAGAAGCTTGTACTCTTCAGATGTTTCTCTTGAAACTCTGGGATCTCAGTAAAAATAAGCCTACACTAACATGGGCGAGATGATCATTGTTGGATGGAGAATTGAGTTGTTCCAACTGAGACCCTTGAGAATGCCCCACCTCAGATGATTTGCCAACTTGCTAGAGATGCATGAGTGAGCTTAGCTGACAGGCAAATAAAAGCCTGGTCAGCAGATTGATTTGGCTGAACAACTGAGGCAGGTAAAAATATGAGAGATGGTTGTTGTTTTAAGCCTCTATGCAGCATGATTATGTTCACAACCTATAAGCATTATTATTTACATTCTGTTAACGAGGAAACAAGCTTATGAGAGTTTAGGCCCTTGCCTCTAACAAATAGCTAGTGAGTGGATTCAGAGGGTTTAACTCCAGAGTGTAGACTCTTGTCTGCACTTTGTAAGATCTCATCCTAACAGCCAAGTATCCGTCAAGCCCTTGGCTAATGTGAAAGTCATTCAAGTGTAGGAAACTGTTTTTGCTGTTGGGAACAGGTCATAGGATGGAGTCCTGACAGCAGGAATCTCTCTGCTGATAAAATGCTATGGCAGTTATTGACCAAAATGTACAAAACAAAACACTGCAATCTATTTGAGAAAAAAAACTTATATGCAAAAGAGTGAGACAAAGTCTTTCAAGTCAAGGATGCAAAATGAAAGAAAGTTGAGAGGTCAATTGCATCTCATTAACCCTAAATTATGACAGAGTTCTATGAAGGTCTGCATGTAATTGCAAAAGACATCCTTTATATGAAAATGAAAAACAATATGCATCACATTAGTGGACTTCACCCATTAAATAAAACAAAACTCACAACCAACTGTCTCTCCAACTTTGCTTTGGTAACCCCTGTCCATCCTTGGTGAAAAATCAGTTATTTCTCATAGTAGCAACTGGGGATTTTGCTAAAATAAGAATGCAGAGCTTATTAACAGAAGGAGTGCCATAATGGATGTGCTCTTACAGATATCGCAGATTGGGAAGATTCTGGAAGGCCTCAGGGTTGATGTGCAGCAGATTGTTGGCCTTTTCAATCCTACTGTAAAAGAGGAAGGTATGTGTAAGTGACTTGAACAGCAAAAGTGTGACATGGTAGTTTTCATGTTATGTAGAGTACACCAGTAAATAATTAATCAAGTCATCCATCCCTCTTTCCCTCCCTGCATCCATCCACCACCCATCCACCCACCTATCCATCCATCCATCCATCCATCCATCCATCCATCCAACCATCCAACCATCCATCCATCCATCCATCCATCCATCCATCCATCCATCCATCCGTCCATCTGTCCATCATTTCAGCAAATGCAACAGATTTTAACATAGAAATCTGTGCAAACTGAGCACCAACCCTGTCCATTGAACACACATTCCTTGGTACCTGTCCTCCAGTGAATTTCTAAACATGAGGAGAGCTGAAGAATTTTACTAGCAATGATGTCCTGGATACAGGATAAACTAAGGAGGGGGAGAAGACACTAACATGGGAAGCTGAACTTGTGAATGGTATGCAGACAAGAAAGAGACATTCAGACCAGCAAGGAAGAGTGAAAAGAAAATGCGAGTGGGAGGGAAGGGATTCAGTGAGGCACCACAAAGGAATGTAGAAGCGAAGAGGAACTGGCAAAGGAAAAAATCAGGGAGAAAAGCAACTAACTTCCGTCCCTGACTTAAAGTGCCAAGTTCCTGCAGATAGCATCTGGCAGGAGGCCAAGTTCCACCCATTCTGTAGACTGAGGTGGCTTCTCACAGGAGAAGGGGAATGGTTACTTCTGTCCAGTGGTTTTGGCCTATATTATGTCCAGATCAATTGTCTGGAAGTGAGCCTATTCACTTTTGGATTCCCGCAGAGCACCTACCTTTTTCTCATCTTGCTGGATCAATGTATATTTGCAGAGATACTCTTGATAATTACTTCCTTCCTGTTTCATTAGCTTTTATGTTGCACTAACCTGTAGCTAGCCAGATCCAAGTACCAGGTGATTAATCATTTCAAATGCAGCCAGTGTTGCATGGGCATGAGTGCCTCTTCATGAAAGAACTGTTCCATTAGCCCCCTGTCCACTGGACAGCATCAAGGGGTGCTTTCCACCATGACTTTGGTTTGTTTTTCTGATATGCTTTGTAAGGCTTTTAGGCCCCATCAGGTCTCCTTTCCTAACTAGAGCAAGAGGAAGTCAGGTGGAGAGATAATAAAGGAATAAGACATTAATGAAAACAAGGAAGAATGAGGCAGGAGTAGACAGAAGAAAAAAGGAGTCTGCTAAAATGGGCAGGCAGCTGTCATTTGTAAATAACTCCTTAATACACACACACACACACACACACACACACACACACACACACACACACCTGTACAATACTTTTCTTGGAGATTCCAAATGTATCTTAGCATAAAACATCTTCTGAGTTTTTCTATGGTAAATATGATATTTCCTCTTATCTGCTCAGCATTTACTAATCTTACCTGACCACAAAATCTTTTCCTTTTCTTCTTTATTGAGCATTCAAACAATTTCTAGGGATCTCAGTAACAAATAGATTATACTTTGAAACTTTTTTGAACTGACAGTCTTTAAAGTCTATGGCCTTGACATCCTATCAGTCTTTAAATTATCTTCTGGTAATTAGAGACTGGCATGAAATAGAATTAGATCTATGTATTGCACACAGACACAAGTAGAATGTCAGCAAGAGGGAGTTTATCTGTAATAGTAGAGCAACCAAGGGTCATTACAATGTAATTGCTTTATACTGGTTGCTATACTAAATTTAATGGATGCTTATTATGTTCTTTATTCATCATAGCAACTCCGCGAGTATGGATTGCACTCTAGTTTTGAAGATGAGAAAATGAGGCCTCTGATGGTCATGCCTCTTGCTTGAGCCTTCATGCTACGTCTATGCACAGGCAGTTCCTGGAAGAGGCTTATCCAGCTTCCGTTACATAGAGTGGGATTTATTTTGGCCTTATGTGGTATCACATTGAATGAAATGATGGGATGGAAGAGTTTTCCCACAGTCATAGGACAAGGGGTCTAGAGCCTGTGACATAAAATAAGAAGAAAACTAGCCGAGAGAGTCAGAAAACAGAATGAAGCTTAGTTCAAGACTGGAACCTGTCTATCTACCCAGAGACAAATGACGGTCCCTTTTAGGCTGCCTCTGGCATCTTATGATGATCTGTGGATCTGAGAACAGAATATCCAGAGTCTCACAGGGATGTAAAAGAACTTTTAAAGCTCTTTCTAAAAGTCACAGCCCTCTTCTGTACACACACACACACACACACACACACACACACACACACACACACACACACACACAGAGACATTGCTTACATTTCATGCAACTTTGGTAGGTTGGAGAACACATCTGCCTCTATTACCTCCAAGACATCATTGTGAGAGATCTCTCTGCAGCAAAAGAAAGATAACTCAGGTTAGTTTCCCCCCCATAAACCTTAAAGGACTCAACTACAGCCTTGTGCCTAAGAGGATTCATAAGACACAAAACTGCTTTCCTTTCTTCAAGTCAGCTGTAGTAATAAGTCTAAACCAATACACTAGATGCTAATGTTTACAGAACTGTGGGATAATAAATCTGACGTAGTGGTTCATTTAGAGACTAGACATTCTTTAGCTGTAGAAATGAAAGCCTGAAGGAGACTTACTTAAAAGTGTTTAGAGAAATATAGAGAATGAAGTAAAACTAACTTTCTAAGGTCAGGGGTCAGCAAACTTTCTCAGGTCCCGATAGTAACTCTCTATTGGCTTTGTAGATGATTTACTATTTGTTGTCTTTGTGGATTATTTATTGGACCTATGTTGAGACTATTTCAAACAATGAAGTTCCAATGAAGCCATAAGAAATGAACTGCGTGCAAGTAAAACTTTATTTATTAAAACATGGGGCTGAATTTGGCCCCCGGGGTATGATTTACTGGACATACTCTTGACTATGAAGCAGGTGCTCTGTTAAACTGCTGGTGTCGTCTGAGAACATTAATGTTCATTTGTGCGCCCTCCTTCCCTCTCCTGGCATCCTTGCTCTTTCTTATCTTAAAATTATTCAAACGTTTTTGTTAGAATAAAACAAGGACATTAAAAATGGCAGCTTGATGCGGATGTGTCATTAGAAGCATCTGACATACATGCATACATACCATTCTCATCCCAGTCTCGCTGCCCTTCCTTGCCCCACCCCCTTTCCAACAGGTCTTCTTCTCCTTCCAAATCAGACCACTTTCTGCTTTCATAGCGTGTATATTCTACCACCCTCACTTGGTCCTCTGTGCTGCTCCCTTTAGATGTTTTCTCTCTTCTCGTGGTCCTATTTGTCCTTTTGTCCTTTCATGTTCTACACCCAGTCCCCCAACCCCCCCACACGTACATGTAGAAGTTTAATGTGCATACTACATATGAGAGGAATTGTGTGACACTTGTCTTTCCGAACCTGATTTACTTTATTTAACACAGTGAATTTTAGTTAGATCAATTTTCTGGTGAATTCCATGATTTCACTTTTCTTTATAACTGAGTAAAATTCCATTAAGTATATGTATCACATATTCCTTATGTGTCTGTCTCTTGCTGGACTCTTGGCTGGTTCCTGACCTTGGCTATTGTGAATACTGTATCAATAAATGTGGATGTATGACCATCTCAGTTGCACGCTGACTTAGGATCATTCAGGTCCACTCCAGGAGTGAGTGGTATCACTGAATCATACTGTATTTCTATATTTCATGTCTTTCTATTTTCAGTTCATTTGAGGGCCCTGTATAGTGTTTTCATAGTGATGGCACCACTGTACATGATCACTAGTGACATACAAGGTTTCCATATCCTGGCCAGAACTTGTTGTTTTTTAAGAATAATGATTCTGACTGGTGTGCGATGGAAGAGTAAAGCTGTTACAGTCTGCATTTCCATGAGGCTTTAGGATCTTAAATACTTAAAATATTTATTAATCATTTGTATTTTTTCTTTGAGAACTATCTGGTTAATCAGTCCATTCATTGACTGGAAGTTTCTTTTTTTTTTTCTTTTTTTTTTTTTTTGTAGTTCTTTCTAGGCTCTCAATAGTAATCTCATGTTAGATGGACAGGTATCAGAGATTTTCTCCCAGTCTGCAGTGTCTCTTCACTCTGGCTATTTTTTCTTTTGCTGTGAAGAAACGTATTAATTTCGTGGCAATTCTTTTTTGTGAGTCAGTCTTGGGGATGGTTTCTAGTTGGATCAGAGTCCTGTATCTTGATGTGTTTTACCTAAGCTTCTGTCTAAACAGTTTCAAAGTTTTGGTGGCTGATGTTTTTGAATTGGTTGTTGTGTGTGATGACATAGATCTGGTTTTATTTTTTAATCAATTGTTTTAAAAACAAACACGGATTTCCTTCAGTATTAGTTAGTATTATAACATGCCTTTAGTATTAATGATGGCTGGCTAAATGTTTCAGGCCCTAGCTTTTCTCATCCTGGGGCGATCTGAGGGCTGTGGAGAATGAAGTCCGCCATGCAGAAGCCAGAGCCTGTGGAGAGAGCTGCTTAATGCTTATGAAGTGGTGCATAGATGAAACACTCCTGGGAAGACTCACGCACTTTAATGCTTCCGTTGACTATCCCAGGACACCTCACAGGCAGCATGTGTTCAAATAGGAGGAGGTAGAAATGCTGTCTGTGGGCCTGGGATGGAGATGCAGAGTACCTAAAACAGCTCTGGAGAGCATCCGTAGGGGCCAGAGCATCTGGATGAGGGTAGCGAGGCAGCGAACTCAGAGAGGGATGGAGACATGGGTGACTTGTGGACTTGTGGTACCAGTGCTATTTTTCAGAAGTTGGTCATGAGAGTTTGTGAGTGAAAAGCTCTCACTTGATGATAGCCCAGAAGGCACGTATTTGAACATTTAGAGAAGTTGAGTTACAGAGCTGCAAGAAGGGAAGGATGAGAGAAGGAGGAGCATTTAAATCTAAGTGAGATCCATGAGACCATGTCCTGTGGCCACAGTTCCAGCCTCACTGCCAGTACTAGGTCTTCTCAGCACTCACGCTCATATTCTGTGTAATTTTAGGACACACATACTTAACCGAACCCATGTCTGGATATTTTGATATTGTTTTTAAAAATACACTGGAAATTATTAGCACAAACTAGCCTAGAAACATTCCTTACTTAATTCTTTCAGTCAGCAGTTCATATGTCTTACTATCATCTTCAGAGACAGGAGTATATTGGGATTGATGGTCTTATCTATGGCCAGATGGGACTAGGCAAGGAAGAGAGAGTGCAATAGTAGAAAACATAAGAAATCCCTTGGTCTCTTTTCTGGTTAACCTCCCTTTCTCTGTCTCTAGTTAATTCTACAATCATTTATTGGGTATTCACTGTTTATTAGACATGCAGACATCAATTCATTCAACACAACTGTGAAGTTGTCATTTTGGTGCTGTATGAAGAACCATCTCTGATTGTTAGCAGGTCTTGCACACTTTCTTCTGCCTCTTCAGGCCATGGTAGCTACCTCTCTGGATTTTGGATTCCTTGCTGTAAAATGAGGAGGTAGATGAGATAGTTTGCTAATTCTTTTAATGCAGCAGGGTGTCATCTGCAAGCACAGCTCTGCAGAAGGTTAGTTTCCAGAGGCGAGGAACCTCAAGCATGTCCCACACTTCCCATTAAGTCCTGCCTCTCTCCAGTTATATCATCTCTTACCATGGGCATCACAGGAACCAAATTTCCAGCACAAGAACCTTTAGACAATTGAACCATATCTAAGCCATAGCACTGAGCATTTGATTTCATATTATATACTTTCCTTCAATTCATTTAGTGTGGCATTAGTGAGGCTTTTAACCCCTAGTCACCCGGTGGAATTCTATAAACTTGTGGTAATGCAGCTCAAAATGAATATCCCCAGCATTTGGCAAATTCATATAAACTGTAATGATGGGGATGTTCATAATGCTGTTATATCCATGTAGTAACCAGTCTCAGTCCAGCTTAGCTTCCAAGAAGAGGTAAGATTGAAAACATATGGTCATAACACATTAATATCATTCTATAATAGGTTAAATATTTATGCTGGATCTTTACATTAAACATGTTTGGTTATTGCCTTGCATTCCTTTTAGTAGGGGGCTGGAAAATGACTAACTGGTTAAGAGCACTTGCTGCTCTTGCTGAGAACTGGAATTTGGTTCCCAGCACCCATTTGAGGAAGCTCACATTCTCCTTTAATTCCAGTTCTATGGATTCACCCCTCTCTTCAAGCCTCTGCAGATACCTATACTCCCAAGTGCTTATCCAAGTACAGACACAAGGGCACTCACAGAATTAAAAGTAATATAAATAAAAATATTCTTTTAAAGTTCATCTTTTAGGAACAAGCAACAAGCCTACCTTTCCTTCAAAGGTCGTGAACACGAACATCACTCCCTTGAACAGAAGAACGCGCACATGAGGAATGTGACTACATTCTGAGATCTCCTCTAGAGCGCATATCCGTGTCCCATGGAGGCATATCTCCACCCCCCCCCGCCTTTCCTGCCTATACACGACCTTCAAAGTCGACTTCCTTAATCCCAAGTCAAGTGGTTTATAATCTCTTATGGTCCTTCTTTCTCAGCTGTGTCTCAATTTTGTCAATTCAAGGAAGAACTTCATTGTATAGAAGCAATGTGTAGGGCAGCTATGGCGACCAGAAATATGAAGAAAGGCACCCTGACCAACAGACCAAGAATCTCGTGCATGTGAGGGATTAGAAAACATTACGACAACAACAATGACTACAACAACAACAACAAAACAAACCCTGGACAAAGGCTTGAACCACAGATAAGAGGAATACTGTCCATTGGCTATATCTGGACAGTTCATTCTCCAAGGTCATGAGGGCATGGGGCCTGCCTCTGACATAAACTCTGTTGCCTGCGATTTGTTCACATCCCTTTGGTGGGGAGGCCCTGAAGGCACACAGAGGAAGGAGTTTCAGGCTATCCAGATAGTCCTGATAGGCTGTGGTCAGATGGCAGGGGAGGGTGCCCCCCCATCGGAGGTCTAGGGGAGAGAGATAGGGCAGAAGAGGAAGGGAGGGTGGGAACAGGAAGATACAAGGAGGGGATAACAATTGGGATGTAATATGAATAAATTATAAAAAGTAAAAAGAAAAGAAAACTAAAACATTACCATTTGCTAGGTTTGGTCATGTGCCAATCAACAAAGGCACCGGGGAAAACCTTGAACAGATCTCATCCCTGTGGCAGCTCAGCAGATGCCACTCACAGACCAGACCCTTCATTTTCCTATCGTTTCATCTGCCCATGAGTTGTTTACTGAGTGTTAAATCCATACCAAACCAACGCTAGATGCTGTCAGTATAGAGTCAGATGAATAAGATTTCCAGAAACTCAGTGAAATCAGACTGGGTGATCAGAAAATCAGATAATGACAACAGGGAAGCAGTGGCACACCAGTGAGTGAGTGAGAACTACTTCAACTGCAAACGGGCCCATGAGAATCTACGCACTAGGCAAGCTGAAATGGTTAGAAACATTTGGGGGAGGGAGGAATATAGATTCTTTTAAATAAAAACCTCACCGTCTTGAGCTGTTTGATTGGATTATTCTATCGTGCTTTTCATCCCTACCATACATGTGAATATTGAAGGGAAGCCTGGCAAGCTGTTCCCAGTCTTCATCTAAAGAACATTGTGGACTTGACACTAGTACCCACACCCAAGCTTTTAGATGTGCAGAGCACAAGGCTCTATTCAGGCCTTTCTAATGACAACATGTTCTTTAAAAATTCCTTTTCTTTTTCTTCTTCTTCTTCTTCTTCTTCTTCTTCTTCTTCTTCTTCTTCTTCTTCTTCTTCTTATTATTATTATTATTATTATTATTATTATTATTATTATTATTATCTTCTATATTATATCCTGACCGCAGTTTCCCCTCTTTCCTCTCCTCTCAGTCCCTCCTACCCACCTCCCCTTTCCCCCAGATCTACTCCTCTTTCTTCTCCTTTCAGAAAAGCACAGGCCTCCCAGGGATTTCAAGTAAGCATGACATATCAAATTGGAACCTATGTTTTAAAAGATCCCTGGTGATTGCAGCTGCTACCATTTGGGAGGCTCAGAACCAGTGGGTTAGACTGGTTCAAATGTCCAAAGGTTCATATCTCAGAAATTTGGTTCCCATCATGCTCATAGTTAGAGATGATGCAGTTGGAGATAGGTGGGACTTAGTGGGAGGTGATTGGCTGGGTCATAATTGCCTGTGTGAAGGAATTGGGCCTGAATTCAGGGAGTGCATTAGGTGTTGTAAGGTTGGGTTAACTTCCTCCAGGGTGGGCTGTTATAACACAGAGACTCATCCTTCTGCACATAGTGGGTCTCCTTTCTTCTGCTTTGCCATATGAGTCAGGCAGATGATGGTGTCATGATGGTTTGACTTTCCAGTCATCAGAATGGTAAAACAAAAACTTTTATTGCTATTCATGTCAAGTGTTCAGTTACAGTATCATTAAATGGACTAAGACACTCACAGACCTTTTTCTTTTTGTAAATATAGGAGATACTCCCCAGTCCAAATTCTTCATATTTCCTCCTCTATCATTGTATTGAGATTTTTTTCTCTGATTTATGCAGTTAACTTCTCCTTGATTGAGTATGTTATGGCACCCACTCACATTTAAATATTTGGAGTAAAATTTTATTTCTTTAATAACATCAGAATAAATTTAATTATCTGTCCTGCCCATAACCCAGGGGCCCATAGATCCTTTGTCAGTGAGTCTTGAATATTACATTGTATCTGCATCCTGGGGATGATTTCATAGTTTAAATAAATACATTTCCCTCTCTCCTCAGAGAACTTCTAGAGGACAGAGCCATTGCCTTTTGTCTTAGTATTCCTGTTCCCAGCCAACTGTTTGCTAATTGAATGAATTAGCTCAGAGTGATTAGGAAAGATTTTTTCCACTTTGCTTTTGAACAATAAAGCTATGCTCCTGAACACACACAGCAAACAATCTTTGCAAATCAAATGGCGTATTAACACAGGAGGGAAGCATCTTGTTCAGCAGAATCTCAGGGTGAGACCGTTGGAGTGGAGAAGTAATGCAGAACACGTGCAGCACATTCTGACCAGGCAGCACCTGAGTTTTGGATGCTGACGTTGATGGCAAGAATCTAAACATAAATAAACAGGAATCTACATGATTTCTGAGAGTCTAGTTAGAGTCATGTGCTAGGCCTCCCAGAGGTTACTAGAGAAAATAGAATGGAGTTTTGGTAGGTTATATTTAAATATAATGGTCTATGTAATTATACATGCTAATATAATATATCCCATATAAGAATACTGTAAATATATATATTTACAAAGCACATTTATAAAGGAATTGAGGAAAAGGCCACACATAAAACAAACACAACATATATTTAATGCTTCACAATGAAAGGACACATGATACAAAACAACATATTATATACATACATGTGTATTATACATATTCAAAGTATAGTATGTGTCATACAGTATGCATTATATTATAAAATTATACAAAATACCTGACTATAAATGAGCATCATTATATAATGTTTCATGTAATTGTAATATAATATGTATGAGGACTTATTAGTGCAAATACAGGCTGCATGTCATTCATAATAGTGGGTATATCTTTGACATATCCTGCTTTTTCCTGTATTTTCATCTTGTCTTCTCTCTCAATTCTGGACATTCATTGTGCAGTGTAAAGTTAGAAAATATCAGTGAAAATTCTTATGAAACTGCCTTCCAGAGAAGTTTGTAAAGCTCTTTAAATTCTATTTAGAATCTTTTTTCATTTGCATCCATTTTTATTTAGTGTGTAATTCAATTTTTTAAAATTTATTTTAAATTTATATATTAACTCTACATCCCAATTGTAGCCCCCCTCCTCTCCTCCTGGTTCCTCCTTCAACCCTCTTCCCCACTCCCCCCTCCCCTTGTCCTCAGAAACGGCTAGCTGCTCCCATCCCACCCCAGTACATCAGTTGCATCAGGACTGAGATCCTCCTTGTCCACTGAGGCAAGCAGCTGACTAGGGCAAAGTGATCAAAAGCAGGAGTGTCATAGACAGCCCCTGATCAACTCACTAGAGAACCTACAAGAAGCTCAAACTGCCCATTGGTTACATATATGTAGGGGACCTAGGTCCAGTCCATGTATGGTCTTTGGTTGGTGCTTCTGTCTCTGAAATTCCTCATGTGTCTATGTTAGTTGACCCCATTGATCTTCTTACAGCATTCTTGTCCCTTCCAGGTCCTTCTATCCCCCCCCCCCCATTCTTCCACAAGACTCCATAAGATCCACCTGTTGCTTGGCTGTGAGTCTCAGTATCTGATTCAGTCAGGTGCTGCATGGGGCCTCTCATAGAATGGTTAAGTTAGGCTCCTGTCTGTAAGGATATCAGAATATCCTTAAGGGTGTCAGGGGTTGGCCCTCTCCCTTGAAGTGAGTCTCAGACTGGGCCGGGCATTGAGTGGACATTCCTTCATTCTCTATTCTGTCTTTATCTCTGCACATCTTGCAGGCAAGGAAAATTTTGTTTCCAAGTTTTTGTAAGTAGATTAGTGTTCTCCCCTCACCACTATAGGTCCTCCCTGGTGGCCTCCTCAGACTTGTGTCCCCCAGAAGCTAGAGACATCCCCATATCTTCCATGTAGCCTATCCTATCTCATGTCTCCAGCTTGTCTCAGTGATGTCTTCTCTTTAGGTTTCCCTTTTCTCTACAGGCTCTCAAACCTCTCAACCCCACTCTCCTCACACCTGATTCCCCCCTCCTTTCTCTCTTCACATCCTCCCCTATCCAGTTCCCTCTCTACCACCTCTTCCACTTCCTATCCTATTTTGCTATCTGAGTGAGATTTAAGGAGGACCTCATTGGGCCCTCCTTGTTACTAGTTTCTTTGAGTCCATGGTTTATAATGTAGTTATCCTGCAATATATGGCTAATATTCACTTATAAGTCAGTATATACCATATGTATCTTTCTGGTTCTGGGCTTCATTGCTCAGGATGATCCTTTCTAGTTCTATCCATTTGCCTGCAAATTTCATGATTTCCTTGTTTTTAATAGTTGAATAGTATTCCATTGTGTAAATGTACCAGATTTCTTTATTATTTGGTTGAAGGACATCTGGGTTGTTTCCAGTTTCTGGCTATTGTGAATAAAGCTTCCATGAACATAGTTGAACAAATATCCTTGTGGTGTGTTGGAACACCTTTTGACTACATGCCTAGAAGTGGTATAGCTGGATCTTAAGGTAGTAGTATTTCCAACTTTTCTGAGAAAGCGCTGGAAAGTGGTACAAATTTGCATTCCCATTAGTAATAGAGGAGTATTGTTTTTTCTCTGAATCTTCACCAGGATGTATTTTCACTGGAGTTTTTGATCTTAGCTATTCTGAAAGGTGTAAAAGTGTTCTCAGAGTCATTTTGATTTATATTTTCCTAATGACAAAGAACATTGATAATTCTCTCTTTAGCTCCGTAACCCATTTTCATAGGTTATTTAGTTTCTTTATGTTTAATTTCTTGAGTTCTTTATATATTTTGTATATTAGCCCTTTGTCAGATGTAGGGCCGGTTTAGATCATTTCCCAATCTGTGGGCTCCTATTTTGTCCTATTGATAGTGTCCTTTGCCTTACAGAAGCTTTTAAGTTTCATGAAGCCCCATTTTTAATTGTTGATCTTAGAGCCTGAGCTGTTGGTGTTCTGTTCAGGAAGCTATCTCTTGTGCCAATAAGTTCAAGGATATACCCACATTCTATTCTATTCTATTTTGTGTTTCTGGTTTTATGCTGAAGTCTTTGATCCACTTAGACTTGAGTTGTGTGCAAGGTGACAAATATGGATCTATTTGCATTTTTCTACATGTAGACATCCAGTAAGACCAGCACTATTTACTGAAGATGCTTTCTTTTTTCTATTGTATGGTTTTGGCTTCTTCATTAAAAATGAACTGTCCACAGGTATGTGGGTTTGTTTCTGGGTCTTCAATTAATTTCATTCATCAACCTGTCTATTTCTATGCCAATACCATTCAGTTTTTATTACTATTGTTCTGTAGTACAGCTTAAAATCAGGGATGGAGATACCTCCAGAGGTTTGTTTTTTGTTTTTGTTTTAATTGTATAGGTTTATCTTAGCTATTCTGTTTTTTTTTTGTTTATTTGTTTTGTTCTTTCAAGGTCTGTTAATAATCATGTTGCTATTTTGATGAGAATTGCATTGAGTCTTTAGATTATTTTTGGCAAGATGGCCATTTTTACAATGTTAATTCTACTGATCCATAAGCATGGAAGATTTTTCCATCCTATATTATATTTTTCATTTTTTTTCAGTGACCTGATGTTCTTGTTATATAGGTCTTTCACTTGCTTGGTTAGAGTTATTCTAAGATATTTCATATTTGTAGCTGTTGTGAAGGGTGTTATTTGCCTAATTTCTTTCTCAGCCCATTTGTCATTTATATACAGGAGAGCAACTGATTTTTTGAATTAATTTTATGTCCAGCAACTTTGCTGAAAGTACTTATCAGCTATAGTTATTCTCTGGTATAATTTTGGTATAACTTATATATGTTATCATGTGATCTGCAAATGGGGATACTCTGACATCTCTTTTCCAATTTGTATCCCCTTGATCTCCTTTAGTTGTCTTATTGCTCTAGATAGAATTTGAAGTACTATTTTGAGGAGATATGAAGAGAGTGACCAACCTTGTCTTGTCCCTGATTTTTGTGAAATTGCTTTGAGATTCTCTACATTTAATTTGGTGTTGGCTATTGGCTTGCTGTGTATAGCCTTTATTATGTTTAGGTATGAGCCTTGTATCCCTGATCTCTCCATGACTTTTACCATGAAGGGGTGTTGGATTTTGTCAAAGGTTTTTTCTGCATCTACTAAGATGATCATGTGATTTTTTTCTTTCATTTTGCTTATGTGATGAACTACGTTGATGGATTTTCATATGTTGAGCCAGCCTCTGCATTCCTAGGATGAAGCTTACTTGATCATGTATTTGATGATGTATTTGATGTGTTCTTGGATTCAGATTTCAAATATTATTGAGTATTTTTGCATCAATGTTCATGAGGGAGATTGTCCTGAAACTCTCTTTTTTAGTTTAGTCTTTGTGTTGTTTAGTATCAGGGTTACTATGGCTTCACAAAATGAGGTTAGAAATGTTCTTCTGTTTCTATTTTGTGGAATAGTTTGAGGGATGTTGGTCTTAGCTTTTCTTTGAATGTCTGGTGGAATTCTGTGTTAAGACTACCTGGCCCTGGGCTCTTTTTCATTAGGAGACTTTTGATGACCACTTCTATTTCCTTAGAGATTATGGTATTGTTTAAACTGTTTAACTGATCTTGACATAATTTTGGTAAGTAAAATCTATCAAGAAAATCATAAATTTCCTTTAGCTTTTCCAATTTTTGTAGAATACAGGCTTTTGAAGTAAGACCTAGTTTTTTTTTTTTTTTTTTTTATTTCAAAAGTATCTGTTGATACGTCCCTCTTTTCATTTCTGATTTTGTTAATTTGCATACTGTCTCTCTGCTTTTTAGTTAGTTTGGCTAGAGTGTGTTTATCTTGTTGTTTTTCTCAAAGAACCAGCTTTTGGTTGCATTGATTCTTTGTATTGTTCTCTTGTTTTCTTAGTTATTGATTTCAGCCCTGAGTTTCATTATTTCATGCCTTTTACTCTTCTTGGGTTTATTTTCCTCTTTTTGTTCTAGGGCCTTTAGGTGTGTTTTTAAATTGCTAGTATGAGAACCCTCCAATTTATTTATGAAGGCATTTAGTGATATGAATTTTCCCCTTAACACTGCATTCATTATGTCCCATAAGTTTGGGTATGCTTTGTCTTTATTATCATTGAATTCTAGTAAGTCTTTAATTTTTTGCATAATTTTTTCCCTTACCCAGTGGTTACTGGGTAGAGAGCTTTTCAGTTTATATGAGTTTGTAGGTTTTCTCTTGTTTCTCTTGTTGTTGAAATCTGGCTTTAATCCATGATGGTCTCATAAGATACAAGGAGTTATTTTAGTTTTCTTGTATATGTTGAGAGTTGCTTTGTAACCAAGTATATGACTATTTTTGTGAGGTGCTGAGAAGAGTATATATTCCTTTGTGTTTGTGTTTAAAATATTTGTTAGGTCCATTCGATTCATGGCATATGCTTGCTTAATCATTTCTCTGTTTAGTTTCTGTCTTGATGACCTGTCCTTTGGTGAAAGCAGAGAGTTGAAGTATGTTGAAATGTGACATTCTATGTGTGATTTAAAATGTAGAAATATTTATTTTACAAATGTGTATGCCCTTTTATTTGAGGCATAGATGTTCAGAATTGAAATGTCATTTTGGTGGATTTTACTTTTGATGAGCATGATATGTTGTTCCCCATCACTTTTAATTAATTAATTTAGTTGAAAAGATGTTAGAATGGCTACTCTAGCTTGCTTCTTTGGTCTGGTTGCTGAGAAAACTTTTTTCCATCTCTTTATCTGAGGTAATGTCTACCTTTGTTACTAAGGTATTTTTTTTTTGTATGCGGTAGAATGATGGGTCCTGTTCATGTATCCATTCTGTTAGCTTGTGTCGGTGTGTTGGGAAGTTAAATCCATTGATGTTGAGAGATATTAATGATCAATGATTACTAACTCCACTTATTTTGATGTTGGTGGTGTATTGTGTTTGTATTTGTTTTTGTTTTTGTTTTGCTGCAGTGAAGTTATTTATTTCCTGTATTTTCTTTGGTGTAGTTTACTTTCTTTTGTTGGATGGAGTTTTTCTTCTAGTATTTTCTGTAAGGCTTGGCTTAAGCACAGATATTATTTAAATTTGGGCATGTTATAGAATATCTTGTTTTCTTTAACTATGGTTATTTAAAGTTTTGCTGGGTGTAATAATCTGGGTTGACATCTGTTGTCTTTTAGGGTCTGCAAGACATTTTCCCCGGCCCTTCTGGCTTTTAGAATCTCTGTTGAGAAGTCAGAGGTGATTCTGATAAGTTTTTCTTTATATGTATATGTTACTTAGCCCTTTTCCCTTGCAGGTTTTAATATATTTTTTTCCTCTGTACATTTAGTGTTTTGATTACTATGTGGTGGGAAGATTTCTTTTTCTGGTATAATCTATTTGTTGTTCTGTAAGCCTCTTTTATGATCTTAGGCATCTGTTTCTTTAGGTTAGGGAATTTTTCTTCTACGATTTTGTTGAAAATATTTTCTGGGACTTGGAACTTGGAATCTTCTCTTTCTTCTATTTCTACTATCCTTGGGTTTTGTCTTTTCATAATATCTTTGATTTCTTGGATGTTTTGTGTCAGGAATTTTTAAGATTTAAATTTCTTTGACAGATGTTTCAATTTCTTCAATTGTATCTTTTACACCTGAGATTATTTCCTCCATCTCTTGTATTCCATTGGTGATACTTACCTTTGTATTTTCTGCTTTCTTTCCTAAATTTTCCATCTCCATGATATCTTCGGTTTGTGTTTTCCTCATTGTTACAATTTCTATTTTCAGGTCTTGAACTGTTTTATTCATTTCCTTCACTAGTTTGTATTTTCCTGTATTTCTTTAAGTAATTTATTCATTTCCTTTTAAGGGCCCCAATTTGCGTCATTATATTTTTCTGTATTTGTTTATGGGATTTATTCATTTCCTTTTGAAAGGCCTCTATCATCTTCAAAAGCATAGTTTTAGGCCATTTTCTACTGTTTCAGTTATGTGATGGTGTCTAGGGCTGCTTGCCCTGGCATAACTGGGTTCTGGAGGTGTGGTATTGCCCTAGCTTTGCTGGTAGTGTTCTTAAGCTTCTCTTTAGCCAGTCTCTGGCATTGGATGGTTGTTACTCGTGTCTAGGGAAGAGCCCTGGGCAAGAGACTGGATATTTCTGGAGAAGCCCTCCTCAGGATGCTGGATTTGTTTGTGGACTAGCCCTCATTTCTCCTCAGGTGTCTGTGTCCCAGTTAGACTCACATGCAGGGGATTGGAGTGGTGATGTCTAGCCTGTATGATCCTGAAGACCTGTAGGTCTCAGGAACCCAGGAGCCCTCCCAGAGTCAACAGTTCTGCTATTAGCTCTTTTGCTCTGTGGTCAAGCAGCCCTGATAGCATGTATGATGGAGAATGCCATTTTGGAGTGAGATTTTATATGGTTCTGAGCTTGAGAGACAGGCAAAACCATGGAATAGAGGCTGAGACCATCCTCCTGGATCCTGGGATTTAGATGGCCAGAGCCTGTAAATATATGCCCCTGGAACCTGGGAACTTTCCTCAAATGGTGGGAATAGCCAGGTGGGCAGAGGCTAGAACTGCTCCTTCCCAGAACTTGTGATCTATTCTCTCACCTGGGAAATACAGACACTGATTTTGGAGTCTACAGCGTAGCTTCTTCTATAGTCACTGTGGTTCTGTTACTCAGAAACAGTGCATACTGGGATGCACCATCTTGGATCCTCTGTAACTCCTCTGTTTAGAATATCTTAAGGTTGAGTCAGAGCTTTTAAAGTCAAGAGCAAGATTTGAACCTGCTCCACCTTACTAACCAGTTACCACCAGAATGCTACCAAGAGTCTCTGTGTGTTGCTAATAGGCACATCTGTAGGTCCTAAAGGGAGTGAATAATCTGTGTGAAAGGAAAAGCTTATCTGATAGCAAATTTTAATATCACCATGCCTGCTGGGCTATATGTCTCCTCTCCTGATGCTGAAGACTTAATGCATCTGAAATGATGAGATCAGAAAATGAGGAGATGATGGCCTGGGTAGCCACAGGGCTGGGCAATAGCTCCTGATAAATGTTGTAGGAACCCTTCAGGCCTTACACAGAGAAACCCATGTCATTTTCTACATCTATCTGTAGGTCATTTGTGTTCTTCAGCTAGGCTATGGTATTCTTCCAAACCGTAGCTCCATTCTGACTCCCACAGAGGCTAGCCATCTGTCTTATTGACCACACCCAAGAGATTAGGTAGGACAGGAAGGTACCTTGGCATGGATGGCCACCCCTCCTGGAACTGTAACGAAAGAAGTAAGCTGTTCTTAGGAAAAGGGTCATTCTAGGTGTAGCAGGTCATCTTTAGTGTGAATTAGGAGCATTGCTAAAGGCTCCTCTAACTCTTCAGATGACAGAAGGCAAATAAATCCCTTTGCTTCCCAGGACAGTACTTCCTTCCCACAATTTTTTCCTTATAACAGACCTGGCCAGTTTTTGCTGAGGCTGCTGTAAAGACATCCCAAAATGACACAGTGATAAAATTACCCTCAGTGGCTCAGCTTAATTGTACCCCCGTGGATCTTATCTTGAATATGTTCATGCATATATTAGCATATTTCTTACTCTTCTTCAAGTAGATGAAGAAAGGAATGAAAAATCATAATCATAGCCATTAAGCTTTATTAAGTGGTTAGTGTGTGTGTGTGTGTGTGTATGTGTGTATGTGTGTGTGTGTGTGTGGGTGTGTATGTTTGAAGATTACAACTGCCTCAGGAGGTAGGTGTCCTCTTTTACAGAAGAGCAAAGAAAGGCACAGAGAGTTACCTGATTTTCTCTTTACTGCCTAGTTAGCTTGTAAAGTCATCAGGGACTATGGATCCATCCCATACAAAGCCTCAGGGGATCCTAGAGAATGGGGGTCACTTTTCCAGTACCTAAAACTTTTCATCTTCACAAAATCCTGTTATTGTTATTTTAATCTCTAGTAGAGCAGATATTTTGGGGCAATATGCCTATGAAACAATTACAAGTCACCCTTCCCTCCCTGATGCATGGCACTTATATTCTGACAAATCAATATACAAGTTAACACGCAAATTTTCTCTCTACAAATAAGTCAAAGTTCCAAGCAGCAGCCCATATGATAAGTGGTTTTAAAGCACATTTTTATGCAAGTATAAAGCATATAAAATAATAAAAAGAGGCACTCTTGTGTTCCAAGAATCTGCAATTTAATTGGATAAAAGTCACAAGTATAAGAAATAGAGAGTGCAAAGTCAGTAGAACAAAAGTCAGGGAAGAGAGGAAGGGTGTCAATAACTAGCACAGAGTTTGGTAGTGAATTTTCTCCCCTATTTTTGCCCACTACATTTTCTTTAAATATTAGCATTTTTCAAGTTGTGAATTTGGGTCTCTCAATCTTTTCCTGTGAAAAATTTCTTGGACTAGTTTTCATTCTTACACTCTTTTAGGTACAACCTCTTTGCTGGTGAGCAATGTCACTGGGATACTCTTCCATCTTGGGCCACCTTGGCCCGATGCCTGCTACTGCCTAAGGCATGTTGTACCATCTATTTTGTGAACCATTTGTTCTACAATTATTCTATGATTATTTCCTCCCACACTGTCTTCCCCTCTCAATCCCAGTTCTAAGCTAACAGCCCCATCTAATATGACTGTTGCTACAATGGACCGACTTGAGCAATGGACCAAATCTTAGGGTTACATATGACTTTTTCTGTCATTTATTATCCAATAAGATCTTAAATCCTTTCTGTTGCTTTTTCTCACTATTTTCAGCAAATGCCACCCTGTTTTCTACCATCATTATCCTCATTATGGCTCTTTACTATTTCCTTCATCCAGGAGTTCTTAAAAGTCTGTGATAACACAAGAGTTATTTAATGAGAGTCATGGGTAACTGATTTTCAAACAAATATAGTGTGTCCACTTGATTGACTTTAGATGTTAAAGTATACTCAGCATTAAGTATATAATAAACATAGCAGTATAACAAGCCCCTGACCTTAGCACCACTGAAGCCATGCTGGAGGCACCATTCTGACCTAAGGACCCAGCATGTAGGCCCCAACACCTGCCCAAAACTGGAACAAAGACCTAATCCATCAAAGACCTAGTCCATAGTTTCAGAATCCAGGAAAGTCTCTAAGTATACTAACCTTACATTTTATCTTATATAGCTTTAACTGAAATGTGTCAACCAGATGTGGTTTTATGCATAGTAGACAAAGAATGGTGAGGCTCGGGCTGCATTATTTAGGCAAGTTTTCTCTATAGCCACAGGCTGACAATGCAGGCTTTCTATTTGACTTTAAGAGTATTTGTGTGTCTTTTCATTGAATAGATTCCTGACAACAGTAACCGCAGTGTATTAAGTAGAGAAAAGAGTGGAGTTGAAGCTGGTACTCTGGGCTGCTGTCCACTTCAAGCAGGAGTATAGATGACACCTGAGTTTGGAAGCCGTGTATGGTGTTGTTGTTTGAAGAGTACAAATGAGCTTTGAGTAGGAGCTGGACTTTCTCCAGGTAAAACCAGGTTAGAACCAGAAACTAGCAAGGGTGGCAATTATTTTATTACTGTGTGTGCTTGACAGAAATTGTTTAAACATGAATCCATTGTGTTCTTGGTGATGAAAACTGGAGGTAGTAAAGGAGATGACTCTGTGCAGAGCAAAGAGGAAAGTGATTTGATTATGTTACTCCATGCTAATTTGGCTCCTTAGCTTTATCAGAGGCTGAAGTTGGCAGTGGGAGTGGGAGAGTGGAACAGCCAGACAAACATGGGATTGCCGTCAGCTGTCTTCAGGTTCAACACTTCTAAGCTTGGGCTGTGTATCCCAGGCTTCAGGGACAATGGTGCTGCTGATAGTAATTAACCTTTACTAGACATTTGATGCATAGTAAACACTGTACTAAATGTTCAACACAGGCAATATCACTAAATGGCTTTGATGGCTTGTACTTGTCTAGTTTGTAGTCATATATGAGTGACAGTGTGCCCTGGGAGCCAGAGCAATCTGGACCCAGATTCTTACTTTTTATCATTGCCTAGTGTAAATATGACTTGGGAAAAGTCAGCTAACACTGATGATACTTCTTTCAATAGGGATAAATATTTAGCCATTTAGAGATAATATATGGTGTGGAATATACTTCTAGCTAACTTTAAAAAAATATATTCACTCCCTTTCATTTACTGACGTTTAGCTAAATAATATATTCCTCCTTGCCTTCCTCCCTCTCTCCCCATCTCTTCCTGCTTTCTCACTTCCCATTAGTATTGGAGATTGAATACTGTACCACTAAGCTATACCCCAACCTTTTAAACAATATTTTTTGACACCAGGGCTTAATAGGCTACCCACAGTTTCTGCTTTCTGGGTAGCTCAGATTATAGGAATATGCTACCATGCTCAGCTCTAGAGTCTATTTCTTAGCTAATCTTGCTTAAAGTTGTTGCTTTGAGAGATGACAGCCACTCCCTGGGGCTGTGAGCAGGAGAGACTGCCACTCCATAGTCTTTCTCCTCCCCCCACCCCTTACCGGCACCTGGAAGTGCCCAGGATAACCTTCAAATCCAGAACTGATGATGTCAAAGCCTCTGTTGGCCTGGGATTCTAAATAGAATGTAGAAGGACCACCTTGTATCACTTGATAAGAAAGGAGTCATTGACATTTTAATGCTTGTTGCTGTCATCTGCCTTACCTAAGGTAAGAGTCTAGTAACCAGGGTGAAACCTAGAGCTTGATCAACCAATGCTCCTCCTGTGAAGGGTGGGGAAGGTTTGCATCTGCCATTGAGTAAAATATGAACATACTGGCAGTGTAGAGTACATTCTTACTTGTTGGTTAATTAGAAATCATACAGGATGACTGTTTGGCCAACTAGAAGAAAACAAGCAATGACAAAATCCTCTTAACTAAATTGGTGTTTGACCTCATTTAGCCAGAAGCCACTGTCCCTGAGTGACAGTATCTACTGTCTGTTACTAAGTTGCCTGGCCACTTGCAGTGAACACAGGAAGGGATTGCTGCTCACTGGATTATATAAAGCCTCTTGGATTCTATTCTTCCCTTTTCAATTGTTTCATGAAAAAGCAAAGCAAAGCAAAACAACGATAACAAAAATTTCTTCCAGCAAAACAACTACTAAATTACAAGGGCTACTAAATTCCCTAGCACACAACCTGGGAGGGTGTTTAGGTTAAGAGTCCCAAGTCCCTTGCTGTCTATAATCCAGAGATGCAGGGCTGCACAAAACAACGTCTCTCCAACAGATGGGTGAGAGGAAGCTCTCCACCCCTTTGGCAAATCCTCAGAGCTTCTTAAAGTCCATTTTCATCTGTAAAATGTTGCAAAGGTCCTCTGTCCAACAGTGCATGTATCTTTAATCCTTTTTATTGGCCAGGCTGGGCGATTGAACATCACATAAATATTGCATTCCCAGCCCTAGAACAAGACACATGGCAGTGTGCAGAGGTCACATTACTTCCTGTCATTTTCTTTTCTTCACAGAGTCAGGGGACCTAGGCTCTACTCCTGACTTTGCCACTAATTAACCACCTTCCTGGAGTCAAATCAGTTATCTTGTCTGGGCCTCCGCTCCTCATCTATAAAACAACACTGTTGATTCAGATACTCTCTGGGGTCTCTTCTAGCAGCAGAATTTTGTGATTTTAATTATTTCTGTTATTAAAAGGCAGCCAGCCACATCGTGGGCAGTTCTCCATGACAGCCATCCTCCATTTCTAATGTGCTGGGACGAGGAAGGCCTCTAGGAAGCAGCCTTCTCAAGGGCCTACAACTGTTTTCTTGAGAGCTCTCCTGGGGCCGACCCATGAAGGAGAAGCACCAGGATTGCATCAGCCATTCCTTCAAAGCCCTGGGCTAGATGGAGACCGATAGCACAAATTGCCATTCTCTTGGAGACAGTGTGTATTTTATTGTCATCTTAGAAGTTTCCATTATACCTCCAGCAAGTCAGCATTGGATTTCCTTCTTCACTGACGCATATCCCAAACTTCTGTACTAGAAATGCATGTGTGTAAATGTGTGTGCTTGTGTGTATGTGGTAATTACTAAAGGCTGTCCTGTCCACTGCTCTCACCTCACAGCACCCCAAAAACTCCCTTAATAGTTTCAGGTTTGTGGTTCTTCTTTGCCTTCTATGCCACACCTGTAACACACCAGCCCCTGCTTCCCCAACTGACTTTCCTCCTCTTCCAGTCTCTGTTTTCACTCTGTAATTCATAATTAGTCTGCATTTTATGCCCTTCCATCTTCCAACCTCATTAACTCTTATACTTGGCATGAAGTGCTTCCTCTGTGAGTCACAGTGAAGGAGCTGTCTTTGACCACTTCCAGTTTTGAGTCACATTGATGCTCTTATTTTACTCTTTGGAATGCTTATGTAATGCTGTTGTTCAGGCTGTCCTTTGTGGCCCTTCAGAAACACAGAGGTCAGTTTTGTCTGTGTGTGTGTGTGTGTGTGTGTGTGTGTGTGTGTGTGTGTGTCTATTTGTGTGTGTATGTTGGGGGAGGCAAGTTTGTGCATGTGAGTACAAATGCTTCCAGAGTTCAGAAATGTCAGGTCCTCTTGGGGTTGGAGTTATGGGCAGCTATGAGCTGCCTGATGTGGGTTCTGGAAAGCAAACTCAGATCCTTTCTCTCAAATACCAAGCCACCTCTCCAACCTCAGCCTTGGTGTGTATTGTCATAATTATTGGAGTCTAACCTAGAGCCAAATTTCCAGGGTGACTTGATTATATTTGTAAGTGGACCTGTATAGTCCCCAGGAATTCCTTGGCTATGTGTATAGGATTGGCATTTACCATCTATAATGCTGGAAGCCCTTTGGCTATAAATAGTTTGTTGTAAGAATAGAATTTCTCCCTGGTTTTCAGAAGTGAAGCAGAAAAGGAAATCTCAGGTTCATTCAGACACATCTCTTCAAGTAATTTCCAGGGGAAGCTTCTCTAACCACCCAGAGTTAAGACTTCCCAACTTCTCAGCTTCCTTAGGACATTGCTTATGCCTTCATCAAAATAGTTTATCCCAGTGACACCAGCAGTCACGGCAACTGCACTGCTGTTTGTAGGTCCCTGACTGCTGATGCTGCACCACTTGTCACACTCCTCTCCTGCCTGGCTGCCTGTGGCTACTCACCGGATTCTCCATGAGTGTTAAGTTGGGATAAGGAGGAACAATGATTCAGTATTCTTGACACCAAATTAAAATTCCTTTGTCCCTCTTTGGACATGCAGAATGGTCATTGACTTCATGAAGCTTCTAATCCACAAGGAGATGTCAGTGTGTCTCGGGCAATGCATTGTGGGCAAATTGCTTCCTGCGATATGTCTGATCAGTGGCTCTCAGTCACTGATTGTTGATAGAGTAAAGGAGTGGCAAAGCACAGTTATGCCATTCATTTACCTAAGAGGTCTGGCAAGGAACATAAAGGCCAGCTGATTTTCCAAGAAAATTAAGAAAGGAAGGAGGAACAATTAGTCATCTAACTTCATGATGGTTTTCTCTCAGGCATAGTGCCATGTCATCCTCATGTCACAGGCTCCCTGTGTGTCTGGCTTTTAGCTTTGCTCATTCTGCTTATGCACGGGAGATTTTCCTTCCTTCCTTCCTTCCTTCCTTCCTTCCTTCCTTCCTTCCTTC
>OU015742.1:99757703-99780018 GCA_907169655.1 Acomys percivali
TTCCTTCCTTCCTTCCTTCCTTCCTTCCTTCCTTCCTTCCTTCCTTCCTTCCTTCCTTCCCCACTTCCTTCTTTCCCTCTTTCCCTTCCTTCCTTTTGTGTTCTTCTGTTTTTAAAAGGTTTATCTTGTTTTTATGTGTATGTGTTTTTCTGCATTTGTGTGTATATGTGGTGGATGCCGACAGAGGCCAGTAGGGGGTGCTAGATCCTCTGGAGCTGGAGTTACTTGCAACTATAATCTAAGTGACATGGATGTTAGGACTGAACTCGGGTCCTCTGAAGAGCAACATGTTCCCTTAGCATTGAACAGTCTCTCAGACATCTCTGGTTTTGGTTTGTTTATTTCTAGACAGGATTGACTAAAGTCAACTTCTTATTCTCTTGCCTATGCCTTCTAAGTGCTGGAATTGCAGAATTACACATGATTTATACAGTGCTGTAGATTGAACCCAGGGCTTTGAGCCTGCTACACAAGCATTCTACTAAGCAAATTCCATCCCCACCCTAAAGAGAACAACTTCCCCACACAATAAATAGCCCCTCCAGGATCAGCCTATGGCTTTAGCACCTTTCTCTAATCAAAAGAAATGGCCATTATTATTCATTTTTTCCTAAGGAAAGTAAGTTTTAGGGGAAGGGAATAGATATAATCAGAGCAAATGTGCTTTTGGTTGAAATTGTGGGGCCAAGGTATTATATCCAACCCAGATTTAGATTTGAGAATTCATTTAAATATATTAGTTTTATAATTTGCATATCTAATTATGTTTTTCTCTGTCACCTACCACAAGCAATCCCTTCCCCCACCTTACAATCATTCTGTCTTTAAATGTAAGACATAAGACACAGGAATTA
Source organism: Acomys percivali (assembly GCA_907169655.1). Taxonomy (NCBI): domain Eukaryota; kingdom Metazoa; phylum Chordata; class Mammalia; order Rodentia; family Muridae; genus Acomys; species Acomys percivali. Next base: position 99,758,558 of record OU015742.1, read on the forward strand.
CCATAGCAACTTGCTTTACAATTAGACTTCAATCACTGACACTCAATGTGATTAGGCAAGGGCAGCGATGGGGTAAGCCCCACAGTGTTTCAAAGGTGTTGCCAATGTGCAGGGAGGGAGTGGGAAACTGTCAGAAGTTTCTCTCAGAGTTGCATGGGATTCCTTTGCTGCTGTCTGTCTGTGTAACCCAAAGATACCTTTTCCAGGAGCGACAGTTTATAATCTGCCAACAGGAGGCTGGTCCTCAAATGCTTCATAAACTAAAGATGGAAAATCATCGATTTGAAAGGGAAGATAAATGACAATAGGAGAGTGGTTAATGAAGAGGCAAGTTCATGAGAATTATTTTCAGCTAAAATAGAGAGAAAGCTATGTCAGGAGAGGAAGCTTGCCTGTACTGGAAGCTGTGAGGCACAGTTGGGCCCTAATCATTATGGGAAGCATAGTTGGCTCTGCAGACTACATTTCTGGGCCTGCTCAATGCCTTCCTCTGTTCTCTTGTCCTATACAGTTGTCTGTTCTGAAGAAGAGAGACCCATTCACACTCAACCAATTGCAGTTTGTGTTTGACAGTCAATGGAAATTCTACCACCACAGTGGGGGAGGTGTGTCTTCTCCTAGGGAGAAGGGATTTAATAAGAGAGACTCTATGAATAGTCGGCACAAAGGAGCAGGCAGTGGAGATGTTCTGGGAACCTTTGAACTTTTTCTAGAACCTTAACTCACATCTATGGCCTGCTGTGGTTTCATATCCGGTAAGTGATAAATATGCTTCAGGTCCTTGTCAGTTTAGAGAAAGCAAGGGAGGTCTTTGTCCTAGAGGTCAACATGTGTCTCAGGCATGGAGAAAAGCTACAGGACACAGGACAGAAAGAATGGTGTCTGGGAACAGTTGTGCTGAGGATACAAGACCTATGGCTTAGAGGCCTGATGTGTTTACTTTTATCCAGTAGAGACCAAGAATGAATCACTTTCAGTGTGACCCTCCATTCTCTTCCTCTCTCCTTCTTTCTTTCTTGGCTATTCTCAACTTCACGACTAAGTAGGAGAAACAGTTATTACATTGGGGAGTATGTTAGGGACATCATAGGTGGAAGGCCTTAGTATATCAGAGCATTCCCTACACTGACCCCAACCCCAGCAAATTCATAGTAGTTAAGCAAAGTCTGACATGTGAAGGCTGTGGTTCAATTCCCCAAATGTTTGACCCCTATGACATGGTGCCTGTGACCATCCAGATACCTTTGTATGTGGTACCTACCACATATATACAAAACACAGTGTGAGGCAGTCAATACCTAGCATCTAGCTGGAGTTTTTTTACTTGATTATTTTAATGTTGTAGCCTGGGATAAGATCTTTTAATTTTCAAGATGTCATGTGCAGTGTGAGTTAAACAATTCTCTGATGTATTCATGATAAAATGTCATAGATAAAAGCATCTAGTGAACTGTAAAGCATTCAACATGCAGTTTAGAATGCCTAAAATGATTATTATAAGAGTCTTCTTACAATAATGGCCTCCCTTTATCAGAGATAGATATGCCTCTAGACTCTTAAGAGGATGCCAGAGGCTATAGGTAGCACTGAGCCCTATGTATACATACATATTTATGATGTTTTTCTCATAAGATAGACAGAATGATATATTAACAATTATAAATTAATTTAAAAATAAGTGAAAGCATTATAATAAAAGACATATGAATTTTATCTCTTATTCTCTCCCTGTCTTTTACACACACACACATACACACACACACACACACACACACACACACCATAATAACAGTTGATCTGATATCATGATACATTGGACAAAATGAGGATTCACATCCTGGAAGAGACTTAATGGAAAGTCATGAGATTTAATCACATTGCTTTAATAACATAACATTTAAAATGTATGAACCATTTCTTCTGGGATATTCTAAATTATTTCCAAGTGCATTGATTATGGTTAACTGGCACATGGGAAAATAGAACTTCACATAGTGGAGGTGGAGGAGCAACTACATCATGTTTATTTGAGGATATGGTTAGTCCTTGACCTGTTATGTGCCATGTGCCATTCTTCCTCCTTTCCATTATGCTTTTCTCAATATATACATTTTTAAAAAGAAGAAACTTGTAAGCAGCTTGATAAATTCACTCCTCAAGTTGTTCTTTAGACCTAGTATTTCTTTTTCTCTATTATAAATAGGTATAAATAAAAGGTGATACCTAATGTGTAAAATGGTGCTGGGAGGAAAAATGTAGGCATTAGGGTAAACTAGGGGAATGTTTTCATTTAGAATTCTGTCTCATGGGGATGAACCCTTACAGGGATCCCCAGATAGTGCTGGTGATAGAGCTATTCCCTCAGTATTCACAGTCACTGCCACAACCCATGTAATTCAATGTTCTTCAAGGTCAAGTCTGGTCTTCATAGGCTGTACATACAAAGAACATACAAAACATTGCTCTTTCAGAAGTGGGGATGAAGCAGTTAAAGATATATTGTGTGCCAGTGAGAGGACTCAGTGTGTAAATGCACCTGCACTTGCAGAAGACTTTGGTTTGACTCTCAGCATCTACACTGGAGACTCACAGTTGCTAGCAACTCCAGCTGTGTGTGACTCAATGCATTCTCTGGCCTTAGTGAGCACCCATATAGATATGACATACATCTACACAAAACACATATACAAGCATAAAAATAAGGATATCCTAAGAAGTAGATATGCTATAACATGGGCTAGTGAGATGGCTCAGATAGTATAGTGCCCACAGCCAAGTCTAAGAAAATGAGTTTGATTGTTGAGAAACACATAGATAAGTAAATAAATTCTTTTGAAAATTAAGAAAGATATGCGTTGTTCTTCAGTGTTGTGGAGAAGGTAACCACTGAAAGTTATAGGAGAGGGAAGGCAATGGCAATGTTAATGGTACACCATGAAGGTCTTCATTTATTAAGTAGGCATGGCTGTCTCAAACTTTTTAATTTATGTCACATTAGGAGTCTTCTCTAGTGACAGACAGGACCAAAGGCCATCGACATGGTATATACATGAACAGAATGCCCTCTAGGGAGAAAACTATGAAGGGTCATCCCACAGTGATATCTCCTCCTTTGCTTCCACAAGGGAAGAATTTGGAATTGAGACTACCACAGATCTGATTACACTGGCTCTTAAACACCTCTCTATCTCAACTACCTCATATGACATTGAAGGCTGTAGGTACTCCCTGATTCTTGACCCTCTGTCAAAGTTTACCTGTGCAGACATCATATTGCAGAATTAGACCTCAAGTGAATGAGAGGAGAGAGCTTAGAAATCATTTATTTCAACTCTTTTAAGTAATCTCATGCCATGAAAAGGTCCCTAGATGTCCAATGCATTTCATGGGTGCTGGTGTTTATGTATTTCTGTTTCCAGGCAACACCTTTGTGTTTTAATAAACTGCCATCTTTAACTTATGAGCCAAAAGAGAACTTTAGGCCTTCTGGCAAGCTGGTAGAATGAGGGCTCTCAGAGCAAATGGAGATTAGATGTATATCCTCAGGTCACAAGTCAAAGAACTTGATATGTACTGCCCTTGGCAATGTCAATAGTTAGTCCAGGCATATAGAGCTCATCTGAAAAGAGAACATGTCTCCCCTTCCCTCTTCTCTCTTCACCTCACTCATCATCTCTGCATCTCTGTGATCATTACATGGATAAGGAGATACAAGTAGTCCATAAGCTAGGAAGGTACAGTTAGATGAGCAGATATGGGCTTTTAACCAACATCCATCACCACAATTATTTGTACTACATGACATTCAAGCAATTCATTATTTCCCACAATAACCATGGCCAAAAGTTTGGATGGGAGAAACAGTGGCTGATACTACTGTACTCAAGTAAATTAATTTCTTTTATTATCAAGTCATAATTAAATAGTTTGTCTTTGATCTTCATTAGCTCCAGCTATTTTTTATGTGCAGTTTTTGTTTGTGTACATTATACATTTGTACCTGACCATTGTATAACATTAGCTTTGAAGTCCCCCAAACTTTCCTCAAGCTAGATAACCCAGGTCTCTTAAAAAGGGTTTATACAGATGGCCATTGATTCAGAACTGCCTTGCTTTGGAATTTCAGCTTATTAAAAGCTGATTGGGCCGGGCGGTGGTGGCGCACACCTTTAATCCCAGCACTTGGGAGGCAGAGGCAGGTGGATCGCTGTGAGTTCGAGGTCAGCCTGGTCTACAATGGGAGTCCAGGACAACCAAGGCTACACAGAGAAACCTTGTCTCAACGCCCCCCCCCAAAAGCTGATTGGATGACAAGTTGCATATTTTATCATTATTCTAAACCTGTTCAGATAATAAGTCCTCATAAATCACCACATCCAGAGCTCATGGGAGGAAAAGACTGGATGAAGTTCGATTACAGGAACACTGGGGTAAAGGTCAAACTTAGAATAAGAGGAACTAGAAATTCCTCCATCCAATTTGTGAATCAACTTCATTATTGCCTACATGTAAACTGGTAAAGACAGTGTAATAGGAGGTGCTATACATATGCAGCACATTTTAGCCCCGTCTTTTCCACATAGTAGATTTTAGCTCATGGGATGCCAAACTAAATGGATTCTAAGTAGCTCATGGTTTGTATGAAGACAATAGCTATTTCATTACTTTTCTAGAATAATGAGAAAATCAAATTAGCAACATGTGCTGAGAAGATAAGTGAACAGGAGGCAGAAAAATGCTTTGAACATTCAACTACACATTTTGCAATGATAATGTATGTGACTAATGTGAGTATAATAATACTATTGCATGGCTGCAGAGCCTATGTGGTGGTATAAATTGTGTGGCGTAAAGTCAGATTCAGTTGGTTCTTGTTATTAAAGACATTATTCTGTAGCTCCTTTATATAGCATAACATAAAGATATTTCTATATACTATCGTTAGATGAATGATCATATTTAGCTTAATAAGTTTCTGTGTTCCATACTACTTTCTGTGTAGATACTGTTTGCATAGAAGCTTTCTTTTCATGTATTTTATAGAACACAACACGCATGTTCTATAAAAATATGTTAGCTCTGTATATTATACGTGTTTCTTTATATTTTCTATTTGAAAAGTTGGCTCTAGTATCCTAAGCATCTTCTTTACACAGCCTATTCCAACTTCTATTGTTCCTTCTTTGTCTAGCTACTAAGTCCCACTTTGCATCTCAAGCTGATCAAGGCAGAAGGTAGTCTAGATTAGTCTCTTCATGTCTATCTGCAAACTTTCTGTCTTCAAAGGAGAAGTGGAAGGCAATAGTATAATGTCTCAAAGAGTGAAATAGTGTTGCTGGCATGTCTCAAGAATGTTGAAGTCTTCGATGAGGGTCTTTTACCTCTCTAGACAGATCAATGATAAAACATGTCATATATTTAGAAAGCATTTAAAAAAAATCTCATGATTAAGTAGTATGTGTATGCTGGAGTCAAAAGAACTACAAAAATATTTCATTGACATGATGGCTAAGGCTTCAGGTTTCAAAAACCCATTTGGGAAGATAAGGTCAAGTTGTAGAACACTGTTTGACGACCTAAGATGAACTAAACGCATAAGGTCAGTGGTGGTGTAAGGCAGCCCACCAGGTAGACATCAAAGGAAAATCCTGGCCTAAGTGGAGGTAGTTATATGCAAGCATTTGTAATATCAGGTTGGATGAGAATTCTTAGCATCCACTGAGCCATCCGTAGGAGCCTCAAGCTAAGAAAATAAGACATCATCCCTGAGCTGGGAACAAAAGGAAATGCTCATCAGCAGCAAGACAAAAAGAAAAAAAGCTGAGGATTTTTCCATACTCCATATTCAGATGAACATACCCCACACCTGATAAGAGGGTAAACATCATCTGTTCTGGCTAGTTTCATGTTGAGTTGACATAGGCTAGAGTCATCAGAGAGAAGGGAGCCTCAGTTGAGAAAATGCCTCCATAGGATCAGGCTGTAGGGATTGCTGTAGGACATTTTCTTAACTATTAATTGATGTGGGAGGGTCCAGCCCATTGTGAGTGGGGTCACTGCTGGGTAGTTTGTCCTGGTTTCTATAAAAAGCAGGCTGAACAAGGGTAGCAAGCCAGTAAGCAGTACTCCTGCATGGCCTCTGCACTAGCTCCTGCCTCCAGATTCCTGCTTTGCTTGAGTTCTTGCACCTGCTGTTGTTTATGATGAACTGTTATATGGAACTATGAGTGAAATAAACCCTTTCCTTCCCAAGCTCCTTTTGGTCACCGTGTTTCATCACAGCAACAGTAACCCTAACTAAGATATCATCTATATGATGAAATAAAATTTGTAGGAACATGTTTATACCTGAGTAACTAGAGATTAAAATAAAACTACAGGAGATTGAAAAGTACCTATTTTCAAGTACTCAGAGAGATAAAGATGTAAAAATTATGAGAGAAGCAGGGTGGTGTCAAAAATAGATTTAAAGAGAATTATTGGGAAATACTAGTGCAAGAATATAGTCAAGCCAATTAAAAGCATAAAGCAGACTGAGTAGTAGGTGTACTCTAAAATGGTATGAATGTGCTACAAAATCGACAAGGCACTGTATGTAGCATGTTAGAAGGTAGAATGGGTGGTGAAGAAGCATTGAAGATGTTCAAACATTACATGATGTCTATAGCCTGGTCATCTTGTCTAGAGAAGCTGTGGCACCTGTAGGACAGGTTACTGAAGGAGAGGGCTTCAGGATGGTTGCCATGTTGGTTCATGCTGGCTCCACTTTCTGCCTACTACCTCGTGTTCTTGCTGCCACAGTGGACCGACTTCCCTCAAGTGTGGGGCAATCTAAATCCTTCATCTTTTAAGTTGCCTCTGTCAGGTTTTCTGTTACAGTGAATAGAATAGAAAGGCAGAAAACAATATAAGAAATTCTAACTCAGGCCGAATAGCAGATCCAGGTGGAAAGACGAGAATAAGGAAGGGGGTTCATCTGACAAGCTAACAAAAACTTCTTTCTCAATAAGCAAATTTGCCTGTGTAGAAGGAAGCACTAAAGTACAAGCATGAAAATTAAACACAAAGCCATACTCAAAGACAAAGCAAAACATCAGAAAATCTATTAGACAGGAAGAAGCAGGCATGAGTGCCAAAAAGTAGATTTCTGCTGAATAATTTAGATAACGAACAATAAATACCAAAATAATAGCCCTATCTGCTGACTGGAAATTATGGTCAAATAAGATTTATAAACTTACCTAGCTTATTATTAGTAAGGGGGGTGTAGGGTGATCCTGTCAGACACAGGAAGACTGAAAAGAGCTTATCATTAGCCTTTCTTATTGATTCTTTTGTCATGTGACAATTTCATATAAGTATATAATGCATTCTGATAAATCTCTCCCTTCCCCATCTTATCTCCTTTATATCCCTGACAACTCTCACCTCTTCCCATCCTCTCTGTAAGTTTCTTTTCCAAATCCTTGACTTCAAGTTTTTTTTGTGACCCCATTAGTTTAACCAGATCAATTTCTGTTTACAATTGGATTGAGACTATTGTAGCCTGATTGGGACAGGGCTTGTCAGTGGGCACACAACTGAAGGATGCTATTTCCCGTCTATAAATCTATTTGTGGCAAATAATTAGACAGCGAAGTGTAAGGTCCTTGCGTCTCTCCTGCACCTATGCCTGACACCTGATAGGCCCTTTTGTGTGCAGGCTCATTCTAAGACCTGCAGCTGGTGTGACTCTGTGATCGCAGTGGCATGATTTACACAGAAAATGTTATTTCACAGCCCTTCTCCATATTCTAGCTCTTATGTTCTTTTCACCACTTCCACTATCTTTCCTGAGTCTTAGAAAGGATCATTTAAATGGCTTGTTTAGGCCTAGGAACTCATTTGTCACAGAGTCTCAGCACCATGTATAGCCACAAATCAATTGCCATTGTCTACTGGAAAGGGAGATTTCTCTGTTCAAGACTGAGAAGAGTGTTTATCTATGGGCAGAAAGGTGCATATTTAGAGGACAGACTGATGCTACACTACTATTCAGATTTCTCCCAGGGTTGTGATAGCCTTGCCATGACAGGCCATGTATTCTTCTTGTGCAACAGGTGTCAAAATCAAACAGAGAGTACTGCTACAAATAGGCACCTCTTAATTGGCAGGTTGGTCTCATCTCATAGCTTGCAGGACTGACAGCTGGGCACAACCTTTGCTCCAACAACAGCCTGCATAGCTCCTTCTGGGAGGATGAAAATTAGCTCAAAAGAGCAAACTTCCAGCTAAGTTCCAGCTTGTTTTCTCTACACCATGACCTTAACTAAAATAATAACTAAATGGCTTATTTTTAGCAATAAGAAATTAAACTCAGAAGATTAAAAAAAAGTAGATTTAAGAAGCAAAATCTTTCGTAAATAACAGTAATCCAAACTGAGTTGAATTGAATTGAGTTGACCTAAACTGAATTGAATTGAATCCTGATTTAATTGAATACGAAGTTCAAGCACAGGTCTAATAACAACTTGGAGAAACTTAAGAGCAGGGTAGACCTGAAGTACCAGACCAAAAAAAAAAAAAAAAAAACCATGGAGGGTTGCAAACAGAAACCAGAACTGACACATTATAAAGTCTCATTGTTTAGTGAGAATTCGTGATCCTAGTCATTAATTTGGGCTTCTGTGAGAGCAGTGCACAGTGAGAGGGAAGAACTAAAGGCATTCTGATGGCATTTAAAGCATCACCAAGAGTATTAGTGTGTGTGTGTGTGTGTGTGTGTGTGTGTGTGTGTGTGTGTGTGTGAACATGTGTGCGCAAGTGCTGGGTGCCATATGCTTTTGATTGCTCACAAATTTTAAAATTCTGCTTCTCTAATACCTTGCACCTGTGTCCTGACCACAAATATAAAACAAAGTTTAAACATTCATGGGCCAAGAATGGCATTTTTCCAAGTTATTCTTTTGCATGTATCACTGTATAAATAGCTGTAGTTAGTCTACTGTTCCTAAGTATAGGGGATGGTCTATGGGGTATTTCACATCATTGTTTTCTGGCCAATGTTTCAAAGGGCTCAGGGTTGACTTATTCTTGCATTGCCAGGCTTGTACTCTGGTGCCCTGACATCTTGTATATTGGCTTTGCTTCAGTTATATTCAATGCCACTGACTAGAAAGATCACATAGACAAAGTCTCTTTCAGAGAGGACTCAGCTTCCATAATGCAGGCATATAGCACTGTGAAAGTACAAGGCTTCTCCTATAAAAGTGTCCCTTCATTGTCTATGTTGTGTGTGTTGACTGGGCTAGGCTACTCTGCCAGCTTTCAGGTTATACTGGTGGTGAAATTCTTTGCAGCTTCCCACTTTTTCTCACTGGTATCTGATATCTTCCATTGATCCGTCATGGATAACTTCTAGTTCTCTTAGTCCAGGAATTCTTATTCCTCTCTTTGACAGCTGTAAAGGCTACTTATTTTTGTAAATATTTTTCTGAACATACAGCTGAGTGAAACATTTAGGTTATAAGTGAGCATGCTTATTATTATTCTATTTTATTTTTTCCTTAAGTGTATGTATAGATGGAGAAAAGATTGTGAAAGACCAGTCATTAAAATATTAGTCATATATATCTTATAGTAGAATTAAAGTAATTGTTATTTAAGTTTTCAGTATAATTTTGCCTACATACAGGATGTAGTACTCTCAGAAAGATTCTTACCCCAGTTCTGTGAAATAAAGCCCAAGGCAGTTCTGGCAGGGGCTGCTATCCTGGTTCCACAGCTTTGGGAAGTCTCTAGGTTTTCCAGGCATCTGGCGCACGCTCTTTGAAGCAATATATACTACAGTGTGGGACTTACTGGAAAATAGCTGTTGTTTACATTGTTTTTCATATTAAGTTACAATTTAAACTGTTAATATCTGATAATGCCCTGAAGGTACTGCTGAAGTGGCCACAGAGCGTCTGTAACTTGGAGAGATAGGCATAGGCTTTGAGAATGTTGTGGGCTGTGCCCTCAGGCTGAAGGAGGCCGGTTAGAAGAGGCACTCCCATCTCCCTCACCACCCAGTCCTTGCATCCCTGTCCACCTACAGCTCATCACATCGGTTTACCTTCTACATTAGTCACTTGATTTTTTTTTACAAAGTCTTATAATTTGTCTCCTGATTTGACTATCTGCATCACACAAGGGCTGGGATTTGTGTCCACTCTGGTCAATAATGCTTCTGTGGAAAAATATTATGTGGAAAGGAGGACTGAATAGAAATAGCTATGTGTTTATGAAGAGAAATGGCGTACACTGCAGCACAGAAGACATAGCAGAGGAAATGAGGAGGTAATGGATGGGCTTGTACCAAGCAGGCAGAATCTCTACAAGAGTCACAGCAAACAAAGCTGGATGATGAGTTGAGAAGAAATGATGAATGAGGCTTGAAATAAGATAAAAAATAAATAAAAATAAAGGGTGAGCTGACTGAGAGTGCATGCTGAGAGCCATGCAGGACACTTGGTCTGAATCTAGTATTGATGCAGAGAGAGCAGTGAGCCTCTCACCCTGATCCACAGTAAAGAGACTGTAGACACTTGTGCAAAGCGTGTAACAACATAGCACGCCCCCTTTCCCCTCCATCTGAGATAACAGTACCTGAGCCAAACAGTGGGATTTCAAAGGCTTTGCACGTTGCATCATTTCACTTCAAACCACCTGATGATAAACAGCTACCCTCGAGTGGAAGCAGAAGACTTCGGGAGCCACTGATCATTTTTGCTTCAGGCTTCTCTGAAGCTCTAATTAAATGAAATGGATCTGTGTCCTGCGCTTTGACTCTGTTCTTTTCTCATACAGCGCATTTGAGAGGCACACCGTGAATATGTATTTGAGTGTTTTGGTGGGGCTCATTTGTGATGAGTGCAGATATAAATGGAATTCACTTAGTATAAAATGTTTACACGGTACAGTGAGCACGCCTTTGCTGTGTCTGAAGAGAGATGGCATGCTTTTTGCTTCGTCCAGCTTCTGAGGGTGACATGTCAGGAGCTCCTCCTGCCAGGCAGAAACCATGAATTATACTAGAAAATTGAAATTGTAATTAGGTTGGGCAGAACTGAGACCCCCGTGCCCTTTCCTGATAGTGTTGTTTGATTGATGGCCCCAGGGGATTTTATTTTAATATTTCTAGATTATTCCAAGGAGACACAAAAGAAGTGTCATTGGCTGACTTCACAATGGAATAATCTGGAAACATTAAAACAAAGAATGGGTAGGCAGTCTAAGGAGGTCTAGACTAAGTGATGCAATGCATTGTTTCTATGAATTCATTCCCTTCTCTGAAAGCCAAAGGCCAAGTCCTTATGTTTTGGAGGGAACTTCTTTCCATCTCAGCATAGGGCTGAAGAAAACACACAAGAAGTCAGCAATGGGAGCATCTTAAAATACCTTAGTCACCCTACTATGGTGCACACAGTTGTTCACTTTGCAAATATTTCTAGGGGTGTAGATATGGCAAGTGTACATTCCTCCATATCACATTTGGTAGTGCAGTCCACAGGCAGTGTTTTTCAAGTCTTACCTGCCAAGTTTCAGCTCAGTGGTCTGGTTCTGAAGTATTGAGCCTGAGGCTCAAAGGCAGTCAGCCATCCTTGTCCTTAAACCTTTAAGGCTTAAGAATAAAACCAGACAAGGGGGAGGGGAGATGAGGACATTTGGAGTGTTGAAGAGACAAGACACTAGCAAAGAACTATAATGACCTTATAATTGGGTCATTCCAGCTGTGTAATAAGTCTCAGGTGGGGGCAGAATAACTTGAAAACCTACCAACGCCTTTGATCACAAACTGAAAACTTCATTGCATTTGCAGTCTTTCCTCTGCATTGGATGGCCATGGAACCGCCACATGTTTGCATTCCTGCATCTTTGAAGTTGTTCAAAGGATGGAGTTTTACTTTTAAGTACACATTAGTGAACACAGTCCCAGAGATTTCATTTTTTCATGGCTTCTAATGTGACATATAAAGCTTGAAAGGATGAAATGTATCCATAAAAGTGGTCATTTCTATACTCCAGGAGCAGGGGAAGGTTAGGACCAAAGAAACAGTTAATGAGGAAGGCTGGTGGTCATGGCGTGTTCAGTTCAGCCAGCACCTGCCATGTGCATAACTTAAGTAGAGGATCTCTGAAAGGCAGAGGGCAGCAGTAGTGTTATGTCATCCATGAACTCACTGACCAGACTACTCATTTTCCATGCCTGACACTGATAGCAATTTATGAAAAAAGACAGAACACAGTAGATCTCAGAGAACTTAGAAAAGCACACCAAGGCCTTTCCAGAAATCTACATTTGAGAAACGATGGCTTTAGAATAATAAGCATTCATTTAGCTATATCTAGTGGACAGTGGGGAAATTATTCTTATTGTTTTCTGGGCTAGAATACAATATTTCTATTTCTGAACTCATTCCTATCTTAGTGAAGAGGCACTGAAGAAGCTGACTCAGTTGCCAGAAAGGAGAAATACTTCTTAGTGCCAAGAGGGACCACACCAAACTATGCCAGGCATGATTTTCTTTTTCAACATAAGGTTCTGGTGGGAGGAGTAGTGTACACATTCATCACATAGATGGTGAACAGTACTCACAATGCCAGAGGCATGAGAGAATTACAGTGACTTTTATACTTGTCTTGATTTGGCTATTTAACTTACACTGAGATAATATAGGTTTAATAAGAAATTTCCTTTGATCCTTGTAAGTCCTATATGAAGGATACCTATTCTATAGAGAGCCAACTTTAAACACCGGCTTCCCAAAATCAGTGACACTAAGCAATTTTAGATGTCGTAAGTCTGCCTATTAGACACAAGCCCCCACACTGTCACTATCAGGACATGGATTGATGGGAGGAGTCCAGGGTGGAGCACAAATACTCAGAGCTCTGTGACTTCTGATACTTTGATCCAGTGTGTGGTGCTTCTTTGCTTCAATTTCTCTTTGAACTTTCAGAGCTCAGTGGGGGTTCGTTGTGTGTAACGCGATCAAAGGACAGTGGTGGCAGGAGGCTATATCCTTTGGAGGAAGACTCCAAATGTCCGTTATGACTCTGAGTCTGTTTCATGAGCATAGGTTGCACAGACTATGTTCCTGATTCTTCTTTGATTATAGAAATCCTGTGCTCACCACAAAAGCCCTATTCCATGTCTAACACCCACTTCTTTGCACTGATTCAGCACCTGCTATCTGGACAGCAACTTTTAAAGGCTTAGGTTTTGTTTATTCCAAGTTTTTAAAAAATATAATTTATTAATTTATTCATATTATATCTCAATTGTATCCCATCCCGTGAATCCTCCCATTCCTCCCTCCCTCTTGCTTTTCCCCTACTCCCCTCCTCTATGACTGTGACTGAGGGGGACCACCTCCCCCTGTATATGCTCATAGGGTATCAAGTCTCCACTTGGTATCCTGCTGTCTTTCCTCTTTTCCTCTGTTCACCCAAGTTTTTATATCTACATGCATGTTATAAGCTTCCTTAGAAGGAAATTCTACCTTTTCTTTTAGCTTATAATATGGAAGGGTGGCAGAGAGATGAGTGGGTAGGTAGATTCATAAAAACAGCTTAGCGGCAACTCATAGGAACAGATCTGAGAAGGTAAGTGATGTGATGCTCTTTCTGATTATACAAAGTCATAAATAGGTGGGGGGAAACTCACATTTCCAGTTGGCTTGGAATGCCTATTCTGTTTATTACTGTTCGCTCCAGGAACCCTCTCACCCTCCCACCTTCCCTCATTCATTTTATATACCACACTTAAAATTGGAGGCATAACCTTGCTCAAGAATGTGCAAAACAGGAACATGGTAATGAACTCCTGTTGCTGCTATAAACTTGATGGATGGCTTGTGGAGGAAGGGCATGAAATGGCAATCTCAGGCCAGTGATTAGCTCTGCACATTCTTCCTTAAGAACTGCTGGTGACCAGCAGCGTTCCCTCTAACCTGAGTCCTCTCAGGGCTCCCGTTGCAAGAATGTCACTGGGCCTTGGCTTCTTCCCAGAAACCTAAGTGCCTTCCTACAGTGTGCCCCTCCAGACCTGTCTCACAGGTCTAGCTGCGTTTTACCTAGAAGAGACCTTATGTGTTACCTCACCCAGTACTTTCCCTCTGACTTCTTCCCGCCTCAGACATCAATGACACAGGTGATTTTATTCAGTCTCTGTTCTTGCCTATAACACAGATACCCTGCAACAAGGAGTGCTCTGTTCAGTGTGTTCAGGTTTCATACACTGGCATGCTCTGGAAACAGATGGTGCACACTTTTTGGTCCTTGAGCAACAATGGAATGACTTTAAGAATTGTCAAGGCACTTTTATAAGTGACTAGTCAAACTGAAAAGTCAGAATTGTTTAAACTATTAAATGTTCTCTGACATTGGCAGAAACAAACAAAAAACCAGCAAACCATTAACCCTTTCTTCCATCGTCTATTATCAGACTGACAACAATGAGGCATGTATCTCTACATACATCCTGTTCTTTGTTGTCTCATGTATATTTTATCAACTACCCTGGAAGAGAGTGCTAGCTGCTTCTGTTGGATGGCACATCACACTTTTATTAGCATGTGACTAGAATGTTGTGGGCCTTATTATGCAGTGTGGATACTAGAACAGGAACACTTGGTACACCTGGGTTCTATAGACTCTTAGGTGACATGGAGGCCTCTTTAATCTGCTTTTCTGTATGAGGTAGAGCCTCAGGTAGTTGGCATGTTCGTTATCATTTGATGTATCTCATGTAGGAACACTAAGCAGGAGCTCATGAATCAGTTGCTGAGGTTAACTAAGGATTTTTTTCTACACATGATGACATGCACCTAAAATCAAGCAGAGGGTGATGGTCAGCAGATCCAGGACAGACTTGGCTACACAGCAATTTTGAGGTTAGCTTGGGTTACATGAGACTTTTTCTCTAATACTAACTGCCTAGCTATCCTTTTTTTTTAGTGCATGAAATATTATATCTTGACTAAAATGTTTTGGTTGAGCATACATGCCACTAGAATGTTAATTTTAAGAGGAGGTTGAGAGAAGTAGGGGAAAAAAGTAGGAATCCAGTTAATTTAGTTGACTTAGGAAAATTTCTTTCAAAATGCATTGGTGGCACAAGTTGAAATGTGTGTGTGTGTGTGTTCATGTACATATGTAGATATGTTCATTTATGTGTGCATACGTGGGGGTCAAATGTCAGTGTTGAGTATATTCTTCTATTGCCCTCTGCCCTATTTTTGAGACATGGTCCCTCACTAAGCCTGATGCTCACTGAATTGGCTAGGAAGAATGTCCAGTGAGCTCTGGGGATCTGTCTGTCTCCAAGTCTTCCCTGCTCCATGCCAAGCTGGGCCAATTGTTAGTAATAGATACATTTACTGAAGCATTGGATTATTCATGGCTTGGATCAGACAACCATATTTTCCAAGGGCATGTCTGGTGGTGCTGAGAAAATCATACCATTACTTGTCTCAGCTTCTGTTAATGGGTTGGTATGGGAAATTAAGGAGCTAATAGGTGTAAGAGAGATTATATAGCCAAATACCAACATAGTGGCTTGTCAGCTCTCACCACAGAGAAAATGTAGATTTGTATGAATTTGTATTTATGTACCTCCAGCTTCTCTCCATTATAGATCAAAGTTAACATCCTTTTATACCAGATTTTACCTGGTCCACACCTGTTAGTGTCACAGGTAACACCCATCACTGCATGAACCTTGGAATAAGAACACCTGAGTCCTAATCTTGGCCTTGTGACTTATTAAATGTATGATGCTGGGAAAGTGATAAAAATCACTTAAGGTTCAACATTCTCACTATAAGATGGGCATGATAATAGACAGGATTGTTACAGCTAAATAAAACAATGTATGTAAACGGGCTCATAAAGGATTCTGATTTTAAAAAGCTATGGCTGAACAAAATGTTTTTGTCATTCTTGCTCAGCTATGGGTGGCTTCTGGAGATCAAGGACTAGGCCTTTGTCTGTAGTGGCCAGCATTGGCCAGCACATTAGCCTCCTCAAATCACTCTGTGGTGTATTGGACTCATTCTGGGACTCAAGAGAAATTTGTTGAATTACTGCCTGATGGATGGGTCATTTTTCTCTTGTTTTGCGTGGTTTCTTCTAGAGTTGCTCACAAGTAGGACAGAGCAAGATCACAGCACATGCGTTAATCAGAAGTGGGTGTGTCATCTTAGAGATGCTTCTTAGCCTTACCCGCCACATCCTCACACATGAACCAGGAGTGATGGGAGTTGCAATCATTTACTCCACACACCCTGATGGATCACCTGATGGATTAGCTGATGTAATCCATCACTCTGCACCTGTCTTGAACATTTGACTAGAGTCTATAAATCTCTTTCTTTAAAGAAAAAAAAGCCTCAACCAGTGATCTCTGACTGGCCTCACTTTCAAGTTAGTGAGGTTGGCACTCTGTGTGTGGTATGCACTTGCTACGGGACTTGGTGCTGTATGAAAGCACTATCTCTCCCTCCCAAGTCAAATGCTTTAAAAAAAACCTAAATTATGAAGTCACATTGCACTGACTTCACTGAGTGTTACATGTCACATAAAGAGAAACAAAGAAGAGATTGAAGGAAAGGGACAGGGATGCATTTTAAACAAGAACGTGAAGACTGGACCCGGCAAGTTGGTGTCCCGCCCCCTTATTAATGAAGTCAATCTTGAAATCACAATCAGCAGGATATCAGGAAGAGCATTCTTCCCTGTGTATAAGTCCATGTGTGTGTCAGCCAGACATGTCCCACACTGATGAAGATCCCACCACTAGTAATCCAGTCCCTCAGAGTGGCTGTGGACTTTTCTTTTTCTTTTTATTCTCAAGACAAATTGTCTGAGAGAAACCTGTGAGGAGCCTCTTAGGCTTTCATGGTCATTGAGTTCTTCAGACTGTTATCTTAGAGAAAAATATTAAGAAGAAAATCAGTTGAGGGTCTGACTTGGGAAATGAGTTTGATTGAAATAATCATCCATTGTATATATTCATATATGTCATATATAATATCACTTTCAAATTATATATATAAATATCACTTTAAATATGTATTTTTAGAATATGCTGCTCATATTTCAATATGGTTGTGTAAATGTTTGGGATAAAAACAGTGAGCCTTAAAGTGATTTCCTTCTTAAACCAGTCGCATCCTAAGTGCTTTGGCGAAATATGGAAAGTATGAAAGATAGAGCCATGCATGGTTGGGCTGAGACACCACTAAGACAACTGAGCATATGTCCTCTCATTCCTCTTACTTTGCATTTGTACACGCTGTTAATTTAGCAAAGTACCCTCACATCTGAGTGCAAATTACATGTTTGCAAAACATTTGGCATCAATAATTGCTATCTCTATGCACAGACTCTCTTCAGAGCTCTGGCGCCACTGGGGTGGTATCCTCACAAGGCTCCTCTGGTGTTTATCTCTCGTTCTCGTGCGCTTCTTCTGCTAGCTGTTTACTTTCCGAAACGGACTGAGCTATAAAAACACATCCCTGGTCATTTGGTTTCTGTGTGGGCTGGCAGGGTGAATCTGAGTACTGCAGGGGAGGTTATGACGTGTTAGATTCACTGGGCAGGTGAGCGGGACCAGAATCCATGTGAGCATTTTTATTGCTTAAGGCATCTTATTAAGTCATAAATGCCCCCAATGGATGCAGCTGTGATGGGCATGGGCTAAATGAGGAAATAAAAATAAACAATTTGTGCTTTGATTGAGCTTGCCTTTAGATTCTATCTTCTTCATTTTAATACCATCCTATTAAAAATAACTAGAAAGAGTCTCCAGAGAAGAGGCTTGAGGGTATTACTAACTGGAGTATCATGCTGTCTTAATTGTATCTTCTCTGGACAGACACAGGCACTGAGCTACTGGCAGTGAAGAAAAGGAGACCAGGTCATCTTCTTGTATATCTGTGAATGCTGTTGGAAGGTCTCTCCTATAGCCTGCCTTACCAAGAAAGAGCAAAGTGTGCTGATATAGAAATATTCAAAAGCTAGAGATGTCTCAGCTGTTGATTAGAAAATGGAAGATGACTGTACTTTCTGGCAAGCCAAAAACACCTTGAGTGGTATCTGCCAAGTCTCACCACTTATAAGTTTCTGCTGCTTAGTGTAAGAAGTCAAGAAGGAGTCATTGGAACAAGCTTGTGTTGGAAAATGAAATGGCAAAGAAGGCAGAAGATCTCAGAGGTGGAAGGTGTGGTGAGGGAAATAGTGCTTCCCCAAGGAAGAGATTGAATGACTGGCAACTTGGTCACCCAGAGTGTGATAGTCCACAGTAGGGCTCTTACCTTCACCCTTCCCCTATGTTTCCCTTGCAATCCTTCCCAGCCAAGGACTTCCCACCTTGGCCCCAGGGATAAAGTATTAAGTGCCTGAGGTGTGGAAAAGTGCAATGAGAGAGAGTTGGGATGTTCGGAACTCTGTTTTCTCTTTCAGATTCACTCATTCCCTTGTCAATATGTAGAAGAAATAAAAGCAAAGCTAATTGCAGAAACTCCAGGATATGAATATGAAGCTAATAAATTATTACTTTCCTGAACTTGGCAATTTTTAGATACTGTAGGGCTAAATTTAAGGATCCTCTTAGAAACAGTTGAAAACAAGGAGACTTATGGGAAACTCTAAACCACAAGAACAGGAAAGGTGGCAAGAAGAGAGCTTCTGTGTTCTTGGTTGAAACAATAAATACAACGAAAATAGTTATTTTCAAGACATTTACACAGAACAGAAATGACATAAGGACTCATTTTCTGCACACTAACTCATCTTGACCTGACTCAATAATGACAACTTAATGGATCCAACTCTTATTTTTCCCGACTGTTAAGTTCATTTGCAATTTACAGGGCAACTCTCAATTTGCAAATTCTCCACCTAAGTTACTCTCAGGGGAGTTTCACCTGGAAGTGAGTTGGCGCATAGAGCTTTAGAGCAGAGTGAGTGGGAAGCACACCAAGAAGAGAATTCCTTTGCTGGAGCCAGCTGGGTAGAAAATCCCTCGGGGCTTGGTTTCTGAGTCCAGATGTGCATGGGCAGCGATGTTCTCCACTAGTTAGCTGCGCATAACACCAAAAGAAAGCTCAGCAGCCGTGATTCTCCCTGAGTTCTCTTCCTTTATTGAATAACTCTGTAACTTGATGGTTGTAGTGCTGGTGAAATGGCTCAGTGAGAAAATGTACTTGCCACCAATTGAGACATCCTGAGTGAGTTCAAGCCACTGGACCAACTTTGTGGAAGGACAGAGCCAACTCCCCTGACACCACATGTGTATGTGGCTTAGGTGTACCTACAGGAACACACATACGTAAGAAGCAAATGTAGTAAAAAATTAAAATAGTATTTGCCAATACAATGTTCTTCTTTACAATTATTGTATGGTTAGAACTATTCTAGAGGTATCTCAGCGTCATTAAGAAGTATCATATGGGTAACTGCTTGTCTTTGTCATAGAAAGTGGAATCACAAGTGCTTCCAAATACTCAGATATGTGGATTATTTTCTAAGTTACATGGGGAGTTGGGGAGGAGGTTAAGATGTGACTGTCATCCTAGCCACACTGGACTACTCTTCCTATCTGTAGTCTGTGCAATCCATACTGGCCTCCCGTTTTTTCAGGACACTTATGGACTTGTCGGTCTCTCTTGCTGATTTCAGCACGAGGGACCTGAAGATCTTCTTCAATAATTGTAGGAAGAATAAAGGGCAGGGGTGGAATAAAGAGCCTCTAGCACAGAAGTGTCAGGAAGGCAAAATGGTGGAGCTCTCTTGCCATCACTCTTGAAGTTTCCTGATCGGCTTCCTTTCTATTTATCAGTCTCTAGTGAGCCCTGAGGACTGAGAACTGGGACAAGCCTCAGCTTTCCTTAGTGTGCTTGCAACAGTGTTAACTCTGAAGTTCCTTTTTTAAATCAACTTTACTTTCCCCCATGATCTGGAGGCAGAGGCTGCAGTGGCAGGCCAGTGTTCTTGTTTTTTATATGCAAATAAATCACTTGATTATATTTTTTGTCCTTATGTTATCATGAATATTTCAAATGAATTTTATATGGCTCATATTTATGGTTTGGGAGTTATTTTACTTTTTGGCTCACTGCCGTCTCATCTGCATATACCATATCTCAGCTGATGTTGATTGGTCTCATTTACATATTCATCATGCTTCTATTTTCAAAGATATTTTGTTATAAACTGACTTTTCTTCCCCCTCTAGTGTTATAATAGCACGTAGATGTGTTTTTAAATTGTACTCATTTCCATACATAATTTTTCTGCTTACCATAAATCACCACATTGTCACCTACTCCCCCCACTCTATTCAGCATAATCTTCACACTTTATACCAAGCTGACATATGGCTCCAGAGTAATTAAAGACAATGTAAACAGTTTACAGTGCACTTTGCAAAGCCACTTCACATTGCAGAGAGTTTAATGATTTCTGTTGTCTCCCACCAGGTCCCAAAGCAATGAAGAGTTGGGAAGCTTGAGATAAGGATGCTGATGAAGGCTGGAGTGTGAACAGTAGCTCTGTTATCTTCAACTGAGAAGCTTCTACCTTACTCACAACATTCTCCTGCTAACTGCTTATAAAAATAGAGCTGTGTTAATGGACCAGGAAGATGCTTCTGCAAGGCTTAGGAAGTATACCAATTTCCCCTTCTTTTTCTATGGAAAAAGGCACAGACCTCCTGTAATTTTAACAGGAGGAAGAGATGAAGCTCCAAACTCACCAATGTTCCAGATACAGAGATGGGATGTTTAAGATGCTTGACAACATTATGAATGAGGAGCTATCAGTACCACTTCTACAGCTGATAGATACTTAGATGCTCATTATCACATGGGGCAGATATGAGGGGTGAAGCAAATAAAGACATGTTATCTCTGAATCCTCCCAGTCTAGTTAAGTCCACAAGCACACAGCTCATTCTGCTTGGAAGTGTCCTTTACTGGCTTTTATTCATTGTGTTATCTTGGGCAGAAAATTGGGACTCTGTAGACCTGTTTCCTAAACACTAGCACTGAGGTGAGACCTACTGCCTGTGTGACACAGAAGGAGGGTGAAGAACCATAGCTCTTAATTTAACGATGTTGACCCCCACACTGCTCCTGTCCACTGGCATACTTTCTGTCACTAATCATATCAGAGCAGCCAGAGCAAGAGTTTCTGAATATCTGATTGTGTCACCTCTCACACTTATTCTTACAGACACACACCAGCATTCCTGAATTAATATCTGATTGTGTAATCTCTTACACTTGCCTTCACACATACACATGCACATAAACACATGTACACACACACACACACACCCCTCTGTTCCTGAATTAATTTCTGATTGTGTCACTTCTTACACTTGTCCTTACACACACACACACACACACACACACACACACACACACACACACACA
>OU015742.1:99780028-99801224 GCA_907169655.1 Acomys percivali
CACACACACACACACACACACACACACACACACACACACACACACACCCCACAGATAGACAGATAGACAGACAGATAGACACACATACACATACCTCCATTACTGAATTAATATCTGATTAGGTCATATCTTACACTTGCCTTTATACACACACACATACATACACACACACAAAACTCTGTTCCTGAATTAATATCTGATTGTGTCATATCTTACACTTGCTTTTACACACACACACATACACACACATATACACACACACACACAGACAGACAAACAGAAAGACACACTCACCTCTGTTCCTGAATTAATTTTTGATTAATTTCTTATACTTGTCCTTATACACAGACACACACACATATCTGTTCCTGAATTAATTTCTGATTGCTTGTGTCACCTCTTACACACACACACACACACATGCACACACACACACACACACACCCCTCCTTTAACCCATACAATGGTTTTGCTTTACCGCCCCTTTTTATATAGCGAGGTGGCCCATAACACAGGAGACAGTCTGCTTTGAAGAGGTAAGCATTTTGCATGCTCTCCTTGGCTCTGCCAGCCTTTGTTCAGTCCATGCATCATAGAGGTCACTGTGAGATGTTGGTACATATTATTCCTTCTGGCTAGAATATCCATTCTAGTCTGTCACTTTCATTTAGGTGGACACTTCTTTTCCTTCAGATTTCCACACAAATGTCATTTCCCCAGAGCTTTCCCCCCAAAAGGCTCTCCTTAACATTCCCAGCAAAGCAAAACCACTACCATAAACAGCCTCACCTAAATCACTCTTAACTCGCTACACTATTGTGCCTACCATCAGGCAATTTTACATTTTCTTATAGGACATGTATTTTCTTTTTTAATTTTTAAAAATAATTTATTTACTTTTATTTTTATGAACATTGGTGAGAAGTTATCGGGCCCCTGGAACAGGAGTTACAGACAGTTGTGAGTTGCCATGTGGACACTCGGAATTCAGCCTGTGTCCTCTGGAAGAGCAGCCAGTGCTCCTAACTACTAAGCTGTCTCTCCTGCCTGACATTTAATTTCTAACAATGCATTTGGAATATAAATTCTATAGGTACAAGGATGTGTTTATCTTGTCTTTATACAGTATTGAATCCATGGTGCAGAGAGTCAGGTGCATACCACACTAATATAATAAGTTCAGGCATAAGATGAATGAATAAATATAATCAATATAAGGTGGTGAGAAGAGACTTCCTAATCTGAACAGAATGTACTAAATAATATAAGTGGCTATGGTCAATAGTGAAGGAGTCCATAGAGAGAGAATCTACTGTGACACAAATAATTACATCATCACAATTAAAATACAGTCCAAGATAAAAAGAATACATAGGTTATGTGCAAAAACAGTGATATGGATATTTGTTAGAGTCTTTTCTGTTCTGAGAGGCAGAAGAAAATAAACTCAAGAGGCTTACGGATAAGAAAAGAATTTATGGTTCACTTAACTTGATGGTCAGAGAGGAAGAACGGCTTCAGAAGCAGGTTTATTCAGGTTCCAGTGTCCTTAGGACCTGGGCTCTCTCTGAGTCTTCCCTTCTGGTACATTAGTTTTATCCCCCTCCTACCCAAACTGGATAGATGGTGACAACTGTCCTGGCTTCCCTTCTTTGTGGATTTCTATTCCTGAAGAAAAAGCTGACCTTTGCATTGCTCAATCTCATAAAGGTCTCAAGATTTATGACTTGCCTAGACTGCAGAACCAGTCCTCTAGCTGCCATGGAAGTTAAGAGAACACGATGTTCAAACTGCCTGCCACCCTAGTTATGAGCTCATCTTCAGAGCTGGAAGTGCCTCCCACAACCACATGTACTTAGTGTGAGGGACAGAAGGCTCACAAACAAAACTGCAGTCACCACTTCAGTGCTTCTGGGTGGGTAGGGTCGCAGGGACTCATCGCGTTTGATGGTTGGGTAAACAGTGTCTGCAAAGAAAATTAGTCCTGCCACGTGGCCCTCGTGCTTGGCGAAGGTTTCTGGAGAACTGAGACTTGAAGATAGCAGGCGTTATCTGAGGAGGATTTTCTTATTAGCATCCTCATCACAATGATTATCACTGCAGTTGACATTTGTTGAGGATGTAACCGCATGCCTGGCACTTGTTGAAGCCTGCTACAGTGATCATTCCCCCATATGCTCCCCAAAACCTTTAAGTTTGGCAATTATAGTTGGTGTTTGATAGTATAATTATATAGTTTTGAAGAATTTGTAGCCCAATAGCAAGTGGCTGCAGGTGGAGGGGTGACTGAAAGGTACAGAGGCAGGATGGCAGGGGAAGCCATTCTATTAGCGCTGTTGATGATGGAATTGGAGAGGGGGTTCTCCTTTTAATAAGGATGGAAGCGAACTTGATCATATGTGAAATGAGTTAAAGAGACTTGTACAGAAGGAGATGTGGAAGATGAATCTAGTATTTATTAAATTTAAGAAATCGATTAAAAAGTAAAGGAAGCATCCAGGTGAGGAGGGTAGATTTAGAAAGATGAGAGCTTAGTGACAAAAATCAGAATGTGAGAGGATGGAACAAGGGTGAGCCTGGGGACTAAGGGAAGAAGGTAGTTTCCCAGGACTCCAGCCTATGGGATAAAGGGTGATGCTTGAGGGAGAAAAGAGTGTTAAATATTAAGACTAGCTTCAGTTTATATCCTATTGCAATCAGAGTAGCCAACTGATAAAGACAAGCAGAAGTGGGTAATATATGTCTGGAGATGCTTAACTACTGAGCCTACTGCCTTTTCACTTGTGTTACTGCTAGGTCAGGGCTCTGTGGCCATATGTTTGCCTGTCTGATGCTGAGTGCCCTGTTAGGGGCTATCCATATTTGCCTGATTAAATTTTATAAGGTGAATTATTGATGATAGCCATTATTTATGTCTCAATGCAAGTAGAAGGCTTTTTGGGACCCAGGAATACCTAATAGTCATCTAGTATGTGCCACATCACTGTCAGGGCACTTGGAAAATTTATCAAGAAGCTCCAATTTACTTCAGCCAAAATCTCTTCAACTCTATGGCTTTCATGGTATGGTCCATTCGGCCTGCCCTGTGTTCAGTGTCTTTTCCAGGTTTTAAATTGAGCTCCCATCTAATAAGACAATGACAGTCTCCCTCAAAACTCCTTTTCTCAAACACACATGGGGAAGCAAAGGTCTTAAAGGATATTTCAAGATTACATAGTCAGTTCGTATGAAAACTAGCAATCAACCAGGCCCCTGACCACTGTCATGCAAGCAGGGTCCCCCCTGGCCCTCCTGAAACAGTGCTTTCCTCTCTGCTTTGTGTTCCTTTTGTTAATAGATTACTTTGTCTCTTCCCCAGATATGATCCAAATTATTTTTAAAGGGAGGTAAAATAACTCAGTGGAAAAAATCCAGTAGCTTCCATGAGAAACGCATGAACTGGAGGGTGGTTCTCACCTTATCACAGTAAAAAGAGTTCCTTTTCTGTGGACTCAGTGCATCTATGGCTATATATACCTTCATGTAACTCCTGCAGCCTGGCTGTGCCTCTGTGGAGAAAAAGTCTCCCTTCTAAAATCCTGGGAGATGAGGCTAGACCCTTCAAAGATAGGGCATGTTACTGAGGTGTGGCAGGATTTACTGTGGGTTTACTGCTGCATCTCGCTTTGAGAAAACCCCATTTGTAGCCAACTCTAAACCACATCAATAGAAATTCAGCATTTGTTGTATCAAGGAGGGCTTCTCCATCAGCCCTGCAAGTGTTCTTAATACTTTTAAACATCTGCATAACAGTGATCAGTGCTTGCACCTATGACTTGGGAACCAGATGTCTAGAGAATGCTGAGAACACACATGCTAGATCTTTCTCCATATTCAAAGCCAGCCAGACCTAGCAGGTCCTTCCTATGGAAAAGAGGTGCTAGGACATGTCCCCAGTCACTGAATCTATAGGTGCTAAGGACTTACATTTAACACTATAGAACTTGTATATAACATGTGTGATCTTCCCGTATATTCAGCGTACTGCCAAATAAATCAACTCTAGCTTACCTATAATATCTAACTCAGTGCAAACCTATATAAACAGTTGTGATACTGAATCAGTTATGGAATAACGACAATGATAATTACACACACACACACACACACACACACACACACACACACACACATATTCAACCCATGCTTTGGTAAATCTTCTGGGAAGAGGCTTTTGATAAGGATTGATGGACACCTGTGCAGAGCATCATGTTAGACATGATCCAAGGTCACTTTCCATAGTCCACCTGAAGCATTTATACAGCGGTATCAGATACCTACATTTTCTCCAGGTCTCCAAATCCAGAAAAGGATCCTTTCGGGATGACTCGAAGCTTGGTGAGCACAAACCTCCTGAAAAGAGAGTGTGTAGGAAACATTACAGTCTACCCAATAATAAGCAATTGAGTATCTGATGAGTGACATTAGGGGTGAATGCCATAAAAGTACATGTTGAAATTGCTTTCATGTTGTTCCACTTCACAGAAATGTGCTGGAACAGGTTCTATTTGTAGGATGAGGTTAACTTAAGAAGGGTAAGGTTCCTACCACTGTATTTCAAGAAACGCTGGGTAGCAGATATAAACAAGTCATAGCTGAGCCCTGCCACTTGTCAGCCATGTGACTCTGTGTAAGACCCCTTCAATTTCCCTATATCAGCCACCGACACATTGTCCTGTAAAGTCATATTGAGCTGAAGGTGTATCCTATTCCTTGGGAGAAAGTAGAATCAGGACAAAATATCTTCCTGCTCTCACATGTTCATTGTAGTGAGCTAACTTAACCTGGGAGTCCTCCTGGCACCACAGGGAGCTGTCCAGGGTCATGACCAAGAACAGCCCCTCCCATTGTCAACCACTACAGCAAATATCCCCCTTTCTTTCAATGTATTTCATGCTTCCATTTCACCTCCTCTGCTGATTCTGTCATTGGTAGAAAAACATGTCATCATCTCTCCCCATTTATAATCTCTCTCAGACTCAGCCACCTCCAGTTTTTGACATGTTTTTTAAAAATATCTGTCTCACCCTCATTACAAAACAACTCCCATAGCTTCTGCTCCATACCTCATTCAGGGAAAAATCCAAATGTTTACAGTGGCATTCAGAACCCCACTGGAGCGTCCTGCTCTCTGTTCCTAGCCCCTATAATTTCCTCTTTTCCTCTAAAGCTTGATAATCAACCTAATTAGTAGTAAAAGTTTCCAGTGCATGTTTTAAGTAACATTTTCAGATTCATCACCTCACCACATCTACCCAGATGTCCTCCTGGCTTGTTCCCTCATCTTCCATTCTCTCAAATTCACTTTCTCAGCTAGTTTTTTACTGACCTCTCTTTGTAAAATGACAATCCCCCTGACATGTCCCCTGGTCTCCTTTCCTGCTTAAAATTTTCTTCATGATACTTCTGGCATGTTCTACATTCTTCTTGCTTCCCTGTATGTTCACATAATTGTCTTTTCGCCATGAGTAGCATGAGAGTTCTACAAGGGCAGGGTTTTCTTCTGAGTTGTCACCTAGCCTATTCCCTGGCACATTACAGCTCTCTCTGAATGGGTGTTAGGAACAATAGTACCAGACAGGAGAGCAAAGCAATTAATTCTTATGGTATTCTCCAAGCCACAGTGTTTGGTTACCATTACTGTTCATAGGCTACCTCGCATGGCTAGAGCTGGTGTGAGATTTTCAGACATTCTGTAGCCGCAGGAGAGGCATACAGTCATTTCATCTCCCTTTGTTTGAGCTTGGCTATCCCATGCTCCTGCGCATGAGCAACCATGGGGGAGAAGTATCATGATGATTTGCTCTGTGACTGACCCTTCTTTCCCATACCAACACAGCTTCTGTACTTCTAGTACCAGGCTTGTTTTCTCAAAGTGCAAGGACCAAGCCTGCATTAAGTGGTTCAAAGTTATTAACACAGTTATGTTTTATTAATCTATAACCATTATTATAAAAATTGGAAAAACATACCAAAACCAAACAAACACATATATCAGACCTGAAGTCTATACATCTCAATGGATTCTATATGGTTGAGTAGTCATTTGGAACAGAAGCTATAAAGATTCACTATGGATTTTCACTCTCAGTATTGAACATATTTTATGGACTGCTATATTTAAAAAAATGTTTTCAAAAGATAAATTTTCAGTTTCTCCAGAAATAAATCATAACAAGTATCATTTTAACATGAATGGCTGTGCTTGTACAAAAGTGTCAAAAATTCTAAAAAACCCAAAGAAACTGAATCTCAGATGATTTGTTGAGCAATAGTGAGTGCAAAGCAGGATTTCAAGATACAGAGGGTGATCAGTGTGATTCCAGATTTGGTAACAAAGAAATCTATATGTGGATGTCAAACTGGCCCATCAAATAGTAGACAGTAAATGGAGAGGCTCTCTCCTACTTCTGCTCTTCTTCCTTCTCCTTTCTCTTCCTCTTCTTTTCTTCTCTAGCTCATCACCCTTGACGCTTCCTCCCAATTCATCCTTTTCTTTTATTTTCTATGCATTCCAGAAGGAATGAACAGAAGATGGAGACCAGCCAATTTGCAAGGAAATAACACCCAGGAAAGACCATAATTTGTGAAAGCTATAAACCTTCAGATTCAGAAATTTCAAAAGCTGTCCCAGAAAAAGAAACCAAATTTCATTGCTAGAAATCTGAGCATGAAAACTGCTTATATATAAGGTAAAAGAGTTTTAAAGCACACATAAAGAAAAAAGACAAAATATCTTCAAAGAAAAAGTTAGAAAAGTTTGTAAAAATATCTTCAAAACTAATAGAGAAAAGTAATTGCCAATTTAGAATTATAGGACTAGAAAATTACCATTAAAATGTAAGGGTAAAATAAAGATACTTATGGATAAATTTAATTAGACATTAAAACATTTTAGCAGAGTAATTCCTTTGCAGGAAAGAAAATTTAATTCAGTAGGAAGACAGGTTTACACACACACACACACACACACACACACACACACACACACACGCACATGCACACACATACACACACACACACACACACACACACACACACACACACACACACACTCCTCATGGAGAAACAGAGGACAAAGAAATTAGTATCCATAATTGACTAGGTGGGAATTAATAATGGCCAGAAAACCTGTCAAGTCAATAAGGAATGCTAAAAAATATCAACCCCAAACTAGGTCACAAAGCAAATTAGTATAAAAACAAATAACTTTCTTTGACAAGAATGTAATTACTAAGTCACTTAGAAATCAGTAGTAAGATAATTAACTCCTTCCCTCAATACACATACATCCATAAGGAAAATCAAAACAAAAACAAAACATTAGCACTCCTTTAAATCATACATGGGCCAAAGAAGAAATTACAATTATAAAAAGATTTTGGGTAATATAAGAAAATACAAAATAAATAGTTAAGCTCCTACCTATATATAACTTTTAGTTTTACATTATTATAGTAGAAAGGGGAACAAAGAGATGGAAAATTAATGAACTGAATTTCCAACATAAGAAACCAGTAGAAGGGAAATTATTGAAACAGAAAAAGCATATGGCAGTGTCTCCTTATTCCATTCCTGGTTAGAATTTAAAGAGAACTTCAAAAACAGCATAATAAGAAGGACCTCTGCACACGCCTGTGAGGGAGTCTAGGTTGTGTTCACTGGGGTGAGGAGACCCAACCTAATTTCAGGGGCTGGGGTCCTAGACTCAGTGAAAAGTAGCAAGTGAGGTGACACTAGAGCTAATCGCTGATTCCTTACTGTGGCTGCAATGCAATGCATTGCTTCATGATCATAGCACCTCCTGATCCACTAATACTTTGGTGGGTGTCTTAGTCAGTGTACTACTGCTCTGAAGAGACACCATGACTATTGTAATTCTTATAAAAGAGAACATTTGTTTTCGGCTGGCTTACAGTTTTTAGAGGCTTAGTCCCTTGTCACAGCAGGGAGCACAGTGGCATTCAGGCAGACATGTTGCTGGAGAAGTGACTGCGATTTCTGTATCTGGATCCATGGCCAGAGGATCCATGGCCAGAACACGTATTGAATGGGTCTGTGGATACAGATGCCTGATTATTAGGAATTGTCACTGCTGTTTTGGATATGGGTATTCAATAAATTTCATTAACATTCATACTTTTGCCATTAAACAGGCTTGGTGTCCAATCACAGGCCAGTGAAAGTGTTCTGGGCACGTTTAAGGCAGATTAGGCTAAACTGCGATGTTTAGTAAGTTAAGTGTGATAATTAATTTTTTAAATTGAAGATAGATTGTTTTCATACAACATATCTGATTATTATTTTCCCCTTCCCATCTCTTCCCAGATCCTCCCCACCTCTGAAATGAATTTTCTAATTTTCAACATTGTCAACTTACTAACAAATTTATCCGGATGTGACTCAATAAGCATTTGTATTGATAAACTTTAATCTTAATCTATATAAAGTTTTCATTCTATAGTAGTGAGGTTAAGATGTTTTCTGTTTACTACTAAAATAACCAAGGATACTTGTTGTAATATTTAGGGTTTATTGTACAAACTTTAAAATCTCATAATTCTAGGGGCTGGAGAAGTAATTTGGCAGTTAAGGGTTTAATCCCCAGCACACAAATGCTGACTCACAACCATCTCTAACTCCAGCTCAAGCAGATTTGACGCCCTCTTCTGGCCTCTGTAGGAACCATGCACACATGCGGTATACAGAAATGCATGAAGGCCAAACACCAATACATATTAAATTAAAATAAATACATGAAAATCCCTCATAACTCTAGCATTTATGGCAATTATTAGAGACATTTATATATGCTTGAATATTTATTGAAGATAATTGACTACAGTTTTCTCTCCCTCCACCTCCCTTCTCTCCTAGATCCATTCTTCCTCCAGCTCCCTTCAGAAAAAAGCAGGCCTCCAGAAGGAAGATAAGTATTTTTATCTAATAAAGGCCAAAAATCTGTGAAATGTTCTAGTCTTTACAGAAGATCAGAATGTCCTCTCTCTAGCTATAACCAGAAATACTCTTTTTCTTCTTTTTAATCAGGATGCCTGAGGAGGGGCAGGTGTGATGTTTTCCTTTCTGGTATTACCATGGAAATGGGAAGTGGGCTTCAGAGCTGAGGGAAGGGCACATGCTCCATGTATTCCAAGGCTACCCACCTATCACTTTCTCCTTGCTTCCTTTATGAGACTCTTGCGTGCTTTCCCACCATCTATACTCTATTTCCATTTTCTTGGGATTTGGAAGAATAAGGAACAATCTTTTCAGTGATAGTTGTCTTCAGACCTGTTGGCTTCACCACATCTGAATAATAAAACCCACAATTCAAAACCTAGAGAGACGATGACATAATTGCTAAAATGAGAATGTCCAGTACTAGAATCAGCACAGTATTTATCTCTGTCACTAGGGGTAAAGCAGTGCTCAGAGTCATCTCTAAAATATACTGTATTTTAACAAAGAACCAACCCCCCCAAAACAAACAAACAAACAAAAAAGGGTGGCCAAATGTTAACAGGGGACTGGGCTGAGTGATGTTTGGTGGAAATTTTCTATTATCCTGTATTCCTTATGTTTGAAATATTTCCCCATCAGCTTTGGAACATTAAAATTCTCACTAGGCTGTATCCCAAGCATCTTTTATTTATTTGTTTGTTTTACAGCAGGGTTGTTAGAAGTGTCATCAGCCTGCCTTTTGGGAAATGATACCTTTACCTCACTCTGTTAGCAGCAGAATGCACAAAAGATTTCTACAAGCCTGTGCCATTCACCAAGATGCTCTAAAAAAGAAAGTGTTCTTGATTACATTCTGAGTTACTCAGTTCCTTTCTGTGATAAATGCGGCAGGTGGGCTTTGCAGTTCTTTACCCTCATGTTGGGAAACTCTAGGCTTTTTGACTGTGTCTGGTTACAGTAATTCATATCTTGGGAAGAGCATTCACCCATGGCCAAGTTTAATTTCCCTTTCTGGCTTAAATGAGAATAGTTTAAAAGATTCCATAAAAAGCTTCCTGGCAGCCTGGAAAACAGCCAATATTCTTTTTGAGAAATCTGCTTCTTTATGATGGCCCAAGTGTAAATGATACTAAGCTCAGTGTTCTTTGAATTTCACACAAATTTAAAAATTAAAGCGAGAACAGCTTGCCAAAGGATGAAGAGGGAAGGGATTTATCATCATCCTGACCTTGTAATGCCACGAACTTTCATGTTTCACTCTCTTTAGGTCAGACTCCTACCCTGACTAAATTTCTGAGCATATTTTAGGGACACAATGTAAAGAAGAAGATAGAAGTGAACAAACAAACCAATTAGAAAGAAATATAATTCAAGCAACAGAAATTAACTTCTTTCTATGAAGCAGCAGATGACCAGATTGACTTTAAAGAAATTTGGGCATCTAATTGGTTATAAGACTCATGGTTATAACTTGACTCATGGATGGATGATGCATGCATGGATGGATGGATGCCGATGGATGGATGGATGGATGGATGGATGATATATGATGTAGTGTATATGTGTGCACATGTGTGTGTAACTGTAGACATGCATGCTATGTATTAATTTGAAGGTCAGAGGGCAACCTTGGGTGCCAGTTTTCACTTTCCACATCGAGTATATGAGATTTCTTCTTCTTTGTGCTATATATGCCAGGCTAGATGATCTGTGAACTTCTCATTCTCATTCTCTCATCAAATAGGGTGCTGGGGTTACACAAGCACTACAATGTCCAGATTTATGTGGGTTCTAGGGATCTGAGCTTGGGTCCTCATAATTGTTTAATCAAACATGTGTACCGACTCCTCTTTCATCACATTAAATATTTTATTTTTAAAAATAAAGATTCATCACATTTTTGTGAGAGAAATAAGATAGTTGCCAATGTCCTGTTTCTTGGTATGGGATGGTGCCTGCTGTAAACCACATGGAAATTGGTCTAGTCATCATTAATTCATCATTCTCCTTCAGGATGTGTAAGAAAGTAGAAGTGGTGGATGAAGTCTTCATTATCTCCCAAGGAGGACTCTGTAGAGAAGCATCAGTGTTCTCTGATCCTTCCTCATAGTGTGGAATCTGTTCAAGGCAAGTATAGGCGGTAACAGGAGAATCGTTTAAAGGAGTTAGCATGTGCTTCCTGTTACGTGTGGGGTAGAAGAAGTAGAACATGACTCATCTGTGACCTGCAAAGTGACTAGCTACCATTAGGGAGAACATTTCTGCTCCACAGACAATTGGGCCAAGCTGAGTTTCCCCACAAGGTAGTCCTGGGCCTGACAGAAAGGAGGTGGGCATCCTGGGAAGAGTGGCTTTCCTATGTCACTCTTTAATATGGTACCAAAAATGAGACTATGAGCAGTGAATGCTGGAGGAGAAGGGGAGGAGGGTCTTCAGTATCAGGAGACAGCTGAGCCCACAGAAGCTCCCAGAGAATAATAATTGACATTGGGATCCATACCACACCCTGAGGGGTGACCACGCGGTTGGTGATATACTTGAATTCCTTTCCTTCCAGTCTTTCTCCCTCCATAGCCCAAGTTACTGAGATAGGAAACTATAGCAACCAGAGGAGAAGGATATATGGAAGAAGTAACACTGTCTTCTTCACCAGTTGCTGATTTCCAGGCCTGTAGTGGAACCATATGGTAGGGAAAAAAAGGTGCTTACATTGATTCAAATAGTAGAGCTTTGACATTAATGATGATGCAGTGGCCCTGTGCTGCAGTCTGCATGATCATGGGTGACACCGGTTGAATGACAGCTGACAGTTTACACTACTGTGAGCTGCTTGGTCAATTTTTTGCTGATATTCTGCTTTGTCATTTAAAACCCTGAGTTTGGGATTTCTGGTGCCTGGAAGGCTGTATTTTTAATGACACAGAATCATTCAGAGCCTAGTGATTCTTAATCCTAGTCACATATTATAATCCTCTGATGGAAGTTTTTACACGCTACCTGTGCATGAGCTTCAACCCTGGAAAGGGCTTGTCTATCAGTCATCCTTAATTTAACAGCTCGCTGGGGGACGTGGATGTGTAGTTAGGTTGAGAACACCTGCTTTAAATGAAATAGAGTAGGCAGCAAGCTGCCCTGGCCGGTTGTTAAGGTGTTGGCAGGAAGTGACAGCGTGATGGGCTATGTTTCATCAGGCTTCCATTATCTTCATTCTTTTCTCTTTCAGAATGTGGTTTAGGCACAATGTAAACAGCTCTTGACAAGCTGGGAACAGCAAGAACCATCAGTTAACACACTACTGTGATTGCCACACAAATAGAAGCATGAATAAATAAAACACACACACACACACACACTACTATGGAAACCTTTGATAAACAGAGCTTCATTGATGGGGTCAGGGTCACTCTGTCTGAACACTGTGTTAGGTGTTCAGTATCACTAGTAGTTGTGGACAGTACAGCAGAGCAGAGAGTGCCTCATGGAAGTAATGCCAATAATCCAAAAAAAGTAACAGAAAACTTCTGTTCAAACGTTTTTTATTTTCTATTCAAATATTAGACACTGACTTATGTGTTGATGACAAGGTGGCATAAGAACAGCAATCACCACAACAGAAAAAATATATAAATTATATGCCATAATGAGCTTATGTTGTAGGCAGATATAAGAAAAGTCTAAAATAGCAGGAGTGGTTATGGAGCAACTTAAAAAATTTAGATGCAGCAATGCATAACATTATAGGATATAAACATAAGCAACTTTTTGAATTATATGAATACACACATGTGCATAGATGGAGGGATATGAAGTAGGTAATTTCCAGGGAGCCATTTTTATCAAAATAATCCAGACCTGGGTTTATACAGCTGCAGAATAGAAACTATTATATTCTGGGTAGAATTTAGGACTTTCTTTCATGGTATCTGTCAGACTGAATAGACAGAATTCCAATTTAATACCTTACTATCCCTATAGACAAGCGAGATAGAATGCCAAACACACTTGGCCTCTGAGTGGTTCCTGTGGTCTCTCCAGTTGATGTCATCCTGATTTAACTGTTATTCTTAGTGACAACATTTAACTCACAGTACAGTAATGAAAGGCAGCTGTCAAACACAGGTCAATTTGGGGTTGCTTCAGCTCAGATAGAAGGGGATTAACCAGGAATCAACTTGCTTCTAGAATCTGCAGTTAAGGGCTGATTGACAGTCACCAGTGAGCTGGGCGAGAAAAGCTCGTCAGCCTTCTGTGAACCAAAGAGAGATTTAGGTCTTTCATAATGCATTTATAATCAATTTCCATGTTATGTGTAGATGTTTCACACGTTTAATCAGAAAGCATATGTGCTGAATAATTATCTTATATTAAATGTGTAGAATACAAATGCCAAACACTCAAATGAACTCTGGTAAAGACAAGAACAAACACATAAACCTATTTAAAGTCAATTCAAAGAAGAGCAGGGTTCAGCTCTCAGAATGGAACCCTGTCTCCCAATTCTCTTCTAAGACCATACATGGTACAGAATTTGAATAATGACTATTTAGTGGTTTAAACTTTGTGGTGATCATCTGATGGTAGCCATATATAGCTGTTAAAGTGACATGTATGCTCATACCTTAAACTTCCTCTGTGGGATGAAAGTGAAATACTTTAAAAAATATTGTTTTCTTTGAATATAGACTAGAGAGTGTTAGCAGAGACCAAGCTAAATAAATCTGTTTTGCATCTCAACATGAAGTGCTTACCTAGCACACATAGTTTCTCTAGGTTCCGAACTTGACTAGAGCAGGTTCTGAATAAACAGCTCTCACACTGAACATAAGCAAAGCAATCTATCTTCTCAAAAACAATAAAATGTATTTCTTTTCAAGGCAAAGTCTCATTAGGTAGTCCTGGATGGTCTAGAACTTCTGTGTAGACCAGGTTGACCTCAAACTTACAGGTATCCATCTGCCTCTGCCTCTTGAGTTTGTCTTTTATAATACCCAATTGGTAGAAGTAAATAGACATGGCCAAACAAAACACAAGGAATTTTCATTGCTATAGCCAGATGACAGTGTTACAACTCAGCAAGAGCTTGTCCAGGCTGTAATGCAGCAGTGCAGCAGCAGTGCATGCACCAGTCCTGAGATCACACCTAAGGACTAGCAACGAAAGTGTGGCCTTGACTTCCAGAAGGAAGAATTGCTTGCATTCTACTCTAGGGAGAACTGCATCTGGCTTTTGACATTTCCTATTTTTAACAACATCCATCAATCATAGGAATAATTGGTTTCATTTAAAAGATGTCTTTGCACTAACTTGACTACAGAATGGTATAAGATATGAGTCACTCCTGGCAGATGCAGATCACAGTTTTCTTGAAGCTTTTCTAAACTTGTTATGAAGGACTCTGGCTACTTACAAGGTGCTTAGTCTTGACTAAGAGGAAGAAAGATCTGAGGAAATGACATAAAAGTAACTGACTACTGTAGTAGGTTTAAACATGTTTTTGTTTTAATCCCAAGTGTGGGATGTGAAACTGCCTTGTGTGAGGGTGTATGATGTTTGTCAGCTAGAAACAGTCTCCAGAGAGAGTGCATGATCTTTGTCAATAGGAAACTTCCTAGTGTGGAGGAATGGTCTTTGCCAGTTGAAAAACATCTGAGAGGAGATAAATAGGAGCCACAGAACAGAGAGGTCTCACTTTGCGTACTTTGTATCACTTCACACTGCTTGGCTGCACATTGCTCTGCTTTGAGATGCTCTTAGAGAGAATATTACCAAGAAAACATTGAAGAGGCTGCTTGTGGTCCCTGCTATTGCTCCTGCTCATGCTTGTTTCTGTTTCTGTGAAATCCTGACATCAAAGAGTAGAAATTTCCCAAGGAACTGAGTCTAAAATAGGTCTACTTCCAGTGTCTGTATTAACCCTCTTTTTCTCCTGTCTAGGGTAATTGGGTTGGAAGGAGGTAGAGGCATTAAAGAACCCAAAATAAAGAAGGTTGTAGAAAGATCACAGCCTACAGATGGCACCCATACATGACTTAGCATAATGGGTAACATAATTTCTAATGCTGTAGAGGAAACTGCAGATTTAAAAAGTATGAAAATACTATTTCAGGGTGTCAGCAAAATGACAGCTTCTCTCCGACATGACACCCAGGGGAAATTTTCTGTTTTTGTTTCATTGTCTTCCTTTATTCCATTTTTAAAGAGATTGGAAAAATTACTGAACAATTAGAAAAGTTATGAGTTGATAAGGAGGGATCTGAACAACAAAAAGTGGATGGCATAGATAAATCAGAAGGTTCACCCAATTCTCTCCTTTTGGAAAACATTGAAAACTTAGCTGTACAACAAGAGAGTTTGCAAGTAGAGGTTAAAGTGCTTGAAAACAAAAGGTGCCAGAGAGAGGAGAAAGTCTGGGTCTGGTGTCTGATGGTGGAAATTTGCCCAGGGTGAAAGAAGTAATCTGACTAGGCTGGAAGGCTAGTTTGCTGCCCCACCATGATCCACACACTTTCACTGCCAGGTGCCTGGAGCCTCTGACTGAGGCAAGGGGCCAGGAAGAACAGGAGACTGTACAGGCTAAAAGGGCTCATACTTAGCCAAGTGCACCTCCAGAGGAGTTGCCTGAGACTATACAGGCACTTCTACATTTTTCAGTGTTTGAACAACATATACTTGCTACTGATGGAGGTTATACTTATGTTGAGATGACATGATGTCCAATGGAAATGTTAGATTGAAAACATTTTAAAGAATCTATTGTGCCATACGTATGCATTTCCCACTTGTTAAACAGATATTAAGTAACTGGACTCTACATGATAGAATTATTCCCCAAGATAGGAAGGGATTGGTGTTAGCTGTGTAAGAAGGTGGGCAGCAATTACAGCAGTTGTGGTAGGGATATGAAGACATGAAAATAGAATAATGTAATATAGCAAGGGGGATGAATGTTGTTAAAAATCAACTGCTGCTGAAGGGCATTAGATGCTGACCTACAAGAACAAATCAAATCTGATAACGTTGTGATAGAACAATGTCATGTTGCAGGTTTAAGAGCTTGGGATATGGTTGAAGAATCAGGGAAGAGATCTACTTCATTTACTAAGGTAATACAAGGCATGGAGAAACCTTCACTGACTTCTTACAGAGACTGACTTCAGCTTTAAATAGAGCTGCATCACACCCTTATGTCAGGCAAGAGTTGATACAGACTTTGGCATTTGAAAAAGCAAACATTGAATGCCAGTGAGTAGTTAGACCATTAAAAGCATGAGCAGACTCAACAGATAAACAGATAAGAGCCAAAACTGATATTTGCTCTCAGGAGCATCATGCCAATATCATAGGACAAGCTATAGCTATAGATCTCGGATATAAAAACATGCAGTACTTTAATTGTGGTGAATTTGGCCATTTACAAAGAAATTGTAAGGTATAAAGCTTGAGACCACAAAATAGCAGCTGCATTAAATCTGGAGAATATGATATTCATAGAAAGGAATAAGCAGATTCTGGCTGTAATGGCAGCAGTATACCAAGGCTTCCAGGTTTTTTTTTAATTTTTTTATTTTTATGTTTTAAATTTTATTAATTCATTCTTGTTACATCTCTATGGTTATCCCATCCCTTGTATCCTCCCATTCTCCCCTCCCTCCCATTTTCCCCTTATTCCCCTCCCCTATGACTTATGCCTGCTGTGGAAAGGGAAATATTGGTCTATGGTTTGCAAGTACAGGAAGGATATGTGAGGTAATTGCTTGCCATCAGGAAATGAAAAGAGGGGCCTGTCAGCTTGAGGTCCCACAGCAAATGATAGGAACAGTCTTTCTTTGGTCAGCCAGGAGATAACAACAGTCAGGGAGAACAAAACTAGGTATTGATGATCTTATGCACATTACTGAAGGAAAGGCAGCTTTGGGTCTGGCCGCAGAAAAAATATCTTACACTCTACCCCAAAGTTCAATGTTACAAAATAACCACTGGCATTTATGGTCTTTTACCTTCAAGAACAGTAGGAATAATCTTGGGAAGAATCAGGTTAACTTCTCAATGATTTATTGTGCACGCAGGTTATTATAGATGGAGATTGTAAGGAATAAATTAAAATCATGGCATACATAAAAAGTACACAAAAAGCAATGCAGGTGACAGAATTACTCAGTGGTTACTGTTTCTTTCATCAAAGGCAAAACTATTCTAGTAGAAAGAATAGGTACACTTGGGAGTACTGGAAAACATGTGTTCTGGCAAACAATGGTTAATGGTTAATGGCCCAAATTAATGATACAAATGAATGTTGTATGGTAGACACAAGATCCAATGTCAGTATACTTTACCAAAAATCTTGGAATCTAGATTGGCCACTTTAGAAGGCTTATATATAGTTTGCAGGAATTGGTGAATTATCTCAAATAACACAAATGTACAGTGAATTAAATGTGTGGGACCAGAAGGGCAAATGGGGAAGTTAAGACTCTATGTGGCTGACATACCCATACATTTATGGGGAAGGAATCTTTTACAATAATGGAGTACTTAAATTAATATTCCTTCAATCCCAGAGACAGACAATGATAAAATTAGGGGTAAAATGATAAGTGAGAAGAATAACCAGAGTGTATTATATGCATACAAAAATGCCAAAGGACAAAAATCTATCGTTAAAAAATTGTATTAATTTTTGAGAATTTTATACATGTAAGCAATATATTATAATCAAATATACTCTCAATTCTACCATCTAACTCACTCTGGGACCCCCCAAAATAGTTTCTCAATTTCATGTTCTCTTATTAAAATATGTATCTTACCATGTCTAATTAATGCTACCTGTATGGTCATGAGTATGCAGCTATCCACTGGAGTATATAGGAAATCCACCATTGAACAGAGTCCCAGAGAAAAGTGACCACTCCTACCACCTCCCTCTACCAGCTGCTAATAGCCCTTCAACCACAGAGGACCAAATCTACTAGTAATAAATAAATAGATGAAAGGTTTCCTTCTCTTTCTAGTTTGCAGAATGTTCATCCATGAATAGAAATCATCTGGTTTTCAAGTGTTTCCTGTGTTACTTAGTATGGCTTCATTCCTTCTTTCATCTTTTAGGTACTTTGTGTGGATTATTTCACTTTATTTCCAAATATTAACACCATCTTTCTCTACAGAATAAACTCTATTTGGTCATTGTGCACAGTTTTGTTACACATCATGTGGTTTGACTGCTAGTGCACAATTAGCGATTTCACATCTGTGTTCAGGGGAGATGCCTGTGTTTTCCTTCTTGTTGCTGTCTGGCTTTCATAGTGGGGTCATACCGTCTTTATAAAATGAGATTTAGATATCCATTAAATTCACATATCTGAAAATGCTCATGCTTTGATGTTCTTATGGCTTCTCTGCTGGAAGTTACAAGCACCATTGGTCTCCAGGCAGAAAAGTCTGAAGTGTGGGGTGGGGTTCCAAGTGAGGCTGGAACAAGGTCTGTGCCACAAGATCTTTGGTCCAGCTGGGGTGCAAGAAAATATTTTTCTCCACAATAAGTGTTGCTGTTCTTTCAGCCGGGCCACAGGTATTAGGCCAGGTAGCAGTGAGGAGCCCAGGGTTATGAACCAGAGTCAGGATGCTACAGCGACCCGACCTGACTCAGGTGAATGAACAGCTGCTTTGAGAAGAACCAACAGATAGGCACTCTGGCCAGCTGAGAGTCAAGAAAGGAAGGGAAGTGATCTACCTGTCCTGACGAACAGCAGAAGTTGCAGTGGTGAGCTCCGATGGCGACTATGGTCGTTCTGTGGTGACTGCCTGGCTGGCATTCGAGTCCAGAATCCAGCGATGAGTTCTTCTGGACAAAGGGAGGCCTTTTTTCCCCCAGTGCGACAGACCAGAATAAAAAGCCAGTCTCAGATGTCCTTCGGTGAAATAGATTATGCTGGCTACTTTATTTAATGTAAAACAGGGACTTATAAACCTTGGTCAGTGGGAAGGGGTTTTAAAAATGAATGGGTCTCACTGGCTGGGATTTAGGATGCTGGCAATGCTCTATTTACATGGGAAAAGATAATAGGGAAAAGATTATCGCTGTCAAGTTCATGTGACTGACCAACTGTAGCCACCTCAGGGTTGTGTCACATGCTCCTGAGGCAGGCACAGAAACAAGAGAGAGCTTTGCCCCACACCTTCCATTCTCAGGATGAGATTTTAAATCTTAAGTTTGAGATTCTTGGGGTTAGAACACAGTCCATCTTAGCTTTTCCGTTCCAGTCCTTCTGGAGGCATGGCCCATGAATCCCACACTTACTGCTTTCTTGTCTACTTGTCAACTTGCCTTTTTCTATTGCTGTTAGAGGATTTG
The DNA here is from genome assembly GCA_907169655.1 of Acomys percivali. Taxonomy (NCBI): domain Eukaryota; kingdom Metazoa; phylum Chordata; class Mammalia; order Rodentia; family Muridae; genus Acomys; species Acomys percivali. Next base: position 99,799,380 of record OU015742.1, read on the forward strand.
TAAAAATCCCATATAATTGCAAATTTGTCCAAAAACTTAAAATTGTTTGTTTCTTTGTCCTTCTTGCAATGTTTCTCTTTGTTTTTTAGTAATTCTTTTTGTTCTAATGTCTATTTAATCTACTTAATGATGTTGATATAGGACCTCCATTCTTCTTTGATTAGTATTTTCATTATCTATCTTAAATTCTTTTATTTATCATACTCGTAAAAAGTGCATGATAAATTCATTTTACAAAACATGCAGCTGTGCTTTTTAGCTTTAAGTAGATCACAATGATCTTAATGTATAAGATATTATCAATAAATTTAGATTTTGATGGACTATTTCTAATTTGTTTTTTTAGTTCTCATTATTTTGTTCTTTTTTTTGAACTATTTGAAATTTTCTTCAACTTGTATTTGGATACATGTTGCATAAATTTTTAAGTGGATGTTTTAAAATATTCACACTTAAAATTTCAGAATCTACTTTGAATGAATATTTTATGAATTCAATAGGAATGCAGAAGCCTTGCCACCACCTAGTCTGTTTAGCCTCCTTCCTTCATGTTATAATTGTCATGTGCATTTAATTTACAGACATTGAAAATACCATCAGGCATGGCTTTGATTTTTACTTTCAACAACCTCATACATATTTAAAGATTTAGAAAGAGGAAAGAAGAACCTATTGTGTTTTCCAGATATTTTAGATATTTACCACTTCTGCTGCTTTCACTTCATTGTCAATATTCTAAGTTTTTTTTGTATGATGTGTCTTCTGAGTGATGAATATTCTTTAGGATTACTATGCATGAATTCTTAGCTTGCTTCCTTTCTTTCCTCTTTCTTTCTTTCTTTCTTTCTTTCTTTCTTTCTTTCTTTCTTTCTTTCTTGTATCTCAGTTCTCCTCTTTGATGGTCTGCAACCTTCTGTGTAGCTTAGATTGGCCACATACTTCCTCTTCTCCCTCCTGAATGTTGGACTTATATGCACATAGTACTACACCCAGCCCTTCATACCTAATTGTGAAGGGTATTTTCAGAACTCTAAAAAACATTGTTCTTTAAATGAAACCAAAGCCACAACATACTAAAACACATTGAATGTAATGAGGCAATGTTTTGAGTGAGTTTGTAACTATGCATTCTTATTTTATAGGCTAATTATGTGACTCAATTAATAGAGTATTTTCAGGGCATTCATGAAGTTCTGGATTAACTCCCAGTATCACAGAGAGTCATACATGGTGGTGAATACCTGAAAACCCAGCACTAGGGAGGTGGAGGCAGGAGATTTGGAAGTTCAAGGTTATTCTCGGTACATAAGAAGTTTGAAGTTCCACCCTATGCCCTGAACTCCCCTTAAAGCACACCCAGCAGCTTTAAACAAAACCCCATCCTCTGGGTTCCACATTTTTTGCACACAGCTGTGGCTGATTTCCCACAGGCCATGCTGGCTCCAGGAGCCCCAGGTAAGACCTTGTCCTATGCCTACTAACTTCCCTTAAAGCACACCCAATGAAAGCAGAGTTATTTGGGGGGAATGCTGTACCCCTTTTCACTTCTAATTATCTATTATGGGTTTACCCCACTTTAGACCATTTAGTTCCTTAATAATAGACATTGAGACATATTAGATTTATAATAATCTTTAAAACACCAGAGCTTGGCATATATCAACCCTCTCGGCTCTTTTGTAATTGACTAGTCATGTACCCCAATATTACTTGCTGTATTGTTCCTGTCTGGGCTGCTTCTTCTGCTCCATCAGGCCAGTCCTCACTGTGATGTCCTCATGGTCCACACTGACCATTTTTCTTCTTCTTCTTCTTCTTCTTCTTCTTCTTCTTCTTCTTCTTCTT